>JACEFZ010007551.1:690000-1075000 GCA_014155875.1 Cepaea nemoralis
GCTGACCCTTAACTGCGTCCAGTGCCACATGCAGTGGGTGGTCTGTGTCTGCAGCTACTCTGAGGTATGCCTTCGCCTGCATCACCTTGAGCCTACCAGCAACAGTCGGCAGACCAAGGATGTAACGCATACACACTACTGGGGTGTCTCTAGTGCATCCCAGAATGACCCGCATAGCTTCGTTCTGTATGCGCTCTAACTTCACTAGCTGACTCTCTGAGACAGTGAGCAAACCTAATCCATAATAAATTACTGAGAGGATCAAGTGCTGGTATAGTGTGAAAAGCATTCTCCTCTCTGTGTCCATTGCAGCCATAGTTTTAAGTGCACTGAGTCCCGTTTGAGATCTTGTCACAACCGCCCCCACATGGTCCTTGAAGGATAGGTTCCTGTCAAATGTGATCCCCAGATACTTCAGTTTCTCTGCTGACATTTCTACCATCTATCGCGAGGCTTGGGACATCAGCTCTCACAATCCTGTTGTCCAGAGAGCACCACAAAACAGACACTTATAAACAACACAACAGTCAAAATACCAAATTAGAAAAGAATTCAAGAACTTACTAATAAAATAACAAGTACAGGCTGTCTAAAAACTAAAGATGGCAAAATCATAATAGAAAAGGATCAGATTCTACATGGATGGACAGATTATGTGAAACACCTTTATAATGATAACAGAGATGAACTGTATGATATTAGATTTAATAAATCTCCCCCGATGTGTCTCAACCTTGCCGTGGTGGGGGAGCTTGCGTGTCCCATCGACCCCATGTGCTTGCCGATGGGTGAAAACTACTCGGAGGTAAGGTGCTGAGCCGGCAGCACATGTAGCCTGCCTCGTGAGCGAGTACAAAAGGTGGAAAAACACCTATGGCGCACGTCTCGCAGACGTCCGATAGTCTGTAACCACACTCATGGAGTGAGTGTAGTCAAAGGTGGAAAATTGTCTCGTTGACACGAGATGGAACACCTGTCTTGCGAATCCATTACGTGGCAGCCCGAAGCGAAAGCTTGCTGTGTGGAAGCCGAAACAAGAGTCTCGACACCCGAGGAAGGCTAACCTCATTAAAAAAAATGCCGCTGAAGTCGGAAGTGTCGTCCTACGGGTGGCAAACTAAAAATTGACACTACGCAATTACGTCCGAGTGAAATGTCTCGTCCGAATGTCTCTCGTGCTAGGAACAGCTCTGACTACCTAGTTTCCGAATGCCGCTCTTGTTCGGAACAGCTCTGACTAGGTAGTTTTCCGAATGTCTGTCGTGCCTGGAACAGCTCTGACGGGCGCAACGACAAGCACATGTCCGAAAACTCGTTGAGTGGATAACGTCTGCAAACCTGTCTGGTTTGTGCGGGAATGGCCCGGGGCAAACGAAATGACCAATATATTGAAGTGAGGATTTAAAGCAGCCATGAGCAGGACGTGACGATTCCCTCGGTGAGCCCAGATCCGGGGCGTTATGTGTCGGCCCTGCAACTATGGAAGCAACCTTGGATGGCGGAAAATGCTATGGACTGTCCCTGCCTTCCTTTGAGGGATGACCGTTGTCTTCGACCGTTCTAACTTGGCCAGCATGGTTGTAGATGGCACCACAAAAGTGAGAGTCTCCCAGGAATGCTACCTGGTCAAAAAAGCATGCTAAAGTCGATGTGTTGGCCTACGGGTTTCGGCCCAAGGGCGCATAACAGACACACCGCAATCACATCTGAAAAAACACTCCGGATGAACGAAAAGAAGAAGAAGATTTAATAATGAAGGGCCGCCAATTTTGAAGATGGAGGTGCGAAATGTTCTTAAGCATATGAAAGCTGGCAACCCCCCCCCCCCCCCCCTCCGGTGCGGAAAACATCACAACAGAAATGATTAAAGCTTTAGAAGAATATGGCTTAGATCAAGTCACGAGACTGCTGAACACATTATATGATACTGGAGATATACCTTCTGAATTACGTAACTCTGTATTTATTGCAATCCCAAAGAAATCAGGAACCTTGGAATGTGATCAACATAGAACAATTAGTATAATGAGCCACATCACAAAGATTTTCCTATGAATTATCATGCAAAGAGTGAGGAAGAAAATGCAACCTGAAATAGGGGAAGAACAATGTGGGTTTGTAGAAGGAAATGGTATAGCATGCTGTGTATATGCTGCGAACAGTTATTGAACGTGCTATAGAAGTAAACAAGGCTTTTTATAGAGTTAGACATGTCAACATGGTAGATATGCTTGCAGATCTACAAATTGATGGGAAAGACATTAGACTTATAAAAAACATATATTGGAAACAACAAGCTGCCATAAGGATTGATAATGAAGTGGGACAATATCAACCTATTAAGAGAGGTGTTATGCAGGGATGTGTAATGTCTCCAGATCTTTTTTCCCTATACAGTGAAAATATTTTCAGGAATGTAGAAGATATAAATGGAATCAGCATTGGAGGACGAAACATCAATAACATTAGATATGCAGATGATACAGTATTGATTGCAGACAATGCACAAGATCTACAACAATTATTAGACGCAGTTGTACACAGTGAGAAGCTGTGGTTGGAATTAAATTGTAAGAAGACACAGGTTATGGTCGTCACTAGGAACAACGAAGTACCACAATGTAATACAAGTAAATGGGAATATTCTTCAACAAGTGAATTGGTGCAATTATCTCGGAACAATCATAACATCTGATGGGAGATGCCTTGAAGAGGTTAGAACAGGAATCGCCATGGCGAAAGTAGCCTTTAGCAAGATGAAAAACATTCTGACCAATAAAATGATGTCAATTGAAACGAGAAAAAGAGTGTTGAGGGGATACATGGAGCCTGTTCTTTTGTATGGACGTGAAACTAGGACAATGTGCAGTCAAGCTGAAAAACATCTGATGGCTGCAGAAATGTGGTTTCTGAGGAAAATGCAAAGAATACCATGGACAGACAGAAAAACCAATGACCAAGTACTACAGGAGACACATGAAAATCGTAAATTGATTAGAGAAATTAGACGTATATAGTCAAAATTTTTGGGACATGTTATGAAAAGAAATGGACTGGAGAACTTAGTGACAACTGGCAAGATCGAAGGGCACAGACCAAGAGGAAAATACCTGGATGGCTTGGCGACATGGCATGGACGAGCCAGGAACACTGAGCTGATCCAGAACGCTGGTGATCGATTGAAATGGCGAGTCCTGACCGCCCACGCTTTCCGGCATGGCACATGATTGATTGATTGATATTACAGAGCGTTGCCATTTGTTAGTGTTAAATGTCACATGCGTTAAGAAAACAAATACATGCACATACATTTATGATAATATGACATTTATAGCATAGTGCATGTAAACACACATACCTCACTTCATTCCCATCTCCACAAGAGGAAAAGCATGTTAAACCTGTCCCTCTCTCTCTCTCTCTCTCTCTCTCTCTCTCTCTCTCTCTCTCTCTCTCTCTCTCTCTCTCTCTCTCTCTCTCTCTCTCTCACCCACCCACCCACCCACCCACACACACACACACACACACACACACACACACACATTCTGTCTTGAACTATCTCGCGCTTTCTGGAGATAGCAGTACATTGAATGCCGTGAGCTTGGGCAATAACGTTACATTATCATTCCAATAAAAATGTGGGTTCCCTATAATTACTAGGTCACATAGTTTTAGAGGTGAAGGATCACATGTTTAATGTTGCTGGCCTGGTATCAAATTACATGTTGACGCTCTAGTGCCTTGTAAATGTCCATGACACTTTTTGTTTGGTGACAAGAAGCGGAGATTTATAACTAGCAATTAGAGTCCATGACCTATGCGGGCATTTGTTTACCGGGTTAACCTTCCTGGGGGTTTCTTAGGACGTTAGACTCTCACTGTTGTGGTGTTATCTCTCATCCTAGCTGGCCCATATAGAATAGGCAAAGGCATCCTGGTCAGCCCTCAAGGGAAGGCAGGGGCAGACCATGGGCATTCCCCGCCATCCAAGGAGGCTTCCATAATTGCAGAGCCATCACACAGCGCTCTGGTACTGGGCTCACCCAAGGAATCGTCACGTCCTGCTTAGCCTCACTTCCGTATATTGGGCCTTCCGTTCACCATAGGCTGATCATCCAGAAGCCAGAAGAATGCAGATGATATCCGCATAGTGAGCTTTCGATTCGGACTTGCTATCCGAGCAATATTCCATTTTGTGCCACTAGGACACTTTTTCCATCTTTTATGAAGCCCACACAGTGAGCTTTCGATTCGGACTGTCCACGTAATGGATTTGCTATCCAAGCAATATTCCATTTGATGCCTCTGGGAGGCTTGTGTAACCGACATGCCTGTGGTATGAAGTGTGGCAGTCTAAATACTTCTTCATGCACCTTTAAATGTCAACCTGAATATAATTAAAGTAAGCTGCAGTCGACTTGAGCTTGTTGATATCTCCATAGAGCTTGTCCTCGAATGAAGCAGGTGTGGGCCAAAATATCTTTCTCTGTTCTGCATATATTGGGCACTCTTGCAGCAAATGTTTAGCTGTCATTTTACCAGTTCCACAATTACATTCATCTGTATCTCCTATCTTTAGTTTATTGAACAAGTGGTATTTCAGCCTGTTATGTCCTGTGCGGAGTCTGAAGATTGCTACTTGTTCTCTTCGGTCGAGTTTGTAATATGCTTCATCCTTCTGGTGGCTTGGATGCTCTGACTCCCATTTGGCTCTCTAGGTGCTTTTTTATAAACCTCTTTGCCTCATTATAGGTTATGTCTATGTCAGGCTGTGGTAGTCGTCCACCCTCTTTTGCTAGTCTGTCAGCCTCTTCGTTTCCAGGTGTACTGCAATGTGATGGGATCCACTGTATTACAACTCTTTTGGATTTCTGGCATAGACCATGGAGTGCTGCTCTTAGGTCAGCTAGTTCTGTGCTGTTTTTGCTCTTCAGTATTGAGACAGCTGACATTGCATCTGTGAAGATAGCTATTTGCTTCTCTTTATTTTCCTCCATCAAGAGCATATTTGCTACAGTTTTCAAAGCCTCTACCTCCGCTTTGAAGTTACTTGACAATTTTCCAGTTGCCACTGACTGTGTTTCTTTCACTCATTTTTAAAATTTAGGATAATTCCTCCTCCTCCATTTTCTACTGAATTTTTGGCTGATCCATCTGTATATGCATGGGTCCAATTGCTGCTTGGGTAATGTTCTTTTATATAATTTAGGGTTACTTTTCTTCTTTCGGTTTCATTCTGAGTGTTCTTTTTCTCAATACCAGGAATGTTTTCTATTATCTCAGGCAGTTGCTGCTGTTTCCAAGCTGCGAAGTTGTGTGCATTGTAAATGGGTTTGACTATTGATATGTTAAATATGGGATCTGCCCTAATCTTTCGTTTTGCAGTTTCTACAAAGTTGCTACGCTTCAGTCTTCCCTTTCCAACACCATTAAACCTGTTATACATAGGGTGGTCTGTCAATATTCTAAATTTTTCTGCTTGTTTCTGGGCTCTGCTATCTCTTCTATCCTGCATTGGTTGTAAACAAGTGATCTTTTCTAGTTCATTAATAGGCGTGGTCTTCAAGCTTCCAGTTATGATTCGCATTCCTTGGTTTTGGACTCTACTTAATTTGTTAAAGTTTGACTTAGTGCTGTTGCCCAAGCTGCAATGCCATATTCCAGTACTGGCCTCACCCGTCCAGTATATAACTTCTTGAGAACTTTCCCATCTGTTCCCCACGTTGTACCTGCAAGCTTTTTCATGATTGCCATTCTTTGCCTTGCTCTTGTTCGATTTTTCTCAACCTGTGTCTTCCATGTCAGGCGACTATCAAAGGTGACTCCTAGATCCTAGATAGTTTGGATTTTCTTCATGGCGCAATATTTTTCCATTCAATACTAGCTTAGGTTGCTGAGTTTTAGTTGAGAGGGAGAACACTGTGCATGTTGTTTTCTCCTCACTTATCTTCACTAGCCATGATTTTGACCAGTCCTCCAGCGCTAATAAGGCTTGCTGTATTCTGCTTTTAGCTGTACTAATATATTCTTCAGATGTCCATATGGCTAAGCCATCTGCAAAGGAGGGTGTGTGTACTCTAACTGGAAATTTTCCTTGATGTCATTTATATATGCTAGGAATAATGTTGGTGAAAGAACTCCTCCTTGGGGGACACCTTGCTCTAACAGCATCATTTTACTGGTTTGTCCTTGTACTTTTGTCCTGGCAATTCTGTTCTCAAGGTAGTGGCTGATCCATTTATACATTTTCCCACAAACATGCATTTTTTGCAGTTTTACTTTCAGTCCTTTTTAGTCAGTCCTATTAGTATAGCTTCCTTCCATGCCTGTGGGACTATTCCTCTCTTCAAGCTGTGATTTAGTAGTTTCTTTTTTGCCTTGGTGCCTAGTCCTATTAGCATTTCATTTGTGATTCCATCCTTTCCTGGTGATTTCTTCTTTTTTAGGGTATTCATTGCCTGTTCCATTTCTGCCATTGTTAGATTTGCCATCATATATTCTGCTGCTGTCTCTGTATTTCTATGGTGTATCTGTTTGTCTTTGATTGCTTTCTTCTGTTCGGTTGTAATATCAATGTGGTTTGCACTTGCATAGTGTTCCATTAGTGAATTTGAAACCTTTTTTCCTGTAAGCAATACATTTCCTTGTTTAATTGTTATTTGTTTCTTTCTAGGTCCTTCATTGTTCATGGCTTTCACTAGTTTCCATAGTTTGTTTCCATCCCTATCAAAATTCAGGTTTTCTGTTGTTTTTTTCCTCCAACAATCTCTTGTTGTTTGATTTACTGTTCTTTTATATTTTGATGAGATGGCTTTGAGAGAGATGTTCGCTTCAGTTGTTTGTTATCTCTCTGCTGTCTTCATGGCATCTTCAACTTTGTCCTCCAAAATTTGTAGTTCTTCAGTCCAGTATGGTTTGTAATTTTTCCTCGCTCCTCTTGGAATAGACTCTGTGACTGCCTATATTATTGCTCTGTTTAGACTTTCCACCATTTGCTTCATGTTGCCATATCGTGTATTTATGGTTTTACAATATGTGTCTGTTAGTATGGCAAATCTGTCCCAATCTGCTCGTTTGTAATTCCAGCGGGGCAAAGGCTTTTGCTCCTGTGGAACATAATCCATATTCATTACAAGCTTGATTGGTCTGTGGTCACTACCTCCTAATTGGTCCAGCACATGGCGATCGATTTTGTGGAGGATGTCTTTTTTGCAGAAAGCTAAGTCTGGAGTAGACGTGGTAAACCATCTTCTGGAGTAGAAGCTCGGTGTGTCATCCGCTTTGTTGAGTAGATGGAGATTTGCATTTATTTCCCAGTCCTCCACTTCATCTCCCCTTTTGTCAGTATCTGGGTATCCCTATCTTTCTGAACGGCCATTAAAGTATCCGACAATAATGCAGTTTGTGTCAGTTATTTTCATGTTTGAGAGTGTAAGGTCCTTATCTGCTGGGCTATACAGATTGTAAATTCTTATTTTCACGTCCTTTATCATTATATCAACACCTATAATTTCCGTTTGGTTGTCAGAGATCACAGATACTTCGCTGCAAGGTATTGTATTTCGTGTAAGTATTAGAACTCCTCCTTTGTGTACTTCACGGTCGTAACGTGTGGCCTGATATCCTCTGACTGAGAATTTGGGATTGGCATTGAGGTGTGTCTCTTGAATGCATGCCACATCTATTCTATCTTTATGAAGACGCTGTGTTAGGGAGACTTTCTTGTTATAAACTCCTTCGGCATTCCACTGTAGTATGTTCAATGTCCTGAGTATTTGGTCAATAGCTCTTAACCTACTCCTCTGTGCCTTGACTCCACAGCACAGGGGAAGGTGACCACCAGTAGTCATGGGTGGACCCCCTCGAGGCAGGGGGCTCGGCACTATCACCGCCTGATGGGACTTCGCGGGATTAGCACCATAACGATTAATTTTGATTTGTGACATCATGAATTAAGTTACGTTGCACTGCTTTGTCAAGCCTGTGGCTCAGTACATCCGATTTCGACAAGCATTTAATCGGGGTGCTTTCCCTAGCCTTTGACTGTCCCCAGTCCACCTACAAGGCAGCAGGTTTGTGTGTCACTTGGTCTGATCCCTCTCCCTTGACCTGTCTGACATGGGTGACCCTACCAGTAGCTGTGCTACCGTCGGCATAGCGCTTGGGGTCATTGGAACGCGCAAGCCCCTCTACCTCGTCACGGTGGACACACAGCAGAGGGGGCATTCAAATATAATAATGAGAAAAGTAATACAATGGTAGTAGTAATAATAATGGCATTTTTTTTTCTAATTGCAAGAGAACACGAAATTAAGGAGAGTTTACACATTTCAGTCAGGGAAAATAGTAGATAGTTTGCATTTGAACATTAGTAAAAATAAAAAAATAAGTTTCTGTTGTATGTAAGGGAGTTGAACCTTGCCTTGATTCACACAAACAAAAGAAACATGCATTACACCTTGTAAATATACATTGCTTTGTATGGAATAAACAGAAAAAAAATGCTAGCCTTGTTTCCAAACAAAAAGTGTCATGGACATTTATAAAGCACTAGCTGACCCGGCCCGGCTTCGCCCAGTCCTTGGTGGGGAGCATCTCATTTAATTCATATAAGTAGTCATATAAGTTCCCGTTCCCGTTACCGACTGTCTGTCTGTCTGTCTGTCTGTCTGTCTGTCTGTCTGTCTGTCTGTCTGTCTGTCTGTCTGTCTGTCTGTCTCTCTGTCTGTCTGTCTGTCTGTCTGACCCGGCCCGGCATCGCCCAGCTCCTGGTGTGGAGCATCTCATTTAATTCATATAAGTAGTCATATAAGTTCCCGTTCCCGACTGTCTGTCTGTCTGTCTGTCTGTCTGTCTGTCTGTCTGTCTGTCTGTCTGTCTGTCTGTCTGTCTGTCTGTCTGTCTGTCTGTCTGTCTGTCTAATCATTTATTGGTTGCAGTTAGAACAACCTTAGATAAACGAAGACCAACTTACAAAAAGCATTAGAAAGAGCACTTGAAAGATCTTTACATCTTCCCCAACAATTAACTTGGGTAAATGGAGCAGCGGCAGCAGCAGCAGAAGAAGAAGAAAAAGGAAGAGTATGAGCTGGGAGGAGGAAGAGGAGGGAGGAGGAGGGAGGAGTAGGAGGGAGGAAGAGATAGGCGGAGAGAGGAGGAGGAGGGAAGAGGAGGGAGGAGGAAGGAGGAGTAGTAGGAAGGAGGAGGGATTAGGAGGAGGAGGAGGGAGGAGGAGGGAGGAGGAGGAAGGAGGAAGGAGGAGGAAGGAGGAGGATGAGGAGGCAGGAGGAGGGAGGAGGAGGTGGGAGGGGGAGGGGAGGAGGAGGGGGAGGAGGAAGAGGGAGGAGGAGGGAGGAGGGGAGGAGGGAGGAGGAAGAGGGAGGAGGAAGAGGGAGGAGGAAGAGGGAGGAGGAAGAGGGAGGAGGAAGGAGGAGGAGGAGGGAGGAGGAGAGGGAGGAGGAGGGAGATGGAGGGGGAGGAGGAGAGAGGAGGAGGAGGGAGGAGGAAGAGGGAGAAGGAGGAGGGAGAAGGAGGAGGGAGGAGAAGGAGGGGGATGAGGAGGAGGGAGGAGGAGGAAGAGGGAGGAGGAGGGATGTGGAGGGAGGAGGATTGAGGAGGAGGAAGGAGGTAGAGGGAGGAGGAGGAGAGAGGATGAGGAGAGAGGATGAGGAGGGAGGAGGAGAAGGGAGGAGGAGGGAGGAGGAGGGGGAGGAGGAGGGAGGAAGAGGGAGGAGAAGGAGGAGGAGGGAGGAAGAGGGAGGAGAAGGAGGAGGGAGGAGGGGAGGACGTAGGAGGAGGGAGGACGGAGGAGGAGGGAGTAGGAGGAGAGAGGAGGAGAAGGGAGGAGGAAGGAAGAGGAGTGATTAGGAGGAGGCAGGAGGAGGAAGAGGGAGGAAGAGGGAGGAGGAGGAGGAAAGTGGAGGAGGAAGGAGGAGGAAGAGGGAGGAGGAGGAGGAGAAAGAGGGAAGAGGAGGATGGAGGAGGGAGAGGGAGGAGGGGAGGGGAAGAGGAAGAGGGTAGGAGGTGGAGGAGGGGAGAGGAGGAGGAGGAGGAATATAACGCATATGCCTGTAGAAGTAATAATGGCTGAAGTTGTTCCATGTCTTCTTAGAGTTGGCGACAGTGTAAAGAAATATAAAATCTTCAAACTTGATAGAGATAAGGTAACTATTATTTATGTATTCTTTAAGCATAAAAAGATGAGTTACAATGTTATGCATTATGCATTATTTTTATGAAAACTTTGAAAATGCCTTAAAGATTGTATCATTATTTATTATAACTCATATGCCGGTATATAACTATGGACAAAGAGTTTATAAATCTTTGAAAACGATGCCACAATATGACTATAAGATATACAGAAAAGTTATTCCCCTTGAAATAACTTTTACAGAGTTAGGTCCCCTGAGATATATGAAATTATAATGAAAAATGGAAAATTAAATAATATTGGGTAAGCAGCCGATTTCACACTAAAAAAAATATGACAGTGGGCTGCGCTGGAATGAAAGGAAGACGTGTAGAAAATTTCATCTCAATCGGATTTGCCGTTCGCGAGCGCATAAAGGACATATGGACATACAGACAGACAGACGGAGATCGCCTTTTATATATAAGATTAGAGTGTCACCATGTACTTTGATACCAGGCCAGCAACATCAAACATGTGATCCTTCACCTCTGAAACTATGTGACCTAGTAATTATAGGGAACCCACATTTTATTGGAATGATAATGTAAGGTTATTGCCTAAGCTCACGGCATTCAGTGTACTGCTATCTCCAGAAAGTGGGAGATAGGTCAAGACAGAATGTGTGTGTGTGTGTGTGTGTGTGTGTGTGTGTGTGTGTTTGTGTGTGTGTGTGTGTGTGTGTGTGAGAGAGAGAGAGAGAGAGAGAGAGAGAGAGAGAGAGAGAGAGAGAGAGAGAGAGAGAGAGAGAGAGAGAGAGAGAGAGAGAGAGATGGACAGGTTTAACATGCTTTTCCTCTTGTGAAGATGGAAATGAAGCGAGGTATGTGTGTTTACATGCACTATCCCATAAATGTCATATTATCATAACTGTATATGTATGTATTTGTTTTCTTAACGCATGTTACATTTAACACTAACAAACGGCAATGCTCTGTAATATACACAAACAAAAGAAACACGCATTACACCTTGTAAATATACAATGCTTTGTATGGAATAAATGGGGAAAAAAAATTTGATGATTAGAAATATTTGGATATGTTCCATAAGTTCCACACACCATGTGTTCTCTTTCATACCCACACCATTGAATGAAACTTTGGTGTGGTTGTCGGTTACACATGAAGCAAAACAAACCACTGGATAACCTGATATTGACTCACACGGCCAATTCTTGTACCACCTGTTTTTTGTTTTTTTTTAAACAATTGTGTTAATATATATATATATATATATATATAGCCGGTCTCTCTGGCCGAGGGGTTACAATACTTTCTCCGTAATCCCGTTTATCACGCAGAGTCTCGTAGCAGGCGAGAACTTTGCGCGGTTCGACCCCCGCTGGTGACTTGCGGAATAAATGAGCCGGCCGCTCAGAAAGCAATGGCAAACTACTGAGCGTAATCTTGCCAAGAAATCAACAGACAGCTGAAAGATGCTGCTGTTGACAGCGATTTCCTGGAAAAAGGATATGCGAATTAATATATATATCTTCCCCACAGTTGGTATTCCACTGACAAATATTCCAGAGCGACCTCCATGGAAAGATGAACATAGACTATCGCTATAAATCCAGACAAAAGTGAGAGGAATATTTGACAAGGAAGAACAGAACAGTGTACAGCGCAGAACAGCCACTCTCAGCTTCCTTGATGACGAATACCCACAGGATCTCTGGATCCGTGTCTACACAGATGGGTCAGCACTAAATGCTGTTCGAAATGGAGGAGCGGGAGTGTATATAGAATACCCAAATAATACTAGAGACATGGCCAGAGTTCCAACAGGAAAGTACTGCCATAACTATGATGCTGAAATTGAGGCAATCAAGATAGCAATAGAGAAATTACGAAATACCAGCCATGGTAGACAACCTATGGTGATATTGACAGATGCAAAATCAGTAATAGAAGCACTTCTGTCTGGGAAATTACCAGTTCTAAGGACACTACTTTCTGAACTTAGCAGTCAGCATAAGGTCACCATACAGTGGATACCATCCCACTGTGGAGTACCCGGAAACGACAGAGCTGATTGATTGGCTAAGGAAGGAGCAAAAGAAGATCAGTCTGATATGCCCATTACATTCCACCAAAAGAAAAGAATGATCAAATCAGTCAGAAGGCCACCAAACCCTACTCAAGACGACTACCACGTTATGGACAGACAAGAACAGGTCATTATTCTGCGCCTCAGAACAGGACACAATAGATTACATAACCACATGTATACAAAATTCAAGATTGGTGACACAGTCATGTGCACATGTGGTTTGGCGTCGCAGACAGCATAGTACATACTTCAGGACTGCCCAAACTACAACATATCTAGGCAAACCTTCTGGCCTAGAGAAACAACAGTGGAAGATAAATTCTATGGACCGCTGAATAAACTAAGAAAGACTGTTAGATTCATACAAGAGACAACATTGCAGTTAAAGACATATTTCAAGCGAACGAAAGAAGAAGAAGAAATACAAAACAATGTCTGTTTACATTAACAAACAAAGCATATACATATTATGCAAGTGTGACAGCATTATAGTCTTGGCATGGTGTAACCACCTATATATGGTGGTTGAGTAATCATTCGTTCCCATTCAACCCAGACGATTTAATAGAAAACCCTTCACACTTTGTCGTTTACAGGTACGAAGGATTAATTTTTCCGTTCGCTGGGCCGGGAGAAGGTCAGTACAAAGGATTTACCTGTGTCGGCTAAGCAAGGGTCAAAACCTCAATTGACAACGAACACTGATTCTCATAGAATGTGTGTGCTTTTGTATGACAGGGTGAGAGAGAGAGAGAGAGCGAGAGCGAGAGAGAGAGAGAGAGAGAGAGAGAGAGAGAGAGAGAGAGAGAGAGAGAGAGAGAGAGAGAGAGAGAGAGAGAGAGAGAGAGAGAGAGAGAGAGAGAGAGAGAGGATCAAGAGAGCAGAGAGGGGAGGATGTCACACAATGAATAACAAAGAATGCATTCCGAGTTAGCGGAATGAGAAGTTTAAAACCGGAAAGTTGCCGTTGTCCAAGGTTATTCCAAGGATTTAAATTTTTATTTTTTTTTTTTTGGACATCACCACTTTACTTTAATTATTTTCCCGTTAAATAGTTATGTTAAAAACATTTTCTGAGTTAAATGAAATCATTAAGAACATTTAATAGACATATCAGTTAAACCTTGATAGTCTATTACCTCAACTTAAATAAGAAACTGTTTTTATATTATTTAATTGGCATTTTTAATCATATGAAGAGTGAATATGAGAATGAAAGAAGAGTGAAAGACAGAGCATTTGTATTAAAATTGGGGAATTGGGTTACATGTGCAAAACCACTTTGCACATTTGAGTTTTTGTAATGTATTGTATTTTCATCATTGTACGAATTGTACATTTTGGTCATTGTGTTAGATTGCATTATTATTATTATTATTATTATTATTATTATTATTATTATTATTATTATTATTATTATTATTATTATTATTATTTTAAAACTTGTATTGAGTGTTACACCTTCTGCATTTGTATTGTTAGTATTTTAATAGGCATGCTGCGTGTATGGTATTTGTGTAGGTCTGTTTAACAGGGCGTTTGTGTGTTGAATCGGTGTGCAATGCGTTTCAACATCAAATTACAAAATATATTTACATAGTATGCATAAAGTATGAACAAAAAAATTAACTTAAGAATTTCCTTCCACACACCATGTGTTCTCTTTCACACCCACAACCTTGAATGAAATGTTGGTGGGTTTTCGGCTGCCCAAGAAGCAAAACAAACCGCTGGAAAACCTGATGTTGACCGCACAGGCCAACTCTAATACCACCTTTTTAATATATATATATATATATATATATATATATATATATATATATATATATATATATATATATATATATATATATATATATATATATATATATATATATATATACATTTATTTAATACAAAAACAATGTCTTTTTACATTAAAAAATAAAGCATATACATTTTATACAAGTGTGACAGCATTATAGTCTTGGCATTGTGTAACCACCTACATATGGTGATTGAGTAATTATTCGTTCTCATTCAAACCAAACCATTTAATTGAAAACCCTTCACTTTGTCGTTTACATGTACGAAGGATTTATTTTTCCGTTCGTTGGGCCGGGAGAAGGTCAGTACAAAGGATTTACCTGTGTCGGCTAAGCAAGGGTCAAAACCTCAATTTACAACGAACACTGATTCCCATAGAATGTGTGTGCTTGTGTGTCACAGGGTAAGAGAGAGAGAGAGAGAGAGAGAGAGAGAGAGAGAGAGAGAGAGAGAGAGAGAGAGAGAGAGTGAGAATGGATCAAGAGAGCGGGGGGAGGGTGTCATACAATGAATCACAAAGAATGTATTCTGAGTTAGCGGGATGAGAAGTTTAAGACAGGAAGCTGCCGTTGTCCAAGGTGATTCCAAGGATTGAAATTGTACTGGCCCTTGGCGTTTGGAGTGGGGGGGGGGGGGAGGAGGGGTGTTATTGTAACAGGTTTCCACGAAAAAAAATCACTTTTCAGTCACGCTATTTATGAAAACTATACGTTTATCCACGTATGACTAGGGGTCACACATACACCAACACAGACACTAACCACAGAGATATATACATACCAAATGTACATACACACTTTTGTGTATAATTCCACACACGCAAACACACACGCATGTCCACTTATACGTATATGTACAGGCATATCTATGCATGCATGAACTAATACAGATATAGAAGTATGTCTATGTTTGTATACCTTATACACATCCCACAGACAAATTTGAAATTTGTGTATTCCTTTTTGTCTAAGTGTTTTTGAATATCTGTGTGATTTTGTTTTGGACCATGTGCTGTATGTTCTGAATCTGTATGTTGCTGCATTTCTACAGGTCCATACTACATACCTGTACTATGCTAGTGCAGTCAACAATATTGTGTGATTATTTTCTGTGGTTTTGGGTATTGTGTTTAAAAATATTGCATTGTACATATCTGTCTTCTTTTTGGTGAATATCTCAATTAGTTGTCTTAAAGTGTCTAGTGCGGTCGGTAGTGTTGAGCATGTAAAAATGTGGTCTTCTGTTTCTTGTATGTGTTGTCTACAGAGTTAACATGGTGCTATTCATTTTGACCTGTGTGCTTGTTTTTCGGTAGTAGTGCCATGTTAAAGATCAAACGATGTGTAATTTTCCTCGCCTTGGGAGCTATGTTTGGGTTGTGGAGATTAGTAAATGTACATGTGTAGTCTTGTATGTAGTATGTTTTCCTCTTTTAATTCTAACTTATAGTGGGGGTGCTTGTTGTTTAACCAGGTATTTGTAGATTTGGCGTGTTGCCTCGTGTAGTAAGTGCTCACTCCCTCGGAATGCTTGTATACATGTCTTATAGAACGCTGGTAGAGTTCCAAAGTAGTGTGGTGTATTAAGATGTATTTTCCTAAGGCGTAGCAGTCTCATTTCTATATAGTAGAGTGCTAGTGGGTGTTGTTCTAGGTGACTAAGGATGTGTCCTATATGTTGGATTCTCAGCGCTTGAATCAATGTGTGTATGTCTTGCAGTGCTATTCCTCTTTGTTTCTTGTCCTGTATGAGTGTATTATGTTGTATGCAGTAAATTGTGCTGCCAAAAGATGAAACGTCTGATGTGTTTGTTGATGTCTGTGATAGTCTGTCTTGGAGGGTCTAGTGCTGTAACTAAATATATAATTTTGGGGATAATGAAAGTGTTGACAATGACGCTCCTGCCGACAATTGTAGATGTCTTGTACTTGTATCTGTGCAGCATGTCTATGATTTTGTGTGTGAGATTTTCTCATGTTTGTGCGTGTATCTGTCTGGAGTTGTTGGGAAATGTGATGCCATATACCTTAATGTTGTCTGTGGCCGTTAGGTCTGGAGGACAATTGGCTTTATTCCGCCATTTTCCGAGGCCCATTATGTGTGATTTGTGTATGTTTAATTTGACCCCCACTCCCTTTACCAAACTGTGCAAATGTATAGAGTATATTTGTGATGGATGCTTTGTTGGCGGGGAAGAAAACAGTGTCGTCTGCGTATGCAAGCAACTTTCGCTCTTCTCCGCCTGGTATGAATGTGCCTGTGATTTTGGTGTCTTGTATGATTGCTTCCAGTTGTGGTTCTAAAACCAGTACATATAGGAGCGGCGACAGAGGACATCCTTGTCTCACCGATCTTGTGGGCCGGAACCCCGCAGCGAGTGTGTGGTTAACCAACACCTTACTCTCAGGATTCCGGTACAAGATCTCTATCCACCTCGTAAAGTATGTTCCTAAGTTGCATTGTGTTAATGTCTTGTGTAGATGAGAGTAGGAGATTCTGTCAAAGGCCTTCTCCTGGTCTAAGGACAAAAGAGAGGCTTGAAAGTCTTTCTCCTGTGTGTATGTGATGATGTCTCTAATGAAATGTGTGTGTTGGTGTATGTTTCTACGTGGTACTCCGCATTTTTGGTCTCATGTAGGGTCTAGGTTTCTGGGTAAGTACCTTGGTAATTATTTTATAGTTTGTGTTCAGTAGTAACATTGGTCTATAATTTTTCATTTGTGTTTTGTCTGTATTGTCTTTGGGTATGAGTGTGATGTAAGACATGTTGCAGCCATCTGGTAGTTGTTGTTTATCAAAGGCGTCTTGACAGACTTTAAGAAGAAGACCACCTAAGATAGGCAAGAAGTGTTGGTAGAATTCTGTCGTTAAATCGTCCGGCCCTGGTGTCTTGTCTTCGTTCATTTTGCTGAGTGCGTGTGTTATGTCAGTCAGTGTTAGTTCTGTGTCTAGACTGTCTCTGTCTTCGACTGACAGTTTATTTTACTGTATTGTAGAAAATTGTCTTATGTCTGTGTGTTTATTGTCTCTGCTGTAAACAGTTGAGTGTAGTTTTGATTGAATGCTTCTGTTATTTGTGCTGGTTCTGTTTGCATGTTGCCTTGCATGTCTACTATTTTACCTATTTGTCTGCTACGCTGTATATTTTGTTCAATTGCCATGTATTGTTTGCTGGGGGTCTCTTGTATGATTGTGTTGAGCTTTGTTCTCAGGAGAGCACCCAGATATCTGTGTTGTTGGTGCTGATCTAGCTGTTCCTCCAGTGTGTGTAAGTGTGGTGCATTGTTGTCTGTTTTGTCAGCTGTATGGCTGTTCGTATAAGTTGTTCCTGTCTTAAGCTGCCTTTGTGTATGATGGATGCTAGTTGCTGTGTCCTGCTTCGTATTGTATTTTTCAGTAAGTCCCAGTATTGTCTGATATTATCAGTCGGTATGTGGTCGGTGTATGTGTGTAAAAGTTGTGTCATGTATTTTATGTATTTTGCATGCTTAAGAATTGTGTTGTTAAATTTTCAATGTGGTGAACGTTTAAATGTCTGTGTGTTTATGTGCTTGTACTGATGTGTGCTAATATGGCTTTATGGTCTTTGTACTGTAATGTCTCTTGTAGGTGCCGAGTGTTTATTATGTGGTGTGTTGCGGGTATATATATATATATATATATATATATATATATATATATATATATATATATATATATATATATATATATATATATATATATATATATCCTATCTAATCTTCTTCCTGTGTGGTGTATTTTATTTGTGTGGGTTGTTTCTCTCTTATTTGGATGTTTGTGTCTGAATGTGTCTATTAAGGTGTGTGTGTCTAAAATGTTTTGCAGTGTCTCTAACTAGGTTGTGCCTTCTCTGTTCATTCTCTTCACCTGTGTCTTCATTTCTCCGCCTATTATATCCAGTGCCTGTAATACCCAGCTGAAATCTCCACAGAGTATGATGTTCTGTCTTCTGTATGTATGTGTGAGTAGTGTGTCAAGATCTTCATGGAATTGTGGCTGGTGGTTATAATTTGGTGGTGCATGAGTGTTGACAATGGTATATGTGTGTGAAGTGTTATTTATTTGTATTATGCTGATTTTACCCTGGCTATGCCGATTTGTTTTGAGTATGTTCCACCTATCTGATGTTTGTAGTATGGCTGCCATACTTCTCGCAAGCCCTCTTTCTCACTTACATTTGCCTTTTAAAATTGTTTCTGGACAGCTTTCTTCTGCACTCTCACCTCAGCGATTAGCTTTTGTCGCTGCTCGTCTGCGGGCTGGTAACCTTCTTCCTCTCACTGCCACCAAATTGACACAGGCAGTGGAGGTATACAATTTCTCCAAGTCTCTCTATTTTCTCGTTCACTTGTGTCTTCTTCAGTTCTTCATCCAGTGCTTGGGACAGTATGTTCTATAGTCGATCCCATTCCTCCCTTTTGCAAGCGGGCGGGAACTTGATATTCACGCCATCTACCGCCAGAAAGGTGCTCGGTTGCACCGCCATAACGATCAACATGAATATTCTCAGCACTTTGGGGTTCGCCCTGGCTGAGATCTCCTACGACTCACCTGCCCCACAGCAGTGACAGAGCGACTTTGATTATCCCGTGGTGCACTCGTGCACTTCTGAAACCCCGAGTGAATTCGCATCCCCCGCTGCGTGGTGAAGCTTTTGCCACAAACACACGGCCAGTCCGGACGTGAGGCTGGAGTCAAAGTCGGTGTGTCGTTCTGAATTGTTACCGTTAGTGTACCAGTGGATAGATACATCATTCTCTCTGTTTTGCGCGACTTGAGTCTTAAAGAGCATTAGGTGTTGTCGCACCGTTCTGCTGTCGACCCCCCCCCCCCCCCTGTTTCCACTGAGGTCAATTCGACACTGCACTGCACTGCAGCAGCGCCAGTCTTTCTAGGCGTCAATCTATCTTTCCAGACTGTCTGATGGGCTGGCCATATCAATCAATCAATCATGTGCCATTTCGGAAAGCGTGGACGGTTATGAATCGTCATTTCACTCGATCACCAGAGTCGTGGATCAGCTCAGTGTTCCTGTCTCGACCATGCCATATGGCCAATCCATCCAGGTATTTACTTCTCTGTGTTCCCCTTTGACTGTTCCCTTCGATCCTGCCAGTTGTCACAAAGTTCTCCAATTAATTTCTTCTCATAACATGTCCAAAAAATTCTGACTGTCTACGTCTAATTTCTCTAATCAATTTACGATTTTCATTTGTCTCCTGTAGTACCTGGTCATTGGTCTTTCTGTCTGTCCATGGCATTCTCTGCATTCTTCTCTTATATCAGTGATAAAAACTCCTCCGGGGAGCAAGCGAGACGGGAGGCTTCTGATCATCTGAGTAATCATTTGCTCTCATACTCTAAGTATTCTCACTCACACAGAGAGAGAGAGAGAGAGAGAGAGAGAGAGAGAGAGAGAGAGAGAGAGAGAGAGAGAGAGAGAGAGAGAGAGAGAGAGAGAGAGAGAGAGAGAGAGAGAGAGAGAACAATATATTAAGAATTTTTTTGTTGTTTTTGAATAAGCCGTGACAGAGAAAATCTTTAATCCAAATCTACACGTTGTGAATCCGCGGAGGAACGAGAGGAGGAGCTGAGAAAGAGGGTACGGAAAGAATTTTTTTTTGGGGGGGGGGGGGGGGGGTCGGCGGCGGGAGTCGGCGGTTGCTTCGAAGGAGTCAGCCATGGAGGCAAAGTGGGTAGGGAAAGAATAGGGGGTTACCAGACACCAACCTGGCAGATATAATGGAACTGCTAGCTGTGTATTGCTTGTAAGGAAAGAATAGTTTTTTTTTTTTTTTAGTTAACTTTGTTTAATTGGTGATGGAATATCCAGAGTTGTGTGTTCTTCTGTAATAAACTAGAAATTGTTATTCTTTGTAACAGACATTAATGTAATTCACCATTATGAATAATAGTTCAATTATTGACATTTGCAAAGTAAACAAAAAAGTTTGTTGATTATGCTTCTTCTTTTGTTCCCTGTTGACTATGCTCCAGGTGAATGGCTCTGTGACATATGCTGACTAAACATGTCTTTGGTTCACTTACTGGGGTGGAGGTTATTGTAAGAGACTTTCTACTTTGAAGTGGTAATGACTGACAACATAACTTGTAGTGTTGTTGATGTGTCACAAGGTAATATTCTTTGAATATTTCAGTTTCATCTGTTGGGGTTTTCAAAACACTGTTCTCTTGGAGTGTGACTAGGCAAGGCTGTTGTAACAGATGTCTCTTGGCAAACTTGTGTTTGATCAGCTTTCTATTACAGCGCCAGTCTCTCTGGCTGAGGGGTTACAATACTTTCTCCGCAATCCTGTTTATCCACGCAGGGTCTCACAGCGAAGTGAGAATTGGAAGCGGTTCGACCCGCGCTCATGACTTGCGGGATAATGAGCCGGCCGCTCAGAAAGCAATGGCAAACTACTGATTGTAATCCTGCCAAGAAATCAACATACAGCTGAAAGATGCTGATGTTGACAGCGATGTCCTGTAAAGGTCCTGCAAAACATTTGTTCTATTACAGCTGTTCTGTTGCAATAAAATAAGGTGTTTGTAGTGGTGGTTGGTAGCCATGGCAGTGAAGTGACTAGCTGTGACAAGTATGTCGTCATCCCTCAGTCTTTTCCAGCAGACAGCTTCACGCGCTATTAATTACTTAGGACGGGAGAATTAACGACACGAAATTTCGTTTCGTTTTAAGGCAAATGATTGGCCGCGCCCCGTAAACACAGGCTTAATCTAGACAAAGGCTTGGTACTTGGTAGACAAAGCGGTCTGGTCAATCGCCATGTTTTATTCAACGTTAGCGGGTGACCCATTGTTAATGGGTTAATTTAAAGCCCACTTATTCTCTGCGTTTTAGGTGAGCATTATATTATATACAACATATCATGTTATGTATTAGGATAAATGCTTTGAGGCAACTAATATCATGATTGAAGTTGTGTGTGTGTGAAAATTAGGAGAATCGCTTTCATTGAAATGTTGGTTTACGTCAAACAGCCTGGACATCGCCATGTTGTCCAGTCAGCCTTCATAAAGCTTACAATATAATCTTGCTATGATTCACCTTTCTGATATGATTTTGTGAACTTACTTTATTCCTAAATGCTTATTTTTCACAACTGGTCTCTGTGTTTTAAAGTGTTTTTTCCTGATTGCATATTTTGTATTTCTGCCCTTATGAGGGAGAAATATTACTATTTCACATCTGTGTACAACTTTAATAGTTTGTTAGATAGAGAGAGATATTCTCGCTTGACTTTTTCATGCACTTAGGAGTTAATCTTTTGTTTACCTGGTTGTAAATACACAGAGATTGTCTTGTAGTCTTTTATTTTCATAAATGATGTTATGGGATTTTCATTTTTTATTATATACATAATCTCAAGTGTATGGGAAAAGATTCCCATGATTTCTCTTTTATGAGTATTTTACCTTTTACGCTCATGATTGTTACTGCTTAATGCTGTAATAAATGCTGTTTTAAGATTGTCATTTGGTATGATATATCTATAGGTAATCTCAAGTGAGTGGGAAATGACACTATGCTCGTGTGTTTTTACTTTGAGATGTCGGGTAATCCCCACTAGAGAGTTCATACCATGTTTAGTAAAAGACTAACAAGTTTTTCTGTTATTCATCATATGTATATTCTATTCATGATGTTACTGTTGGAGTAGATCTTTTAACCCCCCCCCCCCCCTTGGGGACAAACACATGATGATGATGATGATGATGATGATGATGATGATGATGATGATGATGATGATGATGATGATGATGATGATGATGATGATGATGATGATGATGATGCAAAAGGAGATGACTGAACTGGTAGCTAAACTTCTGCCATTTATCAGTGGTACTTACATAATGCTGTTTGTAACTATGGAAAGGAGATTTATGAATTGTTTATATGAGGACAGTGTCTCATGAACTTTTTCCATGGTGTGACAGCGGTACTATCAAAATGTTGGGATGGATTAGGTGGCGCGTAACCCCTCAGAAAGCTCCAGTATCAGTCCAGAAGAAATGTACCTATTGAGTAGATATCTCACTCACATTTGGAGTGAGACAAAACTCTACAGTAGGCGACAAGTGCTAGGCAACTATTGTCACCTTTCTTTCTTCTCCCCTTTTGTTCCCTCTAATTTTAATTATGATACATTGGTATCAGAATGTATGGTTTATTATGATCCATTGTTATCAGAATGTATGTTTTATTATGATACATTGTTATAAGAATGTATATTTTATTATGATACACTTATCAATGTTTGGGTTGTAGTACTAATCTATATCGACCCTGTTCTTCTTCACTCTACATAGGCGCTAGAGATGGCGGTGGAGTATTGGCCTAGTCACCATGCTTGGAACTGAAGTTATGGTCAACTTGTTTGGATTTAGAGGCAGGAAACTGGGATATCAGCCTCCTCTAATATTCTACAAAGAGTGCTGGTTACTGCTACTCACCCTGAACCTGAATGTCAATGCCTGGATACTTAATGGATTTTGAATATGCTGAAGTGGATTCCCTACCTCTGGGAACTTACAGACGGTGTTAATCTTTTCAATGTCTGCAAAGACATGAGGCATGCCTGGCCTAGATGGATACAGAGTATAACCTCTTCTAAAAGTCACCGCCTGATTCCACGTTCAACTGTCATATTCCAGAGGCTCAGGGATAGTCTGGAATTCACCATCATTTACCAGTATGGATTTAACCAACTGATTTTGTGGACTACCAGCTTCCTTTGAATCTTCTCATCCACCATATCCAAGACAGGGACAATCAAGCACCATACCAACTCCCGGTCAATCAAGTCGTATATTCAACTGAAGATTGAATAACCTACATCTTAACCCAGAGAAAGGGGCTGGAATATTCATGCCCAATTCAAGTTAGTTCTGTCAGGAAATTCTAATGGATTATGTGATGTCACTCCTCATCCAAAGAGATACTGAAAGTGTTTGTGCCTGATCCTGATC
This sequence comes from Cepaea nemoralis, assembly GCA_014155875.1. Lineage (NCBI taxonomy): Eukaryota > Metazoa > Mollusca > Gastropoda > Stylommatophora > Helicidae > Cepaea > Cepaea nemoralis. The sequence continues at coordinate 713,066 of JACEFZ010007551.1, forward strand.
AAATCAGTAACATGGACTCATGTGTGTCACGCCACGCCAGAAGGCTTCAGACTTATTTATACCTGTCTGTTATATCACCCTGGAACGCTCCTAGCCCAGTGACTTAGCAACTGTGACTTGAGAGATTAAAGTATATCCACATTGGATTAATATGGATTACTCCTACATGTTTTTCGCGATGGATATATGATCCGGCGGTGAAAGCTCCGTGTGTGTGTGTGTGTGTGCAATCCCCAATTTTCTAAATAGGAGGATATATGCAAAGCAGCTGTTTCCCTGGATTATAGAGAGTGTGATTATGGCCAGACTTTTTTTCTAGTGGATATTGAAGGAGAGGGAGTTATCATCAGACCCATAGGATATTTCTAGAGACAGATTAGATAGATTTTCTTTATCTAGTTCTTTGTATGGATTATTTACTCTGTTTTGTGTTTGACACAGGTATTTGATGTGAACCTTTTTTTGGGGATTTTTGGGGACTTCGGTTTTGGTTGTATACTTTGTGTGCATTGCCTGAAATATGATAATTTTTCATGTCCATGTCACCATATTGTAGCCAACAGGGTTTTCCAGAACCCAAATGTTTCCACAATACAATTGTTTGTTTGTTTGGTTTAACCAAGCCTTGAAGTTACTTCATTGTTAACCTGGTGTTCCAAAATTGATGTTTATAGTCCAGTTATTGTTACTATTATGTGATACAGTGAGTTATTGTACTGTTTTTGTCGAACAATGGCTGTTTTCCTCCGTCATGTAACCCAGTTGTTGTGTCTAACATTGGTTGTTGTCCCTCTGTTATGTAATACTGTGGATGTGCATGACAGTGGATACTTGTCATTGTTTATATATATGTGGGAGATTAAATGTGGGGCGGGGCACTTACACATAGACACACCCTCTGGGTAGAGTGATTAGTACTCGGGTGTCTGTGGTAGAACTTCCCGGATCTCCCAGCCTTCTATGGGAAACATTTCTTCTATGTTAGTGTTGAACTTGCACCCTTTTCTGCCTTGTTCAATACTTGGGGGTTACGAGCCAATATATTAATTCCTATAGAGGGCGTGTTTGGGGTTTAGACCCCATTCATACTGAATACCCCTAGCGAAACTTGTCCTTATTCTAATTTATTATATTTACCACCCTACACTAGCTTGCCTGCCTGCTGGCCTAATGATCATGTATTTGAATAAACATAAGTGCATTTCTTTAAATTGATCAGGGCTCCAAGGTCAGCCATCCTAAAACAGGCAGCAGGAAATGTCTTTGGAAGTAAAAGCAGCACCATAAACCCATTACACCTCCTGGCATCTTAACAGGTTCTTTACTTTAGTGATTTCTTGTTGTGACTTGTTAGGTTTTTGTACTTTCTAGAAGCTCACAACCTTTTTCAAGCTGTTATATATCTTGGAAAATGACAGCTGTTGTCTTGGCCTCTGATCTGGTGATCTCTTGAGATCTATTGTAGAAATCTTGCTAACGGATTGTGAGAACATCGCACAGTTAGTTGAATGAGTCTTGTGACAGGCCGACACGTATAAGGAAAGAATAGTGTCAGATCAATCCTTGGATAATACTGTCTGAGTACACAATGGAGAATTAAACATAAATGTGAAACGTTTAAAGTTGATTATAAAATGTAATTAAATAAAAGCTAAACAAATTTTCTATAAGTAAACTAATAGTGTTATTATTGACGTTATACAATCTGACTAAACAATTGACTATTTTATTTAATAATGAACACTAAAGAGATTTTAAAGTTAGTTAATGATATTATTCTAGGTATACAATTTTCTTTGTCTAAATTTCAGTAATCTCCCTTGTAACAATATTAGATGTTTATGTCTGCTACTCTTTGCTTATCAAGGTGTTTTTACATTCAGGTATCTAGTAATTCCATGCCGGCCCCTGGCCGAGTGGTTAGCAGCTTTCTCCGTTAATCCCGAATACTCTCGTGGTTGACGTGAGCGCACGAGAATTAGAAGTGGTTCGAGTCGCACCAGTGACTTATGAGAGTATGGAGCCGGTCGTTTAGAAAGTCGTGGCGTGCTGATGAGTGTAAACTAGCCTAGGAATCAACATACAGCTGAAAAATGCTGGTGTTGACCGCAATATCCTGAAACAGGATGGAAACGCGGGAAAAAAATCTAGTAATTCCGCAGAATGCTTGAACATAAGTATTGATAAGTGGAGTGATGAATCAAGACGTTTCTATCATGTTATCTCTCTCTCATCATGTTCCTCTTGTACCTTGTGGTGTCGAGGTGAAGTATAAACTTCGTGAGAGTGCCCGATTATGGGCTTCATATATCGATATTCCCATGGACTCTGCTATTCCCTCCGTCCAACGTTTACGTGGTCGGCCTCTTCCTCTGTTTCCATCTGGTCTGTACATCATTGCTTGTTGTGGCATGCTGTTGACTAGTAACCTACTTGCATGGCCGAACCATTTGACTTGCTGCTTTCTAATAAAATCTAGTGCTGCTTTAACACCCACTTTAGCCCTGATTTCTTCATTTCTGATCTTATCTCTTCTTGATACGTTGAGTATTCTTCTCAGGAACCTCATTTCTGTTGTTGTGATTTTTCTTTTCTCTTTTTCTGTCATTGTCCAGGTTTGGCATTGGTAGCATAGAGTTGGTAGGAAGATTGTGTTGTAAAGTGCTTTCTTAGTAGTTACTGATACATGTTTGTTCTTTAGTATTGGTGCCATTTGTCCAATGAGTTGATTTGCCTTATTGCACCTATTTTCGATCTCGTCTTCTGATCTGCCATTTGATGATATTATACTTCCCAGGTACTTGAAACTCTTCACTTGTTTCAAGGGATGTTCGTTTAGGTGAATTGTTGTTGGTTGTTCTTCTTTAGTTATAGTCATTACCTCTGTTTTGCTTGTGCTAATTTTCATGTTATGTTCCCTACACATTTCGTTTAGACTATTCATGTGGTCTTGTAATTCAGCTTCTGATTTTGCTATTAGTGCTTGGTCGTCCGCAAACAGGAGTTCTCTAATGGTTAGATTTGCAGTTGGTTCTTCTTCTGTGTTCTCATCATGTGGTATTCTTGCTATCTCTGCTTGGCTGGTTTCTTTACATATGTTGTCTATATATGTTATGAACAAGAGAGGGGACAGGACACAACCTTGTCGTACTCCAGATCTTATGGTGAAGGGTTCTGAGTGTCCTCCAGTTGCTCTCACCATGCATTCACTGTTGTTGTATAAACTTCTACATAGGTTTGTTAGATGTGTACTCACTCCATATTGTTTAAGGATTTCCCAAAGCTTGTTTCTATCTACTCTATCGAATGCCTTTTCTTGGTCGACAAAGGCTAAGTAGAGTGTTTCATTGTATTCGATTGATTTTTCTATAAGTTGTCTAAGAGCAAAAATTGCATCTGTGCATCCTTTGTTTTTCCTAAATCCAAGATGTGTTTCGCTTAACTGGGGATCTAAAGTAGTTCGTAATCTTTTTTCAAGAATTTTGCAAAATATTTTCCCAGTATGACTCAACAGTGAAATGCCTCTGTATTGTGTGCAGTCTCTTTTGCTGCCTTTGTTTTTCCAAATTGGGATAATTATGGCATTTCCCCAATCTCGTGGTGTCTGTTGTTCTACCCAAACATGATTGAATGTAGCCAAGCTGTTTCTACTTCTCTTGCTGCTTTAATTAGTTCATCATGTTATGATATTTTAAATAATCTCTATGCAAACGTAATTGCACCAGCATTTGGCAGAGAGAGACACACACACACACACACACACACACACACACACACACACACACAGAGAGAGAGAGAGAGAGAGAGAGAGAGAGAGAGAGAGAGAGAGAGAGAGAATGAAAGAGAAGGAGAGGGATGGGGGAGAACTATTTGTTCAAAATGAATGAAATTTACAAACATAAATGACATTTCCTCTAAACATAATATTTATCTGCATAAACCCCATAAACTTGCACGGCCATTCGCCAGTGCGAAAGTAAGTGCATGCAGGCCTTGACAGTGCCAGACCAGGTTTTGTCCTGCTCACTTCGCCTATTAATCGTCATCTCACCCACTCCTATCACCTAGGCCATAGCCACCAGTCACACCACTCATCTTCTCGTTGCTACTTTGGCGATGAAATCCCCGAGGATGACAGTCGTTTCAAAATTGTTACACTGGCTCTCGGCCTTGTCTAATTCGTTATATCATTCAAGAAGCCCCGAGCAAGGAAACGTGAGGCGAAGAAATTCAATGGTATTGAGAATCTTTCGCATTTACTGAAACCTTGCCTCTACAAGTTCACTTTGTTCTTCTCCTATTTATATCATCATCATCAGTTGCCATGCCGACCGGCGTAGGCGTTAACGACTCCCCACAAATCTCTGTCTTTGGTTTTCTGGATCAACTCTGCCGTTGAAATCCCTCCATGCCACTGTCCCAATCCATCCTGTATCATTTCTCTTGGTCTGCTTCTCTTCCCCGTCCATCTTTCCAGTTGTCACGATGTTCTCTAATGCCTCTCTTCTCATCACATGACCAAAAACGCTTTTTGCCTCTTTTTTATTGTTGTATGTAATGTTCTAGTTTCATTAGACTCTTTCAGGCATGCGTCGTTAGTTTTATATCAATTATAATTGATACCCTGCCGAAGGCTTGCGAACGCTGTTCGTGAGATGCTTACCAGGCGTTCGAAACTCAGCTGCGATCGAATTTCGCAGCAGACCGTGTCGCGTTGTGTTATAACGTGTTGGTATGGGAGCCGGCCGTTCAGAAAGCAATGGCAAACTACTGAACGTAAAACTTGCCTAGTACATCAACAGCAGCTGAAAAATGCTGGTGCTGACTGCAACGTCCTGTAAGGGATATGCAACATTTAAAAAGAAACTGATACCCCTGTGTTTTTTTTCTCTCTCTCCACTAGAACGGTTTATGGTATATTCCTCGGAAGTTATAATATCCTCTGGTCTCACATATACCTAACATGTTAATTTTCGGTCTTTCCATTTATTTCTTAATGTTATAAAAGTTTTGGATGGCCTTTGTTAATTGTCTTTAAACTGTGTGTGGCCCTAGGAGGCCAGTAAAAAATGTTGTTTAAAAAAAAAAAACGTTTATTACAAGTATATGCAAAAACGGTGTCTTTTTACATTAGCAAATACAGCATATACATTCATACACGTGTGACAACATTATAGTCTTAGCATGGTTAACTACCTGCATATTACCTGTTGACGATGGTTGTTGAGTAATCATTAACTCCCATGCAAACCATTTAATACAAAAAAAAAACTTTCACACTTGAGGCATTGTCATTCGCACTTATGTATCTACTTTATTGCTGAATCACTTTTCTTTCCTGAGAATGGTACTTTTGTATGTGTCTACAAATTTCCCAACTTTAGAGCACGCAGTAAACATCTCGTTGCTTGAGTGCGAGGTAGAGAGAGAGAGAGAGAGAGAGAGAGAGAGAGAGAGAGAGAGAGAGAGAGAGAGAGAGAGAGAGAGAGAGAGAGAGAGAGAGAGAGAGAGCAAACAGTTTGAAATTTGCTATGTGTTTACACAGGTACAAAAGATTTTTTTTTTGGGGGGGGGGGGCGGCGGCGGCGGCGGCGTTAGCTGGGTCGGAGAAGGCAGTCAGTACAAAGGATTTACCTGTGCCGGCTAGGCAAAGGTCAAACCCCGGTTAACAAAGTAAACTAACTCACAAAGGACCGCCCCCTCTCCCGGTAAGCTGCCCGGGGCTTAGACACCGGTAACAAAGAAGGAACGTGTGTATTCCCTCCTTGTGGGTTTTGTGAAGATTAATTATTTTGGCCCTGTTTCCCCCCGATATGTGTTTGAACGAATGATGGTGCAACATAAATATTGGCAATAACACTAAAAATGGTTGATTGAGTTTAGTGGTACACATTAGGGATATAGAACTATCTGTGAAAGTATGTGTTTGAACATGTATAGTATGAAGTGTAAACTTGATGGGAATGGCATTTTACTTAATCTGCGAATAGCTGGGAAACTTTACGTTGAAAAAAGTGTGTTAGTATGTGTGAGTGTATTGTGCGGTGATTGTGAGTGGCCGAGTTTCGGCTAGACCATAGAATATTCAGCTAATGCTATGAGTAATTTAGTGTATTTGTCTTTTGTGGTTGTAGGTATTGTGTTTAGGATGATTGCTTTGTATATGTCAGTTTTCTTGTGTGTGTGTTTCTATTAGCTGTTGTAATGCGGTCTTAGTGGCTGTGGTTGTTGGGCATAAATAATAAATATGTTCCTCTGTTTCCTGAATGTTGTGTCTGCATAGTTGGCATGGTGCTATTTGCTTGGATCTCTGTGCTGCCCTTTCTGTGGTTGGGGTAATATTGAAAATTAGTCTATATATTACTTCCTTCGCTTTGGATGTGATATGTTTGTTGTGTAATTTAGTGAAGGTACAGCTATAATCTTTAATATAATATTTGTATCCTCTTTTGATTCTTAGGTGTAGTGGTGGTGCTTGTTGTTTCACTAAGTATTTGTATATCTGCTTGGTTGTCTGTTGTGTTAAATGTTCATTGCCTTGTATTGCTTGCATACATGTTCTGTAGAATTGCGGTAGTGTGCCGTAATAGTGCGGGGCTGTTTTGTCTATTTTCTTGAGCCAGTGTAGTCTAATCGCAATGTAGTATAATGCTAGTGAGTGTTGGTCTGGATGATTGATGATGTGTCCTATATTGATTGATTCTTAAAGCTTGTATTTTTGTGTGTAGGTCTTGTAGAGCTAGTCCTCCTTGCTTCTTATCTTGTATTAATATTTTGTTGTGTATACTATGAATTGTGGTGCTGAAGATGAAATGTCTGATGTGTTTGTTTATGTCTGTGATTGTCTGTTTTGGAGGGTCAAACACTGTAGCTAAATATATTATCTTTGGAATGATGAAGGTGTTTACAATTGTGCTTCTTTCAAATATTGTTGATATTTTGTATTTGTACCTATGTAGTATGTCTATAATTTGTTTTGTCAAAGATTGCCATGTTACTGTGTGTGTTTTTCTGGGATCGCATGGAAATGTGATCCCATATATGTTCATGTTGTCTGTAACTGTTAGATCCGGGTGGAAATCTGCTTTATTCTTCCACTTCCCCAGACCCATTATTTTAGACTTCTGTATGTTTATTTTGGCCCCACTTCCTTCACCAAACTGTCTGAAGGTGTGAAGTATGTTCGTTATGGAAGTGTAGGTTGTAGGGAAGAAAGTGGTGTCATCTGCATAAGCAAGTAATTTTCGCTCCTTAAACCCTTGCATAAATGTACCTTTTATGTTAGTGTCCTGTCTAATTACTTCTAAGAGTGGTTCTAGTGTGAGTACATATAGGACTGGTGATAGTGGACACCCTTGTCTGACAGATCTTGTGATCCTGAAACTGGCAGTGAGTGGGTGATTCACCAGTACCTTACTTTCATGATTTTTATACAATATTTCTATCCACTGTCTACCGTACTGTCCTGTGTTACAGTGTGCAAGTGTTTTGTGTAAGTATGAGTGTGAAATTCTGTAAAACGCCTTCTCCTGGTCTACAGACAAGAGAGATGATTGACTGTCTTTCTGGTGGGTGTATGTGATGAAATATCTAATGAAGTGTGTATGTTGGTGTACGTTTCTGTGTTGAACACTGCAATGTTGGTCTGGGTGTATGAGTGATGGCATGAAAGTTTTTATTTTGTTTGCAAGTGATTTTGCTATGATTTTGTAGTCTGTGTTTAATAATGAGATGGGTCTATAGTTTTTAGCTGTGTTTTGTCTGTGTTGTCTTTATGTATAAGTGTTATGTATGACATGCTGCAAGTATTTGGGAGTTCTTGTTTGTGAAAAGCTTCTTGGTAGACTTTTAGAAGGAAATTGCCTAGGATAGGAAAGTCGTGTTGGTAGAATTCTACAGTGAGTCCATCTGGTCCTGGTGTTTTGTCTGTTTGCATTTGATTGAGTGCATGTTTTATGTCTGCTATTGTAAGCTCTGTGTCTAATGTCCTTATCTGTGTCAGACAGTTTCTTTGTGTATTGTAAGAACCTCTTTTGTGTTTGTATGTTGGCTGGTTCTGCTGTATATAAGTCAGTGTAGTATTGTTGGATTGTTTCTAATATATGTGTTGATTGTGTTTGTGTGTTTCCTTGCATGTCTATTAATGCTTCAATTTGTCTGTTGTGTTGAATGTTTTGTTCTACTGACAGGTGTTGTTTTCTGGGAGTTTCTTCTGATATGGTAGTAAGTTTAGTTCTAAGGAACGCACAGTGGCGTGCAGAGGTTCTTTGATGCCCGCGGCCAACCCCTTGATTGGATGTCCCTAAATTGTTCTTTCCCTAATTCATTCCCCCTCCCCTCCCACTGCACTGTGCTGTCCCCTCTCCCTTTCCCCCAGGAAATTTTTGAGAATTGCACATTGCCGTATGGTACCTTAAGCCTTTTTTGACGATCGGAAACCGAATTGAAGACTTTGTATTTTATGCTTAGGAAGTTAGGCTACTATTACTAATCATAGTATAGCCTGTATGGAAAACATGACATACAACTTTATTCAAATTAAATATATATGTAATATGTCAGCACTCAGTCTCGGCGGTCAGCCACATCTTCTTATTCTTCTTCTTCTTCTTCTTCTTCTTCTTCTTCTTCTTCTTCTTCTTCTTCTTCTTCTTCTTCTTCTTCTTCTTCTTCTTCTTCTTCTTCTTCTTCTTCTTCTTCTTCTTCTTCTTCAGCTTTCCGAACCATTGAGGTTCTTTGCTGCAAATAGAATCCGTCTCCATTCGTCTCTCTGGTGGACCTTCTCTTGCCAGTCGTTGATTCCAAGTGCTTGTAGGTCTGTACATGTATTATCTCTCCACCGTCTTCTTGGTCTACCTTGGGGTCTACGGTCATTTATTTCCTGAGTGTAAGCGAGTTTTGTTTCCATATTATCTTCCATTCTTTCTATATGCCCCAGCCATTGTAGTCTATTAGCCTTCATGATACCAGTGATTAGCGGGGACTTAAACAGATCATAAATGTCTTTGTTACTTCTTCTTTTCCACTCTCCACTTTGTGTATCCCTAATGGGTCCAAAGATGCGTCTTAAAATTTTGTTCTCAAAGGTTTGTAACAAGGACTTCGTCTCCTTTCGTTGTACTCCAGGTTTCAGAGCCATACAGCACAACTGGTCTGATCAGTGTTTTGTATATTGTGATTTTGGTGTTACGAGATAGCGCCTTTGATTTTAGTAGATGTTGTAGTGCATAGTATATCTTATTTCCAGAGTTGATTCTAGTTTGTATTTCTTCCCTTATGATGTTGGAGCAGTTGAAGATTGTACCCAGGTATTTGTATGTTTCCGTTCTTTTAATGGTCATATTATCTATTTGTATGTGGCCAGAGATTTTAGCCATTCCGTCTCTTGAAATTACCATATATTCTGTCTTATCTTGGTTGATAACCAGCCCCATCTGTTGGGCTTTTTCCTTTAAGTGAGTCAATATTTCCAATGTCTTTTGTTCACTTTGCCCTATAATATCTATATCATCTGCATAACCAAGCAGCTTGGATGTTCCTCCAATATCACATTCCTCCTTTATCTTCCTTACAACTTTCTCTAGAGCCAGATTGAAGAGTAGCGGCGATAGTGCATCACCCTGTTTCAAGCCAGATGTTATTTGGAAGGGGTCTGATTTCCTGCCTTTATATGTTACTATATTATAAGTATCTTCCATGCATAGTCTGGTCATGTTGATTAACTTCCTTGGTATTCTAAATTCCTGCATAGCATTCCATAGACTATTCCTATGGACACTATCATAAGCCTTTTTAAAATCCACAAAAATTTTATGGAGATCTCTTTTATATTCCCAATGTTTCTCGGCTATTTGTCGTAAGATAAATATCTGATCTATTGTTGATCTGTTTTGTCTAAAACCCGCCTGGTAGTCACCTAATATGTCTTCTGAATATGGTTTTAGTCTATTTAGTAATACTGCGGATAGTATCTTATAGCTTGTGGACAGTAGTGATATTCCTCTATAATTTCCACATTGGAACTTGTCTCCTTTCTTAAAGATAGGTATCAATAATGACTCTTTCCAGTCAAGGGGTAATTCTTCTGTTCCTCCAGATTTTTATTATTAGTTCGTATAGCTTTAGATGTAATTTTGATGAGGTCAGCCACATACCAACATTTATTAAGTTCGATTCCCTAAATTGGATCTCCTGTCACAAAACACTTGAACTACTTCACTTTTTACATCCCTGGTGATGAATTCTTGTTCTTCTTCTTCTTTGCGTTCATCCCGAGTGTTATTTCAAATGTGATTGCGGTGTGTCTGTTATGCGCCCTTGAGCCGAAACCCGTAGGCCAACACATCCGGCTTTAGCGTGCTTTTTTTGACCAGGTAGCATTCCTGGGAGACTCTCACTGTTTGCGGTACCGTCCACAACCCAGCTGGCCAAGTTGGAACGGTCGAAGACAACGGTCGTCCGTCAAAGGAAGGCAGGGACAGTCCATGGAATTTTCCGCCATCCAGGGTGGCTTCCATAATTGCAGGACCGGTACATAGCACCCTGGTGCTGGGCACACCAGGTAATCGTCACGTCCTGCTCATGGCTGCTTTAATTCCTCACTTCAATATATTGGGCATTTCGTTCGCCCCGGGCCGTTCCCGCACAGACCAGACTGGTCTGCAGTCAATATCCACTCAGCGAGTTTTTCGGACATGTGTTTGTCGTTGCGTCCTTCAGAGCTGTTCCAGACACGTCGGACATTCGGAAAACTACCTAGTCAGAGCTGTTCCGAACAAGAGCGGCATTCGGAAACTAGGTAGCTGTTCCTAGCACGAGGGAAGACTAGTTAGAGATTTTCCGGTCACGAAAGACATTTCACTCGGACGTAATTGCGTAGTGCCATTTTTATTTTGCCGCCCGTAGGCTGGCACTTCCAGCTTCAGCGAGCATTTTTGATGAGGTTAGCCTTCCTCGGGTTTCGAGACAGTTAGACTCTTATTTCTACTTCCACACAGCAAGCTTCTGCTTCGGGCTGCCACGTAATGGATTCGCAAGACAGGCGTTCCATTTCGCATCAACGAGACAATTTTCCACCTTTGACTACACTCACTCCATGAGTACGGTTACAGACTATCTACGGAACGTGCAACCGAGGTGTTTTTCCACCTTTAGTACTCGCTCACGAGGTAGGCTACATGTGCTGCCGGCTCAGCACCTTACCTCTGTGCGTCTGTGGGCGAGTAACGGCCAGGCCCTCTCATCCGGGGATCCCTCATATCCCCCAGCTAAGAGCCATCGAACGAGTATCTGCGCCAAGCATGTAGCGTGCTCAGCACCTCACCTCAATTTTGATGTAGGTTTGTGTCGGCCAGGCTCTCACTTCCGAGGGTTTATGGCTTAGAAACGTTCAGCCATACACCTTGACTGGGAGCCTTAGAGGTTATGACCGGACTGGGATTATTGGCATCGTTTGCCTGATTTAGACTGCTATCCCCAGTCTACCTGCAGAGCAGCAGGTTGTGTCTCTCTTAGTCTGGTCCCTATCCCAAGAGCTGTCCAATATGTAGTTAATATCCATCGGCATAGCGCTTGGGGTCAGTGGCACATTCAAGCTCCCCCACCACGGCAAGGTGGAGACACATCGGGGGAGGAATTCTTGTTCAATACTGATTAAAGCAAGGTTAGTCAGTCGTTCATGTGACATAGAAGACCTGAGGTGTGTTTTTATTAATTTCAATTTTGAAAATGACATTTCACAACTTGCGATTGAAAATGCTATGATCATTAGTAGTCTATATGCAACGCACATCGTCGGAAACACATCCCTTCCAAACTGTAGTAACGACTCTAGAACATCTTTAGGATCGGGCGGAACTGTATTACCTCCAGCTTGAAAGAGCATCACAAAGTCAATTATTTCATCATATAACTGAACGGCCTTCACATCATCATCATAATGGCGTTCAAAGTCTGAACATTCCTTCTGTAATTTCTCTCTTTCTTTTTCATCTGAAATTGCGACTGCGACTGAATGTAAATTCAAAAGAAATGCAAATCGGTCTCCGAGTTCTTGAAGGCGAACAGTGCGGTCTTCAATTTCCGTTTTTAATCTGTTCAAGATCTCTACCATTACTCTATTCATTTCTTGCTGTGCCGTCAATCCACTATCTTGTGCTAACTCGCCAGCCATCATTCTTCTTCTCTTTTTTTTTCGTGCAATTTCAATTCCCCATTTCTCACAATATTCGTAAGCTGAATGTACTGCATTGTGGATAATTTTCGTCATTTTTCAAACTCAAGATTTGCACAAGCCCCTTTAAATCACAAGAAGCTTCATAGAACCCCATTTTCGGCTACTGCAAACGTTTTGTCACTTTCTCTATTGACGCTAAAATCGGGTACCAAGAATGTAACAACGATATAAACGAAAATTGTTGAATAGAGTTCAGAAGCGAGCCTGCATCGCATTTGGTCTCCCTAGAAAATTCTTCTTCCTGCATGTGTTCAAGGCTGGCAATAACGTTGTCCAACTCGGCGTGAATTACTTGCACAGCGTCATGGCGGGAACTTTATCGTGTATCACATTGTCTTTTGACAGTTCGAGGGGTACATGATTTTACGACCTCCCAATGGGAGGTATATGAATTTTAAAATACGTAAACAGCTTTTCCTCAACTCCAAAAAATGTAACGACAACAGGTTCATCTCACTTGCATGGACACAGGCCAAATTGAGGCTGTGGTTCTCTCAATTAACAAACACAGCTTTTGGGTTAATGTCAAGGATTCTCTTTTGGACCCCTGCCCTCACTCCAGCCATAACTGCAGTATTATCATATACTTGGTCGCGACAGTCATTGGTGGCAATGTTATCTTCTTCTAATTGTTTTAAGAATTTACATTACCAAGCTTAATGCATCTTTCTTGTTGACTTGGAAATATCCCAGAAATACCTCCTTTGTTTCTACCTTTCTATTGTCATCATCAGTATGAATATAACGTAGAATTTCGGATACCTGATCTTCATGGGCAATGTCTGGAGTAGAATCCAACATTATGCTGAAATACTTGGCATCCTTAATTTCTGAAATAATTTTATTGACTGTTTCACCAAGAATATCGATTATTTCGTTTTGACTTCTGTTGGACAAATACGTTACACTTTTTGGCTTATCTTTCCCTCTCTGCACATGTTCCGCCAAGGTAACATCATATTTTGCCAACAGTCTGATAGTTGCTAAAAAAAAAATCTATGTATTTTCGCTTTTTGTCTCATCTGGCTCCGATAAATATGAAATTCCTTCTCCTCGATGCCCACTAAGGGCCAAAAATGCTGTAACCTCGACAATCTGTTCAGTAATTGCTTTCAATTTCGTCTTCATAGCGGACATTTGCTGTTGAAGTTCAGCATCTATCGTAGTAGAACTCTCGAGTCGACTTACGAGGGTCAGGTATTCCCTAATGTGAGCTCTATGAGAAGGGCTTTTCTCATGATCAGGTATTCGAGGACTCAACTTTCTCCAAGTAGAGAAACCTTTTTCCTGGCTAAGTTTGACATAGATTGTTCCTTTGAAAAACAAAAGAAAATACAAAACAATAGCACGCGTCCCGGTATGGAGAGTATAACAACCACTTTCTCTCCACGATTTCTTCATTTGTGGAAACTTTGAAAAGAAAAAAATAAAAACTTCTTCCATCTTTCTCAGCAAATGGGGTAAATGGTCCACTCTTATTTTGATATTTTTCTGGACCATGTTGTATCATTGTCATTTTCAACTTATCTGAAATCGATTTCTTCAAATAGCCAAAATCTTTTTTTTTCTCTCCAAAAATGTGCTAAAATCTCCTTTATCTTCCTCTTCCTCACATGAATCATCATTCTGACAATGAGACTGAGAAGACTCAGGATTCCTATGAGGAGAGACAGTATTATGTTCTGATTGAGCTGCAGATGAATCAACCGAGTCCGAACCAGCACCGTCATCATGATCACGATGATCATCGTTTACTTTATTCATGTTCAACAATTTGTTCTTTACTTCTATTTATCCAGGTATCTAATGCCCGTCTTTGACGGAACTGTACTTCATATCTGGTCCTCTTTTTCTTCCTATTCTGTGCACCACTCGCTTGAACTTTCTTCATCTGTGACATTGGGAATAGAAACCATCAATAAAAAAGAATAAAGAAACCCACTCTTTTTACACAATTAATGTTACTAAACTTCAGCATAAAGACAAACACATATTTAACATTACAATCGCTATGAATATTCGATAACAATATTAAATGTTCATAGGTGGGTGACAACTGCCATGTCCCGCCATTCAAATACCACAATATACAGCATGTCATCTTTATAATTTCAGTTTGATATTGGATTGTCAACTCTTAATAGTTTAAAACTACATAATCATAAGTAAATGTTGATGATAAAGTTTAAAAAAAAAAAAAACTAAAACAATTCAAACAGTCTAGTTGAAACGGAATTGACGGGTGTACTTACGTCTTATAAAGCCAGTCTGTACTTCTGTCAAGGACACGGATTTGAGAAGACGAAAGGTATAGATTCGTAGCTCGTGGAGGCAAACATAATATCCAGTAATTGGTTTCTGGTTTAGTGCGATCTTGAAATAATGGGGAAATTTAACATAACGAGTACCCTATATATCCTTTAAATGGAGACACCAAAACAATAAAACGAAAATTAACGGGGGGAAATCTCCGGTAAAATACGGCAAACATAACCGTAGTACCTACTAAAAGGGTCTGCAATGCAATAGATAGTACTTAAACTACGGCATACGATTCGTATGATACGAAATTAGTCCTATTAGTCCACTACTACTAAAAGGGTTCGCAATGCATTAGATACTATTATTAGTACTTAAACTACGGCATACGATTCGTATGATACGAAATTAGTCCGTCAATACAAGCGCAAGTGATGTGACTGGGCCAACGCCAACCGCCTAACTGGATGCCCCCTCCCCAGCTGGATGCCCGGGGCCGTCGCACCCCCTGCACGCCACTAGTAGGTTGTCTGATCTTCCGTAGAGTAGCACTGCCTAAAGCCAGCCTGCTGTGGCACAAGGATGTTTTCACTTTCAATGTTCCACTGCAATCTGTGATTGATGATGCGCTCCATTGTTTTGCAGAGACAGCTGGTGAGGCTAATTGGTCAGTAGCTGAAGGTAATGGAACTCTCTTTCCCTGATTTTAGGAGAGGTGTCATTATTGCTTCTCTCCAGGCTTGTGGAACACTGCCTAGGGTCCAGCTGTTATTGAAGATCTGCAACAGCTTTGCTTTGGCCTCTGTTCCTAGGTTCCTGATCATTTCATTACAGATACCATCAACTACTGGTGACTCTCATTTTCAGATTGTATATGGCTAGCTAAAGTTCGCTGATTGTGATAGATGTCTACAGAACCTCATGTACTGTTTAATTCTGTCCTGTATATTGCCATTTCTATCGAATCTCTTGTTGTTTCTCTGGGATAATTTTGAGATTGTTATCTTGTGCGAATGAGTCCTCTAAATGGTCAGCTGCTTGCTTTCCTGTTAAGATGCTTCCGTCTTTATGTAGTGCAATTTTTGAGTTTCTCCCTGTGCCCTCATCGTTAAGTTGTTTTATTAGCTTCCACAACTTCCTTGTGTCTCTTTCAACGTTCAGTGACTTTTTTCTCCTACCAGCTTTTCCGTCTAGCCTGCAGATTGGCCCTTTGAAATTTGGCTTTTGCGTATTTATTGTGATGCTCTTGGCTGGGTTTCGTCTCTGCCTGCTTTCTGCACACTTCCACATCATTATGCAACTGATCCAGTTCACTACTCCAGTAGGGTTTATAATGTTTACGGGCTCCTCTTGGTACTGTTTCTTGTGCTGCCTGTAGTATGCATTTCCCAAACTCTTCAACCACTTTATTTATGTCTTTCTCAGTATTCATATGTCTAACCAGTATGCTGGTGCGATACTTGTACATTTCCCAGTCTGCTTTCTCGTAGTTCCACCTCGAGATTGTGCTTCTTTCACTTACAAGCTCATTTTCTACAGTTAGAAAGACTGGCCGATGGTCACTGCCACCAAGTTGTTTCCAAACAATTCGTGTAATGTTCCACTCCAGGTCTGGTGAATGAAAAGCCAAGCCAGGTGTAGTTGTGGTGTGTCATGATCTCGAGTAGAAAGTATGTGGGTCAGACGGCTTGGTAATCAAGATGAATCTATTCTCATCCTGCCAGTCTTCCAGTCTCTCTCCTGTCTAGTCCATGTGATCATAACCCCAGCTCAGCGAGTGGCTGTTGAAGTCGCCACATACAAACATTTTTTTTATTTTAATGGTAGTGTGTCCAGTGCCCGTGGGCGGTCACTTGGACAGTAGTAATTGATCAGATGAAGGTCTGTATTACCTGTCTTAAGTTTAAGTGTCTGATACTCAGCCCCTCCCATGTAAACTTCAATTTGGGAAGCAGTGATGTTATTTATTTACTAGGTTCAGTATCCCACCCTTTCGCCTGTCCTTTCGGTCAGATCGGTAACACTGGTAGCCTCTGATTTTGAAGGCTATAGCTCCGTTGAGGTGAGTTTCTTGCAAGCAACATATGCTTACTTTTTCTTGGTCCAAGATGTTTTCTAGTTCTTTTTTTTTTTTTTTTGCTGACTCCCTCCGCATTCCATTACATTATTTTTAGTCTTTGTTTGGTATGGCCAGACGCTCTATTCTCATGTCCCATGGCTCCACAGGACATTTGAGAAGGACCTCCAGTAGTTGTGGTTGGACCCTTTCGAGGCATAGGGCCCGGCACCGCACCTGGCTGGGTGCCCAAAGCAGGGTGACCACTATAAAATTTAGCGGTAGTCGACATATTTCATGGCGTGATTGTGTGGCAGCCTGATTTCTGTGGTGCGCTTCCTGGCTGGTTGCCTCCGTCTTCAGCACCTTTCTTTGCGAGAGCAGACTGTGGTCTTACTCGAGTCTAGGTGTGTAGGCACGTACACACGTGTCTGCGCATGCATGTACGTGCATACACATCTAGAGCGTTGTGGTTATTTCTCGGCGCCAGTGACTCACCGCCGCCCCTTCTCGTGTTAGTTAAAACAGGTTCGCCACGTGAAGGCCAGGATTTGGACTTTTGCTGCAGTGGTGATGAATACACGAGCCATTGGGGTATTTATGCAAGGTTGGGCGCTCAGCCCAACCCCGCCCCCGGCTCCATAACAGCAACATTTGGTACCCTGTTTTGGCAATAAGTTTCCTGTTTTCCCAGACTCTTTGTGTTAACCTGTTCATTGTTTTTGCTGCTTTACCAATTATTATGTTGATTTTCTGATCTAGGGATAATTTGCTATTTACCTCTGATCCTAGATATGTAAAATGGTCTATTACCTTTAGTTCGGCGTCATCAATAAAGATTGATGGTATCCCATGTGCACCTTGTGACATAATCTGTGTCTTCTTTTTGCTAATTTTTAAACCAAATTCAGAACAAGCATTGGAGAATGCAGATAGTAGACGATGTAATTCTTCCTCAGAGTGGGTCGTAATTGCTTGCAGCATCATCTGCAAAAAGCAAATCTCTGATCAGTACCCTCCTAATTTTGGTCTTGGCCTTCAATCTCTAAGCATTGTAGATGCCGCCATCTGAGCGTGAGTGAATGTATATACCACCATCCTGATCACGAAAAGCATATTTCAGTAGAAGCGAAAAGTATATTACTAAGATGGCGGGAGCTAGTACACAACCTCACTTAACTCCATTCTTGATTTCAAAAGCTTCTGAAGTTGCACCATCAAACTTAATTGTACCCTTCATGCTTGTGTGGAACGATTCCACAATGGACAGAAAAGTTGGTGGGCAGCCAATCTTCTTTAGTGCCTTGAACAGACCCTCACGACTGACCAAATCAAATGCCCTTGTGGGGCCGATGAAGGCAATAAACAGTGGTTGATTCTGGTTACGGCATTTTTCTTGCATTTGTTGAATGAGAATATCATATCAATGGTAGACTGGTTCTGTCGGAAGCTACACTGTGATTCGGGGTAGACTTGATCTCCCAGGACTTGAAGTCTGCGCAGAACAATTCTGGCAAATACTTTCCCAACAATACACAGAAGTAAGATACCCCTATATTTATTACAGTCGCTCCGATCGCTTTTGTTCTTGTACAGTGTTATAAAGCTTGAATCTTTGAAATCTTGTGATACTTGTCCTTCTCGCCAGCATAGCTCTGTTATCTGGTGGATTTATAGAGTGAATGTGTCTTGCCAATTCCTGATAACCTCTATTGGAATGCCATCCTTACCTGGGGCCTTGCCAGCTGCAAGTTCATTTATAGAACACTTGACTTCTGTTATGGTGGGAAGTTTGTCCAAGTGGCATTATGTAGCAACATAATAAGTAAATACAAAACTTGGACTGGCAATATTTTCAAATACTGCATAGTCATTAAAAATACACCCTGTACAATACTTAAGACGGGATATTAAATGTCGAACCTTGAGCGCAGATATTAATTAGAGAATATCAATCAAGAAATAAAAAGTCTGAACATTAACATCTCAGGAATTTTTGGGATCAGATGGAAAGTGACAAGAATGACATCTAACAATTATAAAATTATCTATTCTGGGGGAGAGAGGGCCAAGGAGTTGTAGCCAAGGAGAAAGGTGCCAAGGAGTTGTAGCCATTATTATGTATCTAGGAAGATCAACATTTATCAAAAGATATTCGGCATTAGCAGACAGAATATTACTGGTGATGTTAAATGACAGGCCTTTAGAGGTCAACATCTTTCAGTATATGCCACCACAGCAAAAAGCCGCGAAGAAAATAGTCTAGGTGTATTTTAAATAAACCTGGATGGTGGTGTTTGTCCGTCAAGAATGATGATGACCATTCACTTCATACAGTGGGGTTTAAAGTTTGTAGCCGTGAGTTCTAAGGTGGCTGGTGAGGCCTATTTTGGCTCGAAATATTCTTTGACAATGTGTGTAACGAATGCTTAACGTTCCAGGAGGAGAATCACCTGCAGTGGTCTTTTTTTCCAGCCTTTGTTTTTCACGGCACTTACAGTCCTGGTTGCTTCACAAGTGACTACACCCTTGCGTAATGATGTACGCCACGAATTTCAGCCTTTGGCAGCAGTCTGCCAAGTGTCGTGATGAATCCCAGAAGCTTTTAGTTAGATCGCCTACCTCAACAAAAATATCCCAGATGGACTAGGACGGGAGCGACACGTGAACATGGCCATGCACCGGCCTAACATTTTGTCATGGTGTCGTTCTATCATTGACAACCGGGATGTTTTGGTGTCAGACCTCTAACCTCAAGGTGGCCAGTCTTAGCAACCTGTGCCTCTGCTAACATTTTGGCAGAGGGAAAGCAGAATAGAACAAATGATCTCCCCCGATGTGTCTCCACCTTGCCGTGGTGGGGGAGCTTGCGTGTTCCATCGACCCCATGTGCTTGCCGATGGGTGAAAACTACATATCGGACAGCTCGTGGGATAGGGACCAGACTAAGAGAGACACAACCTGCTGCTCTGCAGGTAAGACTGAGGATAGCAGTCAAAATCAGACAAACGATCCCTAAATCTCAGTTCGGACATAACCTCTAAGGCTCCCATCCGAGGTGTATGGCTGAACGTCTCTAAGCCATAAACTCTCGGAAGTGAGAGCCTGGCCGACACAAACCTACATCAAAATTGTGATGATGTGCTGAGAACGCTACGTGCTAGGCGCAGATTCGTTCGATGGCTCTTAGCTGGGGGATATGAGGTATCCCCGGATGAAAGGGCCTGACCGTTACTCGCCCACAGACGCACGGAGGTAAGGTGCTGAGCCGGCAGCACATGTAGCCTACCTCGTGAGCGAGTAAAAAAAGGGTGGAAAAACACCTCGGTCGCACGTCTCGCAGACGTCCGATAGTCTGTAACCACACTCATGGAGTGAGTGTAGTCAAAGGTGGAAAATTGTCTCGTTGACACGAAATGGAACGCCTGTCTTGCGAATCCATTACGTGGCAGCCCGAAGCGAAAGCTTGCTGTGTGGAAGCCGAAACAAGAGTCTCGAAACCCGAGGAAGGATAACCTCATTAAAAAAAATGCCCGCCGGAAGCCGGAAGTGTCGTCCTACGGGTGGCAAACTAAAAATTGACACTACGCAATTACGTCCGAGTGAAATGTCTCGTCCGAATGTCTCTCGTGCTAGGAACAACTCTGACTACCTAGTTTCCGAATGCCGCTCTTGTTCGGAACAGCTCTGACTAGGTAGTTTTCCGAATGTCTGTCGTGCCTGGAATAGCTCTGACGGGCGCAACGACAAGCACATGTCCGAAAACTCGCTGAGTGGATACCGTCTGCAAACCTGTCTGGTTTGTGCGGGAATGGCCCGGGGCAAACGAAATGACCAATATATTGAAGTGAGGAATTAAAGCAGCCATGAGCAGGACGTGACGATTTCCCTCGGTGAGCCCAGATCCAGGGCGTTATGTGTCGGCCCTGCAACTATGGAAGCAACCTTGGATGGCGGAAAATGCTATGGACTGTCCCTGCCTTCCTTTGAGGGATGACCGTTGTCTTCGACCGTTCTAACTTGGCCAGCATGGTTGTAGATGGCACCACAAAAGTGAGAGTCTCCCAGGAATGCTACCTGGCCAAAAAAGCACGTTAAAGTCGATGTGTTGGCCTACGGGTTTCGGCCCAAGGGCGCATAACAGACACCGCAATCACATCTGGAAAAAAAAACACTCAGGATGAACGAAAAGAAGAAGAAGAAGAACAAATGATCAGCAAACTTTCTGCATTAATTACTTACTGTAGCTCAGTAGAATGCAGGAGTTGGGGACAAGAAACCAGAGTTTAAACAATTTCCCGGGAAGAAACATACTGATCTCATCTACATTCAAGAAACTCATTTAAACTCCACTCAGAGATACTGTTCCACGGATAAAAATCCTTCTGTCAAGACTGAAAAGCAAGATACATAGGGGGATATTTTTGCGGGTAAACAATACAGTTTTAGAAATAAAGATAGTAGATCTAATCAGGCCAAACTTAAATTCCCAATGGTCACAATGGCCATGTCCAGTTGGAAAAGGACCGAGAGATACAGGTGTGGCAGGACACGGAGATTACTGACATGAAAGAGAACTGCGGGTTATCAAATGATTTTTTTTTCCACTTGAGCGGTGCATTAGAAACCTGTCTAATAACAATTAGTTTCATCATCATCATCATCATCATCATCATCATCAAGTGCCATGCCAGCTGGCGTAGGCGCTCATGCCTCTCCAAATATCTCGGTCTGTGGTGTTCTAGATCAACTCTGCTGCTGATATTCCTTCATAAAACCGCCTCAATCCACCCAGCATCATTTCTCTTCGTGGGCCTCTGCCTCTCTTCCCTTCGATCTTTCCAATCGTCACGATGTTTTCCAAAGTCTCTCTTCTCATCGCATGACCAAAGCAAGCTGTTTCTCTCTTTCCTGTAGTTGTATATAATGTTCTAGTTTCATTACCCTCTTTCAGGCAATCGTCGTTAGTTATTCTGGCAGCACAAGGAATTCGCAACATTCGTCTTAGGAACCACATCTCTGTTGCTTCCAAGTTCTTCTTAATTTGTTCATCTACATTTCAAGATTCACTGCCGCACAGCAAAATAGGTCCTACATAGCATTTCAACATTCTCTTTTTTACATTCAATGATAGTGATTTATTGCATTAGATACTTTGCATTTTCTGAATCTGTTTATCAACGGTATATTCACCGTATATATGTAACAGCTGTTGATGAGACTGACCAACTAATCAGGCTGTATGAGATGTAATGGCACCAATGAAGAATGTGAATTGTCAAAGGCTGACTGGTTGTGTTTTGTTGTTGTTAGTACACATAATGCTCCTTTAAAAAAACTGTCCACGGATGACTTCAGTCATACATTGTGTCGCTGACATTTCTTACTGACCGAAACTTTGTTGTTTAAATACCGTTGGCAGTCTCTGCAACATTATGTATTGCCCTGGTGTGATGATACCCTTTATCCATGCAGTTTTTGTTTGGAAGGAGACTGTGATAAATGTATGAAAATGTACAGTCACAGGTATTGTTCGAATGTGGAACATCTGTTATCCCCGCGGTCATTTCAAATTTACTACGAACTCTTTCTGTTTGTACTTATTTCCTGGCATATTTCGCTGCATCAGGTGCGTACTGCAGAGTTATATATCATCAACTTCATAAATTCAACTTTGTTGTCATTATTGGTTTTTAGACATTTGGGTTGTGAACTTGTAATTCAATACCATACATTACCGTGTACATATTTTTTTTATTGACAGTTTTGCTGATCTCAGTGGTCTTGGAAAAAAACCAGCCTTGTAACAATTGATGATTCCTGGCATTTTATAGAGCACAGATGTGTACAGTTGGCTCTCTTAAATTTGCTGTGGTTGAAATGTGTTCAGATGCTCGCCAAGTTGGATGTGTATTGGAAGCTCCAAATAATCATGCTCTGTTCCTTACGTAAAACGAACAATGTCAGTAAGAGCAATCTGGACATGTATTTATAGACTTCCAGAGCTTCCCATAATTCATCATATCTGCTGTTTGCCTTTCTCGGTTATTGCTAATCTATTTTGATAGTTGCTGGTTCTCATTCCACCTTGTTCTGCAAAAGTACATCGGTGTCTTCTACAATATATCAGTGTCTGAAGCACTGATAGTGGCGAGTCCATAAAAAAAAGTGATGTCTTGGACCTGTGAAGCAACATTTGCAACAACTGCCAACAATCTACAGGTGCTATTTTGATGTTTCCACGGCAAAGATGTCATTATTATAGCAAAACATCAAACAGCTGTCAGATGAGCCTTGTCAGGTATTGTGGCTCCGTAGCCTAGAAGGATGTCTACACGGCTGAACGATTACGATAGACACACATACATGATTTGGGATGCATACCATTAGTTTGTGATTATATGTACCATTAGTTTATGATTATGTGAGTTGGGTCATTTATCGACATCACATTACTCGGGACATTCCCATACATGCTCATCGTCAACAGTCAGTGACCAGTCTCAATACTAATGGTACCAGCGGCAGTCTGGCCTTTCCTTGGAGCATTTAGTGATGGCCAGATCCTCTGGCCACTCCCTGCCTCACCATTCTTTCCAGGCCATGATGATCTATCTGTTCTTCCACACTATATATATATATATATACGCGATCCAAACAGGCAGTGACCACATCTGCCGTATTGTGCACCAATACCTCACCCAGTGGTGCAGACCTATTCAATTTGTTATGATTATATGAACATCATCACACAAGTAAATCTAAGAGTCAGTTAGCCACCTTATCAGATGAGACTAGAACTATGACTGCACAGACTCCAGCAGGAAACATAACAGACCAAGCACGAACTTGGCAAAGAATCACGGAGGCCGAAATGCATGTTCTTCTTCTTCTTCTTCTTCGTTCATCCGGAGTTGTTTTTTTTCGGACGTGATTGCGTTGTGCCTGTTTACAGCAGAGCTGCGTTCTTGCGCCGTTAGGCAGACACATCCGACTTCTGCGGGCATTTGTTGACCGGGTTAACCTTCCCGGGGGTTTCTTAGGACGTTAGACTCACTGTTGTGGTGTTATCTCCCATCCCATCTTGGCCCATATAGCTAAAGGCATCCTGGTCAGCCCTCAAGGGAATGCAGGGGCAGACCATGGGCATTCCCCGCCATCCAAGGAGGCTTCCATAATTGCAGAGCCATCACACAGCGCTCTGGTACTGGGCTCACCCAAGGAATCGTCACGTCCTGCACATGGCTGCTTAGCCTCACTTCCGTATATTGGGCCTTCCGTTCACCATAGGCTGTTCTTCCAGAAGCCAGAAGAATGCAGTTTGCAGATGACATCCACACAGTGAGCTTTCGATTCGGACTTTCCACGTAATGGATTTGCTATCCGAGCAATATTCCATTTTGTGCCACTAGGACACTTTTTCCACCTTTTATGAAGCCCACACAGTGAGCTTTCGATTCGGACTTTCCACGTAATGGATTTGCTATCCGAGCAATATTATGCATGTTCTTATCTTCTTTTACTCGCTTTGAACTCGAGTGTAGTCCATGGTGGACTGATTTTGCATGTGAGATAGCTTTCCCTATTACCAGTGTACCTCGCCATCACGTGAACCCACTCTGCCTTCTGAGGTACTTGTATTTTACATCCCCAAGTCAAGGACGAGAAGTCAGCATTTTAGTACAACTGACCAGTCTAGGTGCTGAACCGCTACCTCGACATCAACACAATTTATGAGTGAAGTTTACGTGTCAGCTCTCTTATCCAATCAGCCTCACTGAGATACATAAAATGTGTTTGAACCGCTACCTCGACATCAACACAATTTATGAGTGAAGTTTACGTGTTAGCTCTCTTATCCAATCGGCCTCACTGAGATACATAAAGTGTGTTTGAACCGATACATCGACATCAACACAATTTATGAGTGAAGTTTACGTGTCAGTTCTCTTATCCAATCGGCCTCACTGAGATACATAAAGTGTGTTTGAACCGCTACCTCGACATCAACACAATTTATGAGTGAAGTTTACGTGTCAGCCCTCTTATCCAATCGGCCTCACTGAGATACATAAAGTGTTTCAGGGCTGGAGCATTCAATAAAGGTTGGGTACGAATGAAGCAATGTGAATATAATTTGTTGCTGTCCCGTACGGTGTGACCATCACTGACTGTTTTACCATTCAACTAAAAGGATAAAAAGGCCAAGACAATCACAGATGTATTCTCTGAAGCTTCTATGTCAGATTTTTCAGCTGTAAAAATCCTTGGTGAAAAATAATGATAAAATAACAGTTGGATACAAAAACTAAACCCCATAAAATAATGACAACACATAACACAACAGGCAAGGTGTCATTTTAATTACTCAGAGCATGATTAACTGGACACATCAGCTTAATAACGTGATAATATAATCCTGGCGAAGTAAAAGATATCTAAACAATGGCCATACAATAAAATTCCTGCTACTTTATACTTTTGATTACCAGAACTTATAATGGCCATAAAATTAAATTCCTCCTGTTTTATACCCTTGATTGCCAGTATCTCCACCCTTTGTTGTAAATTCTTTACTCTAATAAACTCAATGCAACTACATGACTCAATGACAGCCATGAACACGATTTACAAAGTTCACGTAGTTATAATTAATTTTAAGACTGATAACGTCAGAAGAATGTAAATATTCTGGATGGATCTACCCCAGCCACTTTTTTCCAATTACCATACCTTCCATTATTGTTCTTTCTAAGCCACTGTAATGTTTAATATGGCCCAAGTATTTCAGTTACTGACACATGTTGCTGTTTTTGGGCCAGTTTTCTTCCATTTTCACATCCTGTAGAATGTAATTGTTTCTTCTTCTTGTTAATTATGGAACCAAAGTAGTCAGTTTGTCCTTTAAAAGTTCTGGAGAGTTTACAAATGCCACCATGGTCTCATAATTGATCACATGGACAATCTCAGCTGCACCTCTGTGTGGTAGAGAATGGGAAACACCATAGTGAGGCAAATTAGTCTCTGGGGACTGAGTAGCCACATCTCTGGTACCTGCTCACCCTGGCAACCTGTTGCCAAATGCTAAGGATATAGTCCAAAACCATATAAATTTGGAAAGCTAGGGGAAACTACCACATTATTCATCCTGAGACATCCGTCATAACAGCTGAAAAAAAAGAAACATGCAATCTGATGGTGAGGTCCCCAGACCAGGCAGATCAGGAAGAAAACAATGTCAGAGCAAGTAGAAGTAGCAGAGATGAAGGCCAAAATAATGACTGTACTGATATTAACAGTATTTTATGTGTCCAGTTTGAATATTATGAAATAATATTTTATTCAAAAAAATCATGCAAATCGCAAAAGACTAATTCAGACATGAATTCACACCAACTCAGCGTCAATCCTTCTTATTTGCTCTTACAATTACAAAACTTACAGCAGGGTAATCATAATCAACATTTTCTACACTGTGATCACCAATAAGGATCAGTACCACAGAAAAGATGCTATTTATTTAAAAATGAACAGTGATTAGAAACAGCACATTTTATACATAAATAATAATTTCAGTGAATTTAAACATATATATTATATATATATATATATATTAATTAAACAAATGAGCAATTATTGGAGCGACTGAATCTGCATGTAGATTTTTAAAACAAAAATGTACGGTAACATTTGTATATGCTTTGAGGCATATGGTGCTAGCCTCATATTTTTATAACCGATCAGTACTTGAGGGTTGATGTGGTTAATACCCAGGCAGCCACCTTTACTTCCCTAGATGTGTTCTGGAAGCCATTTTAGGCTGGGTCGACTGGCAGCCTCGATGTGAATGAGAAAGCTTGCAGATCTACCAATGAATATATTCCAGGAATCAAGCCCCAGTAGCTGCAGCTTAAACATGAGTTCTGAGTAGGTAAAGATGGTGGGCATAATTAACACAGACAAAATCGTCACTCACTGTTTGCTCCAACTTTACTTTAGAAAGTATTACTTATCCACATCTAAGTGAAAATGTTGAAGATTATTTTTACATGATTTAAGATATATTGGGTATATGGTGCTTGTTCCATATTGTTATAACCATTAGAAGAAACCTCTCGCAGCAGCCACACATACCTGTTTCCATTTCATATTACCATATTTTTACAGACCAATTGACACGCCATCCGTTTACTGTCCAGGTAGCCATTTAAGGCTGGGTCAGCTAGCCAATGTGCTGATGCGTCTCCTATCTTTTTTTTTTTTTTTGGCGCTTGCTCGCTTTGAACTCAAATGCAGTCCATACACACGCCTTCTAGTAGTGCTGGCCTAAATTTTTCATGTGGGTTAGCTTTCCCTATTAACAGTGATTCCTTGCCATCAGGCAAACCCACTCAGACTTCAGAGGTAGTCTCCTATCTAACTGTACAACAATTATTTTTCATGTTCTCCAGACAACCAAAAATACACATAGAATTATTAGGAGCCATCTGGTGTTTTATTCATGGACTTACAACAAATGATTATTTTACATGTATTTTCTAACAAGAAATGTATTCACAAAATAAAGTTTTATAGAAGATTTATAAATCTTAGCATTTGCATGTATAATTAAATGTACATTGCATGTCTTTTTTAGGACATCACAATCAAGCCCAGGTTGATTTTCAAGGCAATTCTACGTTTAGTAGTTTGCCATAGTTTTCTGAAAGAGAAGTCAACGTTTTAGTTGACATAGCATATTTTTAATCTGGTTGTTAAAGAGTTACTGGCCATTGTTTGGCAGAAATGTACTCTAACTGTGTTTTACACTAAAAATATTTGTTTTTATGGAGTTAAAATAATGTAAAATGATTAATCAAAATCATAAAAGAGAATAATCAGTGCACAATCTGACACTATCAACTAAAGTTTTAAAATATAGCAATATAAAATGTAATTAAATGTAGGTACAGATACAAATGGAATGAAGTACTTAAAGTTAAATAACAATATAGGAAATTCATACATCATGTGCCATGCGGGTAAGCATGGGCGGCTTTGTTTCACCACTTACATGATCACCAGAGTCGTGTATCAGCTCTGTGTTCTTGTCTCGAACATGCCATGTGGTCAAGCCATCCAGATATTTACTTCTCTGCCTTACCTTTGTTGTTCCCCTCAATATTGTCAGCTGTCAATATAGGACATTCATGTATTCTTATCCTAAAAAAGTTAAAAGGCAAGATAATTGACTTCATTGCACCTGGTTTAATCCCATCTAGCTTGGTCTCTTTCCCCTGATCAACTAACTTTTAATCAAAAGCGCTGCCCAAAGTTTGTGCTATGGCTCCATCGGCGACTTTCCGGGGAACTTCTTAAAAAATAGCATTCATGAACTGAATGGCCAATAAATAAATGAACCCATAATCTTCAGAGGCAAGGCAGATGGCCTGACCACTTGACCATGGAGACCCTCCAATCCTTTAAAATGTTAAAACAGACCAGCAACGTGCCTCCATAAAAACATATGACTGTTACTCTGGCACAAAATCAAGAGACTGTTCTACATCTACAGATATTATAAATGATGTGTATAATTTATAATATAAAGGTCAAAAAGTGTAACATCTTAATTAATCTTTATGTATTTAAATTACAAATATCAAAGTACATATATTTAAAATCATGAAAATATTTCAAAAAATGGTGTGACAATATCAAGTGACAGACAAAAGTAAATAAAAACATAATTACACCAGTTAAACATTAAAACTGTTAGTAACCAAAGCCACGTAAATTGTAAAATAGTGTAACCACTAGAGCAGATTTTATTACAATATAGATGAGTCATCTAATGTCATCAACAAATGATAAGGCACTACAGCATAAAGAGACAAGACACTGAGATAAAACTAACATAAACAGGCAAAGGATTTATAAATCTGGCAAATTGCAAACAAACATGAATACAGGTTAATAAACATGACATAAAACCCAGACATGGGACAACGGATACTCACGCAAACCTCAGTCCGGTATGGCATCACACTGATGTTGGACAACAGGATGTCTTCATCCGACATACAGGACTTCACGCTGGAGTTCACAGCCAGCGAACGCAAACAACAACATAACATAAAACTAAACATAGAAGCCAATAAACATAAACATAAAATAAAATACCATAAGTACTTTCATAAAAAACATTTCTTCCTTCCTCAAGTAAGTGGTTGGGATCAAACATTGGGAATGTTCTCTCCAACTCTCTGTCATCTGATAGTTTGATGAAATTGGTGAATACTGTCTCTCCAACTCTCACTGTCATCTGATAATTTTATGAATTTGGTGAATGCTGTCTCTCCAACTCTCTGTGATCGGATAGTTTGATGATGCTGATGTTGCTATATTGTTATGGGTTGCCTAGCTATTTAAGTATCTAATGAACATTGCTCTTCGTCTTCCTCTCCCTCTTACCCAGTATTTTCCTCACATAAGATTAATTTCTCTAATCCATCTCTTCTGTTAACATGCCCAATAAATTTAATTAGCCTTTTTCTCATGGTTGTGATGAGTGATACATTTAAAGACATTAATTTGCTGTTTTTACATTCACCACTTTGATCTGCCAATTTGAGTAGTTTGTGTGTTCATGCCAAATAACTTTGAAGCTTAAGTTCTACAAATGACTACAATTATGTGCAAAAAGAAATTAATTTGCTGTATTTTCGTTGATAACTTTGATGTGTCATTTCAAGAAGTTTAATGTTTATAACCACATGATTTTATTAATGAAATTGCATAAACATGTCATGACACAAATAGTGAATCTATTCTGTGTAATATATGTATGAGAACAAAGAAGCAATAAATAAAAGATTGCACATGTGTCTTGCTTGGCATATATTGCTTAATCTAATCTGATGCATTTTCCAGTTTTATACCATATATAGTGCAGACCTGATAAGGAGAACTCACCAGGGACCGGAGAAATAGTTCTTATCAGAAATTCATCTTATCCAGATAAGAGTTCAAGCATATGGTAATGCATTTACAATAATGAATTAGTTTTGAATATGACAGATGTATGACACAGAAAATATGCAAATCACCAAAAGTGTTAATGCACAAAGTTGGCACAAATATCTAGAGAATAACAGAACTTTTCACACTTTGAAATGAAAAAGCTGCAATTTTCCTCTGTATCTTAGTACCCATACTTGAGTTAATGAAAATGTCCTTCCAAGACATCCTTAAATTCAACGCCGCTTTTCGGTCTCCATTCTGTGACAATCAACATGTCCATCATAAAATATTTTTCTGTATATTTTTTTTGCGCTCGCTCGCTTTGAACTCAAGCGTAGTCCATACACACTATTTATAGTAGTGATGGATGATGGACTGAATTTTGTGTGTGGATTAGCTTTCCCCGTTAACAGTGCCCTCGCCATCAGGTGAACCCACTCTGAATTCAGTATACTTGTAATAGATGTCCCTAAGTCAAGGACGACAGGTCAACATTTTAGTCCAGCTGTCCAGTGTCTTCTATCTATAATAATACATATTTTAAGCACCCACACAGCATAATATCAACTTCATACAATTTTATGTTAAATAACACTGCGTTGTACAAATCAATGTCAAACAAAACTGTGTGGTACAAATCTATGTTAAAAGACACTGTATAGTATAAATCTATGTTAAACAACATTGTGTGTACAAATCCATGTTAAATGAAACTGCATGGCACAAATACATGTCAAATGACACTGTGTGACATCATAATGTTAAGACAACTTAAGATTGAGGTCAAGTGTCAAGTAGTTATATTCTAATTCTAGCCAGGTGCTGCAGCAATAGAAAATTAAGAAATGTAATGTGTTTGAATCAAAGCAATCATTATTACAAGTTCACATGAAAAGTTAAGCATTCAAGAAATTAAAAAAGATGATAAAAAAATAATTACTTACATTAAATATATCAACAGCATGATATGCAGGTAAAAGTGAAGATAAAAAAACAAACAATGCTAGTTAATGGACTTGACTGCAGGAAAAACAAAACTAGTAACAGTAATAGTAGCTTTTGCATAATAGGATATAGTACAACAAGCATATTTTTTTACATAATGGCACACAGGAACAATCAAATTTTCATAGGATCCAATTGTGTATATACAAGAATTTCAAATGCTACAAATATTCTTTCTGTGGGTTGAGGATGGTTTATGTCATTTACAGGATGTTGCAGTCAATCCCAGCATTTACTAGACAGTTTTATGTTCAGTATTCTGCTTTCTGAATGGTCAACTCTCAAACCCATGGAAATCAGCACAAAGTGATCCGCTTCCATTTTCTATCCGGTATGTCGAGAAATTGTGAAACTGCATTCACTAACCCCTAAGCCACAGGCGCTAATTTTTTGTGGGTAGGTTTTTAAATTGTGTAATTTAGCCTGGGCAGTGCCCTATTCAGCCTCGTGTGTTCAATTTCCAGCAGCGAAGAGATTTTTAATGTACACAAGGATTCTCTTAGGTTTTTGCACTTATCTGAAAAGGCAAGACATAATCCCTACCCCGAGATCAGGGAGAATTATACAATCCTTCTTACTAAAAGAAATTCCACATAGTAGACATCATGAAATGAACCAGGTCTTCACGAGCCAGAGGTGGATGCCAGAACCTGTAAGCCACTTGGCCGTAAGGCACATGCTTACAACTATGGAAAAACAAACCGACATCATTTCTTCTTCTATCCCATTACCCCAGAGCTCAGGGCAGGGAGGTGTGCAATGCAATGAACTGGCTGAAGATTGCTGTGGCGGCTCTTCTGGGCAGAGATCTATTTTACGATAAGGCTTACAGGGTAAAGACTCTTTGGGACCATGAGCCAGAATAGACTGTTCTCCATACCCAGAAAGGCACTGCAGGGACACATATTGCTTTGATAGTTTTCATAAATGGGAGTCGATCAGCAGTAGCAGTTCCATGCTCCAGAAAAAGTCAAGGAAAATGATGAAGACTGAGGTTTATTCATTGTTGGATAGGGTAGCATGGATATGCTAAACTACAAGGTGGGCCAAAAGTAGGTAGACCGTAAAAGACCTGTTCTCAAGACCTGACGCATATTTGATATACGCAGCAAGCCCCGTATCTGTCTAGACCACACGTGTCAAACTCAAGGCCCGCAAGCCACATCAGGCCCGGTGTACAATCATATCACGCCCGAGAGGTCTCAACTGACGTACAAATATATTCAGCCCGAGAGAGAATTTTAGGCAAAAATATTTTTAATGGCCACGATATAAAGTGCAAATCAAATTCCCTAATTAGCAGCCTTGCCGAATGATAGGCTACCTGAGAGCATTCTAGCTTCGATTAGAATAAGCAAAAATAAAAGTTGTGTAGTGAGCGGAGGTTCGTCGTTATAGAGATCTAGCAAGGTTCAGTTGCTCGTTTTGGATTGGTACATAAGAAATGAAAGTAGTAAAGTGCCCGGATATTACATCACCTTTTCCTGCTATGGCTAACCTGATATCAATCAAGCATCTGTCGGTAGATGCACAATCTTTTTTAAATCAAAGCTATCCTTTAAATTGACCAAGAGAAAAGTTGATTCTGAAAAAAAGAGCCTTTCAAAGCCGCTGGGAGGCTGAATATATGTTTACTGATATTGGTGGTAAACCTGTGTGTCTAATTTGTGGAGATAATGTGGTTGTGATAAAAGAATATAATCTGAGATGGTACTAAGAGACTAAACATCAAGACAAATTAAACAGCCTGAATGCAGAGCAGAAGCTAAAGAAGGCAGAAGAATTGAAAAGGCATCCAACATCACAGCAGATGTTTTTCACCAAAACAAAATCACAAACTGAAGAAGCTGCTGTGAAAGCAAGTTTTATTGTGGCAGAGTAGATGGCAAAATCAGGCTGACCATTTACAGAAGGAGAGTTTTTGAAACGCTGCATGATGAAAGTGTGTGACATTTTGTGTTCAGACAAAAAGCAGATGTTTGCAAATGTAAGCCTTAACAGAAATATGGTTGTTGATCAGGTTTGTGAGATGGTCGCTGATGTGAAAACACAGCTGATCGAAAAAGGCAGACTCTGTTGCATTCTCTCTTGCTGTCGATGAAAGTAATGACACGACTGACACTGCACAGCTCTTTTTTTCTGTTGTAATTTATATTCATGTTTAAAAAAGGTTTAATTTTCAGCTTATTGTATGTTTATCCTGTTCGGCCCGCAACCTTATGTGTGATTTGAGTTTTGGCCCACCGAATGATTGAGTTTGACACCCCTGGTCTAGACCAATCAGCACTCGACGGGAGATGTGGTCAGTACCACGCTGGCCACCTTTATTGGCCAGGACATTTCCTGGTACAAAATTCAGACTGGGTCAATTTGAGGGCCTGGGTCAATTTTAAAAATGTACCTCAGTGGGGATTTGAATATGTGACTACCAGGCTGGGAGGCAAGCAGGCTAGCCACTGTACTACCATGGCACCCATCTTCACAGTACTGGGTTGATAGTACTGGGTTTATAATAGAGGAAAGACAACCTAATTTTGGCCCACCTTGTATGCATCGTATAAGTCAAGAACTCATATATTACAACAATTCCAGTGATACAAAGATGTAATGTAAAGAATAAACATTGTTAATCGGATTCATCACTTTCGGTGTCTGAGCCTCCTTCAAGAACTCTAGTCACTTCCTCTGGTTCAATCTGTTGCAAAATTGTGATGAGGTCCTGAAAGTGAAAAATAATAACATGTGAATATAATTCATGCAATGAATGATTGCTTATCTATTTACCCAACAGATATATATATATATATATATATATATATATATATATATATATATATATATATATATATATATATATATATATATATATATATATATATATATATAACAGTGCCAAATTGACATATCTAATTTGGTCTGTTAAAGCAGAAAAACCTGGCCACCACATGAACCAAACTTAACAGACTGGTCTTTCAGTCGTTTGTGTGGTGTCAGTCCACCTGGATTGAGAAGATGAAAGTTGTGGGAAGTTTTCCCTGTGTACATAGTTGATGTGTGGGCAGCCTTTGATTATATAAAACCATAAGTTGGAAATGATTAAGCTAATGAAGTTTAGTAAAATACAGCACAGCGCCAAGATGCTAGCTCAAAACAAAGTGTAGTGGACACAGTGTGGGTGAATACAAAAGTTAGTTGAGATTGTAGAGACAAATAATATAAATAAATAATGTAAACAAAAATTAATGAAATTAGCTTTTATCCAGATTGATTTAGTGTTCCTGGGGCTTTATGTAAATAAGCATATAACAGATTAATACATAGAGGAATTAGCAATCAAGCATGATGACATGAAGTGTGAATTTAACAAATTATCAAATGCGTTTCTGATGGTGAAATCAACTAGTCAATGTGATCAGATGTGGTAAGCTGTATTGTGTTATGTTGATGTGCCTTATTCAGCCATGAGCATTTCAGGAGTAGATAATTGATCTCAGACCACATATTAATTTACATAAGTTGAGGTCTTTACATGTAGAGGGTGATGTAAATTCACTCTACCGATCTACAAGACAGGCGTATGTATCTGTTTTGCATTTGATAGTTAAATGTGTTTATAGATGGGCAAGTCAGATCTAATCTTTCATCACTGGTGTGTGTGTAGGATCCGTATGTGATAGTTCCACTGAATTGGAGGCATTTTGTAAGTGAATACTGTGTTACATTGCAAGTTAGAACAGCCTGAGAATAGTGCAGCAGGAGGTCAGTTCAAACAACATCAAGTGTTATTTTGTGATAGCAGTGACACAACTGGAGAGGAGGGTAACGTTATTGTTGCATTTAACAATTGAAGATTTAATCACCAGAATGAAAATGGGGAAATATAGGCAATTGTTTTCATGTATGCATTATGATTCATGTATGTATTGATTCTGTAAAATAGGTAATCAACTATTGGTGTTTTGGTACAGGAGTGGCTAATGACTGTATTTCAGAACTGTTCTGGGTTTATGTTGGTGTTGCAACTAATTATTTTTGTAGGTGTCACAATTATTCCTTTGTAAAGTGTCATATTTTTGTCTGTGTCAAAGTTCTTCATGTGAAAGTATCACACATTTTGTTAAGGTGTCTTGCTTTTGGTAAATGTCACATCCTACTCAGCTAAGGTGCTTAAGCATTCATGTGGAGGCCTTGGTGGTGAAGGCTGGTAGGGGACTTAATGTATTGAGGGCTATGGCAGCAACCAGGGTAGAGCAGAGGATGCTGTACAGGCTCTTTCAGCAGTTAATAATTTCTGTCACTGAATATGGTTCGGGGCTGCTGACAGTATCAAAGAGCCAGCTTGAAAGGTTGGAGCGCATACAGAATGCTGTACAAAGGACACACCAATTATATGCATGAGGCATATCCTGGCGCCACCGACAATGACGGATAGGCATAGGGTCCTTCAGGCCAAATGGTACTTGTGAGTTGCCGCAGATAGGGATCACCCGCTGCATGTAGCAATGGATATGGTCAGGGGTCATAGATTAAGACGAGGCTGGTCCTGGATGGCACAGGCAGAACTTTCTATACGTCAGGTGTGTGATCTAGAGACCATCAATCATGAAAGAGAGTGGGTTGAAGGTCCGGAAGACATCACGGACTGGCATAATGTAATAATAACACTGGGTTGTGAGTGCAGAGGATGGGCAGCGGGCCGCACTGAGTTTGAAGTGCAAAAGCTGATCCAGAGCAACAAACATCAAGGTGACATAGTCATCTACACTGATGGGTCAGTGGTGAGAAACAGACTTAGTGGTTGGAGATTTATTGCAAAGACTAATGGACAAGTCTTGAAAAAGGAGAGTCTGGCATCTGAGACTACGACCTCCAACATGAGAATGGAGGTGGAGGCATTAACAGCGGCATTCTGGTAGCTAGAGGAGACCACTGCAACACACATTGTATTCATTAAGGATTCAAAGAGTATGCTTAGTAAGGTGGAGAAAGGAATGTTTCACGTGGAATGGCTCTCGTCGCTTCAGAGGTCACAGATTGTGAGAATTGTATGGATATTTTGTCCTGGCCATGCGGGGGTACGGGGGAATGAACAGGCTAATAGGCTAGCAGGGAATGCACCTCTTGGTTGTAGTTTGCCTATGGACAAGGGGGAGGTGATCGTGCGCTTGTGGGACCAGGTGGAGAAGGCGGAGGAACAGATTGAGAACCCATATGTAGAAAAAATGAGATTGCGGGGGATCGGCAGAGGTTCTGGAAGAATCTCAAAACTGAGAGGGAAGACCAGGAGAACATTTAATCAGATAGCGGTGGGAACGATTAGTAGTATGACTCTTCGCTGGCTGTTGAATGAGGGGACGGAGCACGTATGGGAATGTCCTGAGTGCAGTGATGTCGGTTCTTAACTCAACTTGTGGTACTTGGTGTAGCCTATAGACCTAGCCTAGAGAGCAGAGGTTTAGTTATTTGCTAGGGACTACCCATTGTTAATGTTTGATTATGGAGTGCAATTATCTTTACTGTTGAGTTTTATGCTTCAGTGTTTGTATAAATATCAGTTGTCCCTGAAGCTGTAGAATTTGACAAAGAGTTTTTATTTTTGTATTGTTTGTTTAGTCTGTAAGTTTAGTTTGTGCATTCACTGTTGCTATTACAGCCTAATAGCTTAATTAATTGTCTGGGATCGAATAATAAACAATAGTTCAAGCCCGTCTCTAGAATGCTGAAAATCTTCTTCTTATTTAAATTCCCTTTTCTTACATGTTGGGGGTGGTGAGAAGTTTTTTCTCTTTTGGCCCCTATGCAGTCAGCGCTGCGCTCTGCTCTCTACCTCACATCACTGTAAAGAGTATATGATAGTAGCTAACACCAGTCTACTCTGTTATCTATATATTCATCTATTTTGTACCCTCGACATCATATATATATATATATATATATATATATATATATATATATATATATATATATATATATATATATATATATATATATATATATATATATATATATTTATTTAGATTAATTTAAATTTAATAGCTAACTTTCGAAAAATTAACGATTAATAGTTAATTTCGATTAAAGCAAAACATTTAGTCACATAACTCACATTATAGTAGTATTTGTCAAAAATCAAAATAACACTGGATTGTCTTGTTAATATGTCATCTAATAACCAACTATGCAAACAGACGAGTATGTTGACAGTATTTGCTTCAAGTGACGAGCGTGTCTTATTAACAATATAACCAGTAGAGCTGAACAATCGTTTACATGGAACTGAGGTAGCCGGTATGCACAGAATGGTCTTGTCAAGGAATGCCAATTTTCGAATACGATGTTAATTAAGTTTCCACCATTGTAGAGGGTCAACCGATTCAGCAACTTACTTCTCCAATTCAGACTTCATTAGCTTAATACGCTTTTCTATATATAAACTATACACATATAGTTTCATTGTCAATTTTGGTATTATTCGTTGCAGCATTCTCCATCTGCTCATCATGAACGTCATCTGCTATTTGTTGTTCAATTTGTGACCAAGTTCGTTCTTTTGCATCTTTTGACAAACACTTCAGGTATTTGTAGCGTGGATCAAGTGTTGTTGCAATCTGTAGTATTTCAATACTTGTCATATTATCTACAAGTTCAATCAATCAATCAATCATGTGCCATGCCGGATTCGCCATTTCACTCGATCACCAGAGTCGTGGATCAGCTCAGTGTTCCTGTCTCGTCCATGCCATGTGGCCAAGCCATCTAGGTATTTTCCTCTCGGTCTTCCTCTTGGTCTGTTCCCTTCGATCTTGCCAGCTGTCACTAAGTTCTCCAGTCCATTTCTTCTCATAACATGTCCAAAAAATTTTGACTGTCTACGTCTAATTTCTCTAATCAATCTACGATTTTCATTTGTCTCTACAAGTTCACTGAAGTCAATAATAGATGCTGCCTTAAATTTAGCTTTGTAGTCCGGATTATCATCATAAGCTTTGTCGATGATGATAGCAGTGGCAATACACAGCTACATGAAACATAATCTTTACCGCCATGCAGGACCGTGGTCTGACAGAATAAGTCCAAAACTTTTACATATTTCGAAATCTTTTCCCAATCTGAATCTCAGACCTTTGTATTGCTTCTTTTCATCTGACATGTAGACAGTTAATGCTTCTCTGGCCTGTAGAAGACTGTAGCATAATAAAAATACTGTTCCATCTTGTTGGTACATCTTGCTGCAGCTTACACAATGGTGACTCAGTACAATTTTGCAACTCGGTTGTGACTGCAGCACTATGTTTAAAATGTCCAACACTTTTTGGACATCCGGTTCATTTGTAAAAGTGATGGATGAAAAGTTTTTGATTAATTGTTTAAAAAAAATTAATCGTTAAAAGAAATAAGAAATTAACAATTAATTGATTAATTAATCCTTAACTTCCGCAGCCCTAATATATATATATATATAGTGACTGCAGCAGAATCAAAGAAGTCTACTGAAGAGAGAGAGAGAGAGAGAGAGAGAGAGAGAGAGAGTGTGTGCGTGCGTGCGTGCGTGCGCGTGTGTGTGTGTAAAAAAAACACTGCACCATACAGCACTGAACCTGCAGAGTGGGTTCGTCTGATGGCGAGGGACATTGGTAATAGGAAAAGCTAATCTACACACAAAAATCAGTCCAGTGTACTAGAAGTAGCAAGCAGTTGCACTAAGCGTTAGTTCACACACACACAAATAAATAAATAAATAACACAACTCATATTTGGACTCAAGAAGTTTTTTCAGAGGACAACAAACACAATTAATAAAACAAAAGAGATAGCATGTAACCAGAAACAGAATTACAAATGAGGATAAAATCATGTGCCAACTGATGGCAATTGTAATAATAAAGATTGCCCAAAAGAAAATGACTTTCCTCAAATATCAAGAAAATAGAAATAATGGTTACATCAAACAAAATGGGAAATAGAAGGGACAATTTTTTAAACCAAATTGATAAATTTAAATATCTAGGCGCAATCATAACATCTGATGGAGGATGCATGACAGAAATTCAGAGCAGAATTCTTCAAGCAAAAGCTGCATATCAGAAAATGAAAAATATCTTATGCGAGCAAATAGTGTTAAATGATTAGAAGAGCTGATCTGTCTGTGAAGAGACAAAGTGAAAGTCAAAATCTTTTTCTGAACTTGGGCAAAATAAAAATAATGTCCACAGACAAACCCACATCCCAAAGATCACAATTAACAATGAAGAAACTGAAAGTGTCACAAACTGACTGACTGGGGTTTAAGTAAAGCCACTCACCTCTGTCTGAGGCTGATCAAGTACCAAGGTCACAGAAGCTACTTGGTTCTGCAAGCTCTTGGCGTCTGCTGACCATTCATCACTTGGGGCAATTTGGTAAAATTCTTCATATAAATAGTCCAGGGTATGCTGAATGCTGTTTTTATCTTCCCGGATTAGTTTCTGCTGTTTGCTGAGTTCTTTTAGAACAGTTCGAAGATTAGCTTTCACATCATCCTTGAAGGGGATGCCCATATTCTTAAACATCTTGTTCAGATATGTAATCTGTTCACACAGCAAAAGCCTGTGTATTTCCATTGTCATCTCTGTGTGTAGCTGAGGCGGCATGCTCTGCTGGATCGAGGAAACAATTAGTTTCCATTTCCGAATTTTAAAATTGATTTCTTGATTGAAAGATTTGTGAATGTCATTAACTTTCGATAAAGCAAAAGCAAAGCGCATTTGCATGCAGAGGGCAAGCGCGTGGTTTGAGTCAATTAAATCTGGTTTTCTAAACAAGAACTCTCCTTCATCAACTGGGCAGAAATGTTTCACAACAAGCTGTGATTTAATCAGCTTATCAATCTTTCTTCCTGAAACTCTGCTATTCTGGATTATTTCTTCCTTCATGTTTTCTCTTTTTTCTGCTCGTGGACGGTTAATATGTTCATACCTGCTAATACCTTGCACTGGAGCTTTGCATATTGGACAACGAAGAAAACTTGTGTTCATGGGTTCAAAAGATTCAATATATTTGTCTAACTGATTGAGAGTAAAGATGTGTTTACATTGTGGTATCTTCATTAACACCGTCTCTTTGTCCACTGTAAATTTTTTAGCTCTTTCTTGCTTCTCGTGAGCAATCACATACTGCGGTTTCTTCTTACTGCTGATGTCAATGAGGTGAAATTGATTCTTTTCACACTGGTAGCATACACAAATCTCTCCACAAAGTGACATACATTTGTGCTTGCAAGGAGTTGGCTTGCCACAAACCTTGCTGCATGGAGGTTCAACACAATCAGCCATGCACAGGGCTGTACATTTCCTGTGCTGGCAGACCATGGCACAGTTTTCCATGCATGGTTCACAAGGATCTCCACAATTTGGCTTACTACAAGGTCCGTGTCTGCAAGATGTCGGACATCGAAGTTTGCAAGGAACACACATAACTCCACACAGGCCTTCACATGGATGTCCACACGGTAATGGCTTTTTGCACTTTTCTGCACATGCTTTATGCACACGGCCTGATAAACATCCACCGCATGTTCCTTTGCACTTATGACCACAATCAAGACGCATGTTGCATTGCATTGGACAGGGATCTGTTAAAATATCCATACAACATTGAACATTACTTCTGTGTCCACAAGACCACTGTTTGTCAACTTTCTCTAAGCATGGTTGATGTCCTTTGGTCATACAAACCCCACACTGCCCTCGGCAAACATGACCACAGGCCATCATTGCTCCACAACTCTGTGAACAAAGCACTTCATCTACATCAAGATAACATGGAACCTGGTCTGTATGGCCGCACAGAGGGATGTCTTTAAAAACTCTGACCTCACAATGACCACACTCTCTGTAGCAATCTTTCTGACATGGGTGCCCTTGTGGGCAGACTTTAAGACACGGCTGTGTACACTTAGTAGTTTCATGGTACGGATCAGAGGAATGACACATTCTAGGGCAGGTGTGACCACAAGGGAGAGTAGCATCACATGGCCTGGTGCAGCCACCTTCTGGGACTTCTTTGGCAAAATCTTCTGGATTAACTATGTATGTTACATGATTGTGGTTTCTGCAAACCATCTTCATCCCAATACCAAAGACATGATCTTCTTGGGCAGTCTTCACAATGCGACCCCACAGTTTACTTTTTAATGCCAGTTGGCGTAAATTTCCAATTACGAAGAGGCCCATTTTAGCCCTGGACAACGCAACACAAACTCTGTTGTCAGTTTTCAAGAAGCCAACTTCATTCATGTCATTACTTCTAACCAGAGATAAAAGAATGATGTCATTTTCTTCTCCCTGGTAATTGTCAATGGATGTTACTCTAACATATTCGTAAATGCCTTCTTCTTTTTCCATCTCATCTCTTATACTTTTCACTTGGCCACTGTATGCTGCAAGAACAGTTATTTGGCTGCCAAGATATTCATGCTGAATTAAATATTTACAGAGGCCTGTGAGAAATCTGGCTTCGTGTATGTTAGCCTTGCTGGTGGTATCATCAACTTCACTTTCCTTATATTCATGTTGTAGAAAAAACACATTGGAGTGAATGCCCCTGATGTTGTCATACTTAAAAACAGAGATGTGATCCTGCAGATTAGGATAAATGTGCTGCAAATAAGTAGAAATTTCTGGTCTCATTCTGTGCTGTTCTGTAAGAGTAACATGTGGTATGTTGTTCTTTATAAGACGTTCAAATAGAGAGATCTCCAAATCATAGTCTATTGCCAGTTTGTGAACTGTCGGACTTGGCCGCAGTTGCTGATGGTCACCTATCAAGATAAGATGCTGGCATTGGCTATTTAACGTTGTCACAATGTGAGCTTCAAGGACTTCTGCAGCCTCTTCCACAACAATTATGCGACAGCCAACTTCCTGAAGGACATCCCTGTGCTTAGCAGCTCCAGTTGTTGTCATGCCAATGACCCTTGCTCTCTTCAAGATCTGCACATCTTTAAATGATGCAGCCTGCTTTTTGGCTTTTGAAATAAACTTGTACTCTGTAGTTAGGTCAATAAGCCGCGCTGTCAGTTTGGCTTTTCTCTCTTGAACCCAGTACTTGTACAGCCTGTACCGATCTCTTAACTGAAGACTCCAGACGTCGGTAATTGTTGATGCTTCTTGTTCTGTATAAGCTTCAGCATTGTTATACAGACTAAATACTTTACTGTAGGACATGGTGTTTGCTGTTTGCCATTGATCATCCTCTTGCACCGTCAAATCAATTCCTAACATTTTTGCTCTCTGAAGCATTACGATTTCTCTGTCCTGAAACTGTTTGTAACTGTTCTCTAGCTCTTTGATGTCAGACATTTTAACTGTTCCTCCATCATCAAGATCATCCATAGATCTTCCTTCATTTCCATCATCTTCATCACTACTTTCATCACTGTCTGCATCGCTGTCATCACTGTCATCAATAACCCAACGATCTTCATGAACTGCTGCCTCAGTGTCTGCAAAAATTCGGCTTCGCCCACGCTGCTGTTTGGCCCCCTGCTTTTTCACTGTCAGTTGCTCAATGGCGTCCAGCAGCTGGTCAGTCCTTGTAACACGGTTCAGAAGCCATTGCCTCACACAGGATGATTCCTCAACCTCTTCTTTACTTTCAAGCTGTACACACCCTTTGATGGATTCATACACTCTGTCACCCATGTATGGCTTCAGAATATCATCTTTGAGAACATCATTACTGATTTCATCCCTGGCATCCACAAGCACCTGCAACTTCCTTTCGTTCACAGGAGTTAAATCATCAAGCAGTTTTTCAACTTCCTCTTCAATGAAAGCCTCATACTTTTTGATCCAGTAATGGTACATTTTTGCCCGAGTTTGAAAGTCAGTCCTGGCTGCTGACGTTTTGTTTTTCAAACTAGAATCATTCTGAATGCTGTCACCTTTTGCAATGATTTTTCCAAAGTGTTTAACAGCAGCTTTGTAGAGATGATTATCCATGTTGGCATTAGATGCTTTAAGCCATGCACTCATGATGTGTACACCAATGTTTGTCTCTCTTCTTGGATCTGTTAAAGATTCTTTGTGTTTCTCACTCATCTCTTCTTCAAGATCTTTTACTCTCAAAATTGTTGTTTCCAATCGCAGTGTTTCTTGCCAGTGGCGATTAATTGCCATACTTACAGCTTTAAGCTGTCTCCATAAAGATTTTAAATTTTCATGGATGCGAGATGGAATTTTTTGTGACACAGATCGATCTTGACGAAGTTGCTTCAAATTAAAATTTTCCAACCGTGTACTAGAACTTCTGCCACCAACACGGACAATGCCTGATTGGCAGAAATCGAGAATTCCTTCCAGAAATTGATCCAGAGCATGGTTTGTGAAGCACACGACAAGAATGGGGCCTCTATTTCCGATAGCTTTTTTCATAATCTTGTTTTCCAGGATAATCCTCATGATTTTCAACCCCACATATGTCTTTCCAGTTCCAGGAGGTCCCTGTATAACAGCGATCTCTTTGGACAGAGCCAGTTTCAATGCTTCCAGCTGAGAACCATTCAGCGAAGTAGAGTCAGCATCTGGCCATTCACTGTCATTCAAAGCTGGCACAATGTAACTGTCATAGACATTGGTCGTCATGACTGAGGCAATATTGTAGCACATGTTTTCCTGCACGTACTGCGGAGGTTGAATCTCTCGCATGCAATAAATAATGTATCTTTCCAGTGGTATAGTCTGCATTTCTC
Source organism: Cepaea nemoralis (assembly GCA_014155875.1). Classification (NCBI taxonomy): domain Eukaryota; kingdom Metazoa; phylum Mollusca; class Gastropoda; order Stylommatophora; family Helicidae; genus Cepaea; species Cepaea nemoralis. The sequence continues at coordinate 756,353 of JACEFZ010007551.1, forward strand.
GCAGTCCTTCTAGAACATACCTGTAAGATTCAAAGTAAGCTGTTGTCTCCGCCATGATGAAAATGTCATTTTCAGAAGATGTGAATACTTCTTCTAAGTTGTTCTGAAATGTGACTTCCAATATTCCTCTTTGAATCCTGTCTACATCTCTGCTGGCAACTGTAGCAAAAATGGTTGATTCAAAGTTGTCCTTGGAGAACACCAGCAAAGACCCAAACATTAGGCGCTTTGAGTACTCCCATTCCAACCCCATGAAAGGAGAGTTGTCAAAGTGAACAAAATGTGTAATTCCTTGATTAGACTCAAATGAAATCTTTGCTATCTTTACATTGTAATAAAATCTGAGGTCATCTTCCTTTACATTTGCGTTGTTCTGTGTTGCAAATTTAAAGTTTTTCAATCCTGTTCTTATCGGAGACAAGTAATCCTCCTTCATCAGCCGAGAGTGAATGTCCAGGTAGTGTGTCAGATCTCTGTAAGCACCTTTTGTTTTATTTGCTCTCAAAAATGGTTCAACTGATGCCGCCAGCTCTTCAGTATCTGGAAAAAGTGCCATTTCTTGATATCTGTCGGGTGGTTCTTCGTCATCAGGCACTGGTACAGACTTTTCTCGTCTGTTCAAGCTTAGTTCTGTATTCACATGTGCCTGGATGCTCCTGGTATTTCTTCTCGTTGTCCATTCCAGAAGCTTCTGAATACGTCTAGTAAGTTCATTCTCTTGAGAAAGGACATTAAGATTTTTCCCAACATCAAGCAGTTGTTGTAAGGACTGGTTGCAATAAGATGCATAGACTTTCATGTTCTTCATCACATATTCAAGAACATCTACAAGCTTCAGAAAGCATCCGTAAGTATCAGGGTAGGTCCTCTGCTGTTGAAGCTCTGAAAGAAACCTGTGCACGTGCACAATCAGAAACTTAGAATCGCACACACTCTTCAGAATGTAATCCAAAGTGGTCTTCTGTGACTCAACACTAATTATTTTCTTGAGAACATTAATCAAGTGACAGAGCCATTCAAATTTAATACTGTCTTGTTTTAACAGCTTGGACAATCCAGGCAAATTGACACTGATATCAAAAATCAACATGGTGTTGTTTGAAAAGGCTGACCACTCTTGTAGTTTACGGTAATCTACTCTCTGGCAAATGTATGGACCTTCTGAGGAATTGCCTGGCCTTAGTTCGTGGGCATTCATCGAGTTTCCATAATCATTCTGATTATGTCTTCTTCGGGCATATCCACCTGTTGCATAGTTTGGTCCATTACCCTTGTAGCTGGAGCTCTCTTGTTGTCCAAAGATATTATAAGCTGATGGGGGAGGGACATTCATTTTGTCATTTCTTGGAGGTTGTCTTGGCATTTGTGAAGTTGGTCTATTACCCCTGTAGCTAGAATTCTCTTGTTGTCTAGAGCCATCATAATCTGATGGGGGAGGGACATTCATATTGCCATCTCTTGGAGTTTGTCTTGGTATATGTGAAATATGCATGGTACTATGCAGCTCCTTTGGCCTCACACCTGAACCCAAGGAAACATTTTGCTGGTAATCTTTATTAGGAAAGTTGGGATGATGCTGTCTACCACCCTGCGTATTGTAGTTTCCATGTTCCAGCTTTGACTGTACATTCAGCATGTTCATCTCAGCTTGCTGCTGTTTAGATCGCCTGTCAGCCATTGCGACAAAGTTTCTAGACTGAAAGTTTTCATCAAAATCTAAAGGAAAGTTTGAACAGCTATTATTACTTGACTGATTCTGATGCTGTCTTGACCCCAGATTTGCACCACGATTTTGTGTATTGTGTGATGATGTGGTACTGGTCTCAGGCAGACGTTCTTGGGAAGTCTGATTTCTTGAATGTCTGCAGACATTAAAATAAAATGGCTAATAATATAATAGTAATAACCCCCTCTGCTGTGTGTCCACTGTGACAAGGTAGAGGGGCTTACGCGTTCTAATGACCCCAAGAGCTATGCCGACGGTAGCACAGCTACTGGTAGGGTCACCCATGTCGGACATGACAAGGGAGAGGGACCAGACTAAGTGACGCACAAACCTGCTGCCTTGTAGGTAGACTGGGGACAGTCAAAGGCTAGGGAAAGCACCAAAAAAAAAATGCTTGTCGAAATCGGATGTATTGAGCCACAGGCTTGACAAAGCTGTGCAACGTAACTTAATTTATAATTTCACAAATTAATTAATCGTTATGGTGCTAATCCCGCAAAGTCCCATCAGGCGGTGATAGTGCCGGTCCCCCTGCCTCGAGAGGGTCCACCCATGACTACTAGTGGTCACCTTCCCCTGTGCTGTGGAGTCAAGGCACAGAGGAGTAGGTTAAGAGCTATTGACCAAACACCCCGGACACTCAACATACTACAGTGGAATGCCGAAGGAGTTTATAACAAGAAAGTCTCCCTAACAAAGCGTCTTCATAAAGATAGAATAGATGTGGCATGCAATCAAGAGACACACCTGAACGCCAATCAGGCCACATGTTTCGACCGTGAAAGACACAAAGGAGGAGTTCTAATACTTACACGAAATACAATACCTTGCAGCAAAGTATCTGTGATCTCTGACAACCAAATGGATAGGTGTTGATATAATGATAAAGGACGTGAAAATAAGAATTTACAATCTGTATAGCCCAGCAGATAAGGACCTTACACTCTCAAACATGAAAATAACTGACCAAAACTGTGTTACTGTCGGAAACTTTAATAGCCGTTCAGAAAGATGGGGATACCCAGATACTGACAAAAGAGGAGATGAAGTGGAGCACTGGGAAACAGACTCAAATCTCCATCTACTCAACAAAGTGGATGACACACCAAGCTTCTACTCCAGAAGATGGTTTACCACTTCTACTCCAGACTTAGCTTTCTGCACAGGAGGCAACCTCCACAAAATCAATCGCCATGTGCTTGACCAATTAGCTGGTAGTGACCACAGACCAATCAAGCTTGTAATAAATATGGAGTATGTTCCACAGGAGCAAAAGCCTTTGCCCCGCTGGAATTACAAACGAGCAGATTGGGACAGATTTGCCATACTAACAGACAAATATTGTGAAAACATAAATACACGATATGGCAACATGAAGCAAATGGTGGAAAGTCTAAACAGAGCAATAATACAGGCGGCCACTGAGTCTATTCCAAGAGGAGCGAGAAAAATTACAAACCATACTGGAATGAAGAACTACAAATTTTGGAAGACAAAGTTGAAGATGCCAGGAAGACAGCAGAGAGAGAACAAACAACTGAAGCGAACATCTCTCTCAAAGCCATCTCAGCAAAATATAAAAGAACAGTAAATCAAACAACAAGAGATTGTTGGAGGGAAAAAACAGAAAACCTGAATTTTGACAGGGATGGAAACAAACTATGGAAACTAGTGAAAGCCATGAACAATGAAGGGCCTAGAAACAAACAAATAACAATTAAACAAGGAAATGCCTTGCTTACAGGAAAAAAGGCTGCAAATGCACTAATGGAATAGTATGCCAGTGCAAACCACATTGATATTAAAACCGAACAGAAGAAAGCAATCAAAGACAAACAGATACATCATAGTAATACAGAGACAGCAGCAGAATATATTATGGCAAATCTAACAATGGAAGAAATGGAATAGGCAACAAATACCCTAAAAAAGAAGAAATCACCAGGAAAGGATGGAATCACAAATGAAATGCTAATAGGACTAGGCACTAAGGCAAAAAAGAAACTACTAGCAGTCCTAAATTACAGCTGGAAGAGAGGAATAGTCCCACAGGCATGGAAGGAAGCTATACTAATACCAGTCCCAAAGAAAGGAAAAGACCTGGAAGAACCAAATGGCTATCGACCTATCAGTCTACTTAGCTGTGTAGGAAAATTAATGGAACGCATTATCAATGGCAGGCTAACATGGCATCTGGAAGAAAACCAACTCTTAACACCACACCAAGCAGGATTCAGAAAGTACAGAACCACTGAAGATCAAATAACCTATATAGCTCAGGAAATAGAGGATGCCTTCCAAGAGAAAAAGCACACACTAGCGGTCTGGATAGATTTAGAAAAAGCATTTGATAAAGTATGGAAGGAAGGACTGAAAGTAAAACTGCAAATAATGCATGTTTGTGGGAAAATGTATAAATGGATCAGCCACTACCTTGAGAACAGAACTGCCAGGACAAAAGTACAAGGACAAACCAGCAAAATGATGCTGTTGGAGCAAGGTGTCCCCCAAGGAGGAGTTCTTTCACCAACATTATTCCTAGCATATATAAATGACATCACGGAAAATTTTCCAGCCAGAGTACACACATCCTCCTTTGCAGATGACCTAGCCATATGGACATCTGAAGAATATATTAGTACAGCTAACAGCAGAATACAGCAAGCCTTATTAGCGCTAGAGGACTGGTCAAAATCATGGCTAGTGAAGATAAGTGAGGAGAAAACAACATGCACAGTGTTCTCCCTCTCAAATAAAACTCAGCAACCTAAGCTGGTATTGAATGGAAAAATATTGCGCCATGAAGAAAATCCAAACTATCTAGGAGTCACCTTTGATCGTCGCCTGACATGGAAGACACAAGTTGAGAAAAATCGAACAAGAGCAAGGCAAAGAATGGCAATCATGAAAAAGCTTGCTGGTACAACATGGGGAGCAGATGAGAAAGTTCTCAAGAAGTTATATACTGGACGGGTGAGGCCAGTACTGGAATATGGCATCGCAGCTTGGGCAACAGCAGCTAAGTCAAACGTTAACAAAATAAGTAAAGTCCAAAATCAAGGAATGCGAATCATAACTGGAAGCCTGAAGACAACGCCTATTAATGAACTAGAAAAGATCACTTGTTTACAACCAATGCAGGGTCGAAGAGATAGTAGAGCCCAGCAACAAGCAGAAAAATTTAGAAGATTGACAGACCACCCTATGTACAACAGGTTTAATGGTTTTGGAAAGGGACGACTGAAGCATAGGAACTTTGTAAATACTGCAAAACGAAAAATTAGGGCAGATCCCATACTTAACATATCAACAGTCAAACCCATTTACAATGCACACAAGTTTCCAGTTTGGATACAGCAGCAACTGCCTGAGATGATAGAAAACATTACTGGTACTGAGAGAAAGAACACTCAGAATGAAACCAAAAGAAGAAAACTAACCCTAAACTACATAAGCAAGCAAGCAGCAATTGGACCCATGCATATGCAGATGGATCAGCCAAAAATTAAATAGAAAGTGGAGGAGGAGGAATTCTTCTAAATTTAAAAAATGGAGTGAAAAAAACAGTCAGTGACAACTGGAATATTTTCAAGAAACTTCAAAGCGGAGGTAGAGGCTTTGAAAACTGCAGCAGAAATGCTCTTGATGGAGGAAAATAAAGAGAAGCAAATAGCTATCTTCACAGATGCAAAGTCAGCTGTCTCAATACTGAAGAGCAAAACCAGCACAGAACTAGCTGACCTAAGAGCAGCACTCCATGGTCTATGCCAGAAATCCAAAAAAGTTGTAATACAGTGGATCCCATCACATTGCAGTATACCAGGAAATGAAGAGGCTGACAGACTAGCAAAAGAGAGTGGACGACTACCACAGCCTGACATAGACATAACCTATAATGAAGCAAAGAGGTTTATAAAAAGCACCTATAGAACCAAATGGGAATCAGAGCATCCAGGCTACCAGAAGGATGATGCATATTACAAACTCAACCGAAGAGAACAAGTAGCAATCTTCAGACTCCGCACAGGACATAACAGGCTGAAATACCACTTGTTCAATAAACTAAAGATAGGAGATACTGATGAATGTAATTGTGGAACAGCTAAACACTTGCTGCAGGAGTGCCCAATATATGCAGAACAGAGAAAGATATTTTGGCCCACACTTGCTTCATTTGAAGACAAGCTCTATGGAGATAACAAGCTCAAGTTGACTGCAGCTTACTTCAACTACATTCAGGTTGACATTTAAAGGTGCATGAAGAAGTATTTAGACTGCCACACTTCATACCACAGGTATGTTGGTTACAAAAGCCTCCCAGAGGCATGAAATGGAATATTGCTTGGATAGCAAATCCATTACGTGGAAAGTCAGAATCGAAAGCTCACTGTGTGGATGTCATCTGCAGACTGCATTCTTCTGGCTTCCGGAAGAACAGCCTATGGTGAACGGAAGGCCCAATATATGGAAGTGAGGCTAAGCAGCCATGCGCAGGACGTGATGATTCCTTGGGTGAGCCCAGTACCAGAGCTCTGTGTGTCGGCTCTGCAATTATGGAAGACTCCTTGGATGGCGGGGAATGCCCATGGTCTGCCCCTGTCTTCCCTTGAGGGCTGACCAGGATGTCTTTGGCTGTTCTAAATGGGCCAGCTGGGATGGGGGATAACACAACAGTGAGAGTCAAACGTCCTAAGAAACCCCAGGGAAGGTTAACCTGGTCAACAAATGCCCACAGAAGTTGGATGTGTCGGCCTCATGGCGCAAGAATGCAGCTCTGCTGTAAACAGGCACAACGCAATCACGTCCAAAAAAAACTCCAGATGAGCGCAGAAGAAGAAGAAGAAGAAGAAGAAGAAGAAGAAGAAGAAGAAGAAGAAGAAGAAGAAGAAGAAGAAGAAGAAGAAGAAGAAGAAGAAGAAGAAGAAGAACAGTAATGACAAACACACACAGTAAAGCAAACATTTTAATGTGCAAAATGTTCAGTAGTGGACATGTTTGTGTAGTTGATATGGATCTACAGTGGAATTTAATAAGCGTTATTGGATGAGCAATCGTCGTCTTGATCAGTGAGAGAAAGTCTGTCTGGCCACCTATTACTCCGTGCATTCAAGTCTACAAAGTGTGGAGTCATCATATCACAGACTCAGCGCAGGCTCCAGTTTTGGGACATTTTTATACGCTTGCTCACTTTGAACTCAAGCGTAGTCTGTACGCATGCTACTACTTCTAGTAGCACTAGACTGAATTTTGTGTGTGGATTAGCTTTCCCTATCACCAGTGTCCCTCGCCATCAGATGAACCCACTCCGACTTCAAAGGTACTCGTATTTTACGTCCCCAAGTCAAGGACAAGACGTCAACATTTTAGTCCAACTGTCCGGTGTAGGGGTTGAACCCCTGACCTTGGTCACGATTCCTGATGTATGGTCCATGGCAGAGTTCATCACAGTGAAAACCATGAACGTTAAGAGAGGTAAGGAGAAATCACATCATCCAAACACCATTTGTCTTCTAGTAGGAAAGATTTATCAGCGACACGCTAGGAAATTAAACCACTTCCACACAGTCTGCCTTAGGACTGCCTTAGGAAGCTACTGAAGATTAAATGGCAAGACAAGATCCCAGACACTGAAGTTCTAGAAAAGCGTCCATGCCCAGTATCCACTCTACTAATAAAGAATCAGATTCGCTGGGCTGGTCACTTGACTCACATGCCAGATCACAGGCTCCCTAAACAAATTTTTTACGGCAAGCTGCATTGTGGTAAACGCTCCCAAGGTAGCCAGAGGAAATGCTTTAAAGACACTGAAAATCTCACTGAAAGCTTATGGAATTCATCTTGACACCTGGGAGACTGCTGCCAAAGACCAAAATAAGTGGCATACATCATTAAGCAAGGGTGCAGTCACTTGTGAAGCAACCAGGACTGCAAGAGCTGTGAAGAAAAGGGTGGACAGAAAAACCACTGCAGGTGATCCTCCTCCTGGAACGTCAAGCATTCTTTGCCCACATTGTCAAAGAACATTTCGAGCCAAAATAGGCCTTATCAGCCATCTTAGAACTCACGGCTCCATACTTTCAACACCACTGGATGAAATGAATGGCCATCACCATTCTTGATGGACAAACAACACACAACACAGGACAGATTATCTGTCCAGTTATATTTTATTAGCTGTTAGGCCCATTTTCAGTAGGCATCCAATGCAACCTTCCGGGACAACAATCACTTGTAACAACCTTATCTCCTTAGTTGCCTCTTATGACACGCTTGGTAGGGGAAGGTGTTATTCTTCTTTGTTTCATGGTGGGCCCCCAGTAACACACTAGGTAACATTACTTGTGAATGAAAGGCAGCAGGCAAAGGACCTGGTCATCCCACCTCATTCTGCCATGAGCTAGTATATGTGAAGGTCTATCACTCACATCCCTATGATATCTGCTATGGGGCTCAATCCCCAATCCATTCCTGCTCTTCTCCTTCTTCTTCTCTTCCTCCATTTACCTCTGAAGTATTGGGGGGAGCTAGGATCTTTTTGTGGACTTTTCCCAATGTGCTTTGTAGGTTAGTCTTCATTTCTCTAAGGTTGTTCTTGATACCATCTTTCATGAGGTCCCTATCTCTCTCATATATATATTTCCTCAAAGTGGCTCTTGTGGTAGTTGGTACCAGGGCATTCTTATGATGTAGCCAAACCATTTAATCTATTGTTCTTTGATGAATTGCATGAATGGTTTCAGACTTAGTCTTCTAAATTTCTCGTTCCTAATTAAATCTCTCACAGTTACTCCCACAGCTCTTTTAAGGCATCTCATCACTGTTATGTTTTTGCGCTTGTTAGGTGCAATGTTTCATGTTTGATATTGGTAGCCTAATATCGGCCAAAACATAGTTCTTATGAGATTAGCATTAGTAGTTACAGGTATTTCTTCGCTCTCTGCTTCTTGACATATATTGTCAGTGTATGTTATAAAAAGTACTGGGAAGAGCACATCCTTGTTGTACATTTGAACTCACTTTTAAAAGTTTTGATGTACCTGCCTTTGTTCTTATGCAACTACTGCTTGATGTATATAAACTTCTGCAAATGATGAGATGTTTGCTACTTTCAAATTTTCTTATGCAACATATTCCTGTCGACTCTGTCAAAAGAATTTTCCTGGTGTATAAATGCAGCTTTACAGTCTTAAATCACATTTTTCCTTAACTTTTACAAAATATTCTCTTTAATAAGTATTTTTAAAATTAAGTTAATAATTGATTTCAATGTCATAAATTATAAAATATCTCCTTTACAAAATTATACCATGATGAATCAAGCAACACGACAATCCACAATCAACAGTAAGCAATTATAATTAAATAATAAATGATGATATTACAAAATAACGTATGGGCTTTCTATATGTGTACAGTTTTTAACTCAAACAGCATACATGTTTTTATTTCATTAGGCTGACAGATATGGTTTGGTAAACTCACTTTATGATATGACACAGTGGCTGGGCAGCAAATAAATATTAAGTATTTAACCTGGAATATTTTGTAATAAATAAAAAGTCACACTATGTGTTTTGCGTTCTGATGCTGTTTTCTGACTTCGTCATTCGGGTCAGAAGGGAAGTGTTTTCCTGAGACCTCTTGGTTCATAACTGGAGCTACGGAGTTTGTGCTCTGTGCGATGCTTTCAGCGGGCGACTCTGGAAAGACACCGAGCCTTATGGAATAAAACCAGATGCAATGAATCAAATCCTTGTCTTTCAACCCCTTTAAAACAACAATAATAGTTCTAATCATTAATACCAATACACTTTTTAAAATAAACACATACAGATAAACAGGAACATGAAATATTAATCTTATGTTGCATTGCTGGACTTACTGTGCTAAAGAATTGTAAGTTATTCTTGGTGGTGGTACATCATCCACTTCCTCCTTCTCATCTTCAGAGTCAGAATCGGCTGAGTAGTCACTCATCTTGAAAATTTACTTTGATGAGGATTCAAAGGGATCTCAAGCTTGAAACTTGTAAACTGAAACAAACAATTCCATTTAAAATCATCAGTTTTAGCACAATATAATGTCATCTTTCCACTTGTCAATACTATGACTGCATGAACAGGTTCTACACATCTGCATATCATGTAAGACATCATCATCGAGTGAGCTTTGTTGTACTGTTTCATCGTAGCTTGTGGCTGATAACATCAGACTTCAACAAACATTTTTCTCAGGTTTGCTTTCCCTAGCCATTGACTGTCGCCAGTCTGCCTACAAGGAGGCAGGTAGGTATCTCACTGTCAGGTCTCTATCCCTTGACCTGTCCGATATAGGAGACCCAACCAGTAGCTGTACCATGTTGCCATAGCTCTGGAAGCCATTAGAACATGCAAGCCTGGCTATACCACTTCAAGGTGGAGACACAACGGAGGGGATATGTATCATAAAATAACGTTTATAGCAGAAACGATTTCATGTGCTACTACTTTTTTGGTAATGTGTTTCTGAAGCATCTCTCATAACAGTTTAACAACAGTCTATTAGCATTGCTTTCCATTTCACTTGGTACTGTTTTTTTCCCCTGAGGGTTGTCATGTCTTGATTAAGACACCTCCCATGCACACCACTGGCAAAACTGTAATTAGCAAGGAAGAAATCCAGAAAAGAATGTAAACAATGTCACTTCAAAAACACGCTGCTGCACACAAGTCTCTCCTATTTTGCTGAAAGAAGGATTTTACAAACTCCTAATTATTTTGGAGTTAGGAAATATCAGTCCAAATGGGATATTCTAACATTCAGTCTTTCTCTGATTGTCAACTGCCACGTCCTAACTCCATCTCTCAAACCAATTAGGTTACAAGCGGCTAAAAACAATAAAGACTTCAGTTAGGTTTCTGTCTACCATTATCTTCATGTGCCATGCCAATAAGCAAAGGTGGTCACAGTTCACCATCTCACTCAATCACCAGAGTCTTTTCTTGGATTAATTGTGTTTTTGTCTTGATAATGCTATGTGGCCAAACTATCCAGATATTTGCCTTCCCCTAGCTCTTTTCCCATCAATCTTGCCAGTTGTCACTAAGTTTTCTAGTTTATTTCTCCTTATAATAAGCTGGGCTCATCATCTAAGTACTAGAGCAGCCTTGGCGTGAGATAATTGATGGTTTAAGCTATGTTGGGGGATAAAAGACAAGAAAATACTGGTAAACAGAACTTCGGTCTACTTATGACTGTAGAGAATGTTTTGAACATTTGTATACACTTCTTCTTCTTCTTCTTCGTTCATCCAGAGTTTTTTTTTTGTGTGGATGTAATTGGGTCTGTAAGGTGTGGAATGCGCCTGGCCCTGCAGCCAGCAGGGTTAGGATCGGCTAGCCTCTCCCAGGAGGGGTGAAGAGCGAAAATTAGTAGCCTGCCGATGACCCGCAGACTACACAAGTCAACCCCCACCTCCAAGTGGTGCAGACCGGGCAACCATGACCGCGAGGTCATGGGCTAACGGGGCTATGGCTCGCCATAGGGGATGGACTCCCTGTGGTCAGATTAGTGTCCTAAACCTGCGACTGGCCTAGCAAGCCGGCAGGGGATCTTCATACTGCTCGTAGAAAAACCAAGAAGTATAAACGGACTGAACACAGAAGAAGAACCATCTGCAAATCTAACCATTAGAGAACTCCTGTTTGCGGACGACCAAGCACTAATAGCAAAATCAGAAGCTGAATTACAAGACCACATGAATAGTCTAAACGAAATGTGTAGGGAACATAACATGAAAATTAGCGCAAGCAAAACAGAGGTAATGACTATAACTAAAGAAGAACAAACAGCAACAATTCACCTAAACGAACATCCCTTGAAACAAGTAAAGAGCTTCAAGTACCTAGGAAGTATAATATCATCAAATGGCAGATCAGAAGACGAGATCGAAAATAGGTGCAATAAGGCAAATCAACTCATTGGACAAATGGCACCAATACTAAAGAACAAACATGTATCAATAACTACTAAGAAAGCACTTTACAACACAATCTTCCTACCAACTCTGTGCTACCAATGCCAAACCTGGACAATGACAGAAAAAGAGAAAAGAAAAATCACAACAACAGAAATGAGGTTTCTGAGAAGAATACTCAACGTATCAAGAAGAGATAAGATCAGAAATGAAGAAATCAGGACTAAAGTAGGGGTTAAAGCTGCTCTAGATTTTATTAGAAAGCAGCAAGTCAAATGGTTTGGCCATGCAAGTAGGCTACCAGTCAACAGCATGCCACAACAAGCAATGATGTACAGACCAGATGGAAACAGAGGAAGAGGCCGACCACGTAAACGTTGGACTGAGGGAATAACAGAATCCATGGGAATGTCGATATACGAAGCCCATAACCGGGCACTCTCACGAAGTTTATACTTCACCTCGACACCGCAAGGTACAAGAGGAACATGATGAGATGATGATGAGATGAGTAATTGCGTTGTGCCTGTTTACAGCAAAGCTGCGTTCTTGCGCCATTAGGCCGACACATCTGACTTCTGCGGGTATTTGTTGACCGGGTTAATCATCCCATGGGTTCGTATACACCCACTCATACACCACAGACACCAAACCCAACTTGGATATAAAATAATTTCACAGTTTGCAGTATATCAGCACTAAATGAATACATAACAATCATGTGCCATGCAAAATGGTGCAGGCGTTCATATTTCTCCACAGATCTCAGCTCTTGGTGTTCTGGATCAATTCTACTGACGGTATACCCCCATGCCATCATCTTAGATGGTCAAGCATCATATCTCTGTCTTCCTGTCTCTTCTACTGATGTTTTCCAGTCATCATTATGTTCTCAGTGTCTCTCTTCTCATTATATGATTAAACGACTCAGTTTGTCTCTTTCTTATAGTTGTAAGCACTGTTCTACTTTCATTAGTCTCTTCCAGGAAATCGTAAATAAACAACTTCATCAATTCTGCCTGTTACTATCTCTATTTAACATAATTCTCAACAGCTCCTCTCAATTTATTCTCTGGAATGTGGACTAATTTTTTTTGTTTTGCAATCTAGCTGTATTCTCTCATTTCTGTTGTCTTCTTTCTTGTATTTTGCATTGAAGACCTAGTAAATTAAATGTTCTCCCTATAATGCTTGCATGCACTTATATGCCAAAACAGTGGACTGGGTTCAAACCCAGCAGTGGCAGGATTATTCTGGCTGATGAGTACAGCTGTGGGGTCGACCCAGCCTCATAAACATTAGTACCAGACAATTTTCAAAATTGTCTGGGGAAAAAAGGTAATGAAGAAGGGAACTGACCAACCCCTACCTCATATGTTGCGGACTAAATAATGGGATGGCCTAACACTTCACATTCTAATATTAGTATCTATCATGAGACCATCTTTGCTATTCTTAACAGTTCACACACTAACGGTGTCTACTATAGGATGACCTTTATCATATTTTTAACACTTTACACATTACCAGCAGTTTCTTGCTACATGACTAAATTCATCGGTTTTTAAATACTTAACATTCTAACAGCAGAATCTGCTATGAAACTACCTGTATGTTTTTTTTTAAACCTCACACACTAACAGCAATATCTATTATGGGATGTATTATAGGACTACATTCCTTAAATACTAATAGCAATATCTATTATGGGACTACATTTATTGTTTTTTTTTTGTTTTTAAAAAACCTCATACACTAACAGTAGTATCTATTATGGGACTACATTTATTGTTTGTTTTTTTAAAATAAAAACAACAAACACTAACAGCAGCAGTATCTGCTATGAGACCACCTGTACTGTGTTTTTTTTAAAAACCTCACACACTAACACTGGTATCTAGTAATATTAAGGGACTACATTTATTGTTTTTCTTTAACAGTTCACTCTAACAACAGTAATTATGCTATGGGCCTACCTTATCGTTTTCTTTCTTTTAAACACTTCACTCTCTAACAACAGCATCTACTATGAGACAACTATTATTTTGTAAACACTTCACACACTCCCAGCAGTATTTGTTATGGGACCAATTTTTATCTGTGTTTAAACACTTCACATTCTAACAGCGCTATCTGTTACAGGCCTGCCTTTACCTTTTCAATGAATGCTTGTTTGTCCCTACATATGTTTTATCTGTTCACATTTTCTTCTATTAAATTCTAATTGCCCTGAAAAGTAAATTATATGCACAAATAAACAATAATAATATTTAACACAGTCCAATTTACTTTAATATTCACACAAACATTTCATGAAAGTGGCAGGTATCTGGCCTTCTTATTAATTTATCTTAGTACGTATTTACACTCCAAATTCCAAAACAAAAATGAAACTGAAAGTACTTTTATGTAGGTCAGCAGTTATCAAGTGATTTATTTAGAAAAAACTTCCTGTATACAGAATAGAATGTTTTTTAAATGCAATTTTAACTATACTTCTTCTTAGATTAAACTTTTCAAGGCATATGATTTTTTCCCATTGATTTTACTTATAGAAGCCACTTTAAAAATATTTTGTCTGCTGCTTTCAGTTACACTGATAACCCCTCTACACTGTATGGCTTAACTGATTCAGTGCAGAAGGATATTGCCAAATGTGACTCCCAATTTGGACAGAAGGACAATATATCGAAATACTGGGGTAATTTTTATTTGGTTTGTTTCTAGTATCTTCTGCAATTTCAATGCTCAGTGAAAGAAAATGTACACTATAATAGTTGTTCATTTAATTGTGTATCATGTTTGGGCCAAACCTACTTTTTGTTTGCACTGGAGTTATGTGTGTCGTCAAAAGGTTATACTGTTGCTATGCTACGATATATTAAAAATGGACTCCTTCCTTTTCTTCCTCGTGCACCCACACATGTTGCATCCATTTACAACAAAATATTTACCCAATATGAACTCAATATTGAAGAATATTGGGTTACTAAGGCAACCAAAAATGAGGAAAATAAAATATTTCTGGCATGTAAAAAGACGCGGAAGTCCAAAAAAAGAGAATTATGAAGGCAAGTTTACTAGGAAAGTTGAGAAGAGGAAGGCCACAACATAGATGGATTCAGGATGTCACGTACACATGACAGCAAGATAAGCAGAATTCTGGCTTATGGTAGAGAATGATTTTGAAAGACTATTACAGGAGCAAAGTTCTGCACAGTACAGGCCAATGGATGAATGAAGTAATATTTGCTTCTTTCAGATAACACATCCTACTTCAGCACAGCATTTTCTGAGACATGCATTCTTTCAGATAACACAACCTACTTCAGCACAGCATTTTCTGAAACAAGGCTTCTTTCAGATAACACATCCTACTTCAGCACAGCATTTTCTTATCTCAAAGCTTCTTTCAGATAACATATCCCACTTCAGCACAGCATTTTCTGAGACAAAGCTTCTTTCAGATAACACATCCTACTTCAGCACAGCATTTTCTGAAACAAGGCTGGCCTTACCACTTGGATTCCTACTCTCTCAGTCAGACTGTAGTGATGCTGTCATTTACAGGACTACCACGTGTGATTGATTGATTGATTGATTTAGGAACTGACATCACAGCATTCAGGGCATTCCCATAAGCGCTCCGTCCCCATCCTCAGCAGCCAGCGAAGAGTTCCAACACCAATAGTACCAGTAGCAATCTGATTATATGTTCGTCTCACCTTTCCTCTGAGCGTCGGCCAGATCCCCTCGCCACTCCTCGCTGTCTCATTCTTGCCAGACCATGGTGATCCATTTGCTCCTCCGAGGTGAACATGCTCCCACAAGGCCGCAACCACATCTGCCTTGACATGCATCAATACTCCACCAAGTTTTGCAGAGCCAGCCAATCTGTCCGCCTGTTCATTCCCCAGCACACCGGCATGCCCCGGAGAAAAGATCCAGGCGATGCTTGCCACCTGTGACCTCCGAAGCAAAGCAAGCCACTCTGCATGAAGCTTGCCTGTCCTCACCTTCCTCAGGATGCTTTCTGAGTCAGTTACAATCACAATGTGTGTGTGTAAAGTATTCTCCATCAAGCGGAAAGCTGCACTGACCGCCTCCACGTCCATTCTTAAGCTAGATGTTGCGGTATCGTATGCCAGGCTCTCCTGCACCAAATGTCGATCATTAGCTTTTGCTAAGAACCCCCAGGCACTTCTACCTCTCAACACTGAACCATCTGTATAGATAATCACATCACCCGAGCGAGCATTATCCTGAATTAGTTGCTGGATTTCCACTTCTGTGGCCCCTGCTGGCCACTCCTTGCACTCCCGGCTCAATGTGATTATAACTACACAAATCTGACTGCTCGGCTGGCACTCTGACCCACTCCTCTCCACGCCTAATGTTCTCCAAGATGCACACCTGTCTGATCGTATCCTCTGCCTGAGCCATCCATGATTTCCCTCTTATCAGTCTTTGACCCTTAACTGCATCTAGTGCCTCATGCAATGGGTGATCTGTGTCTGCAGCTACTCTGAGGTATGCCTTCGCCTGCATCACCTTGTGCCTACCAGCAACAGTCGGCAGACCAAGGATGTAACACATACACACTACTGGGGTGTCTCTGGTGCATCCCAGAATGACCCGCATAGCTTCATTCTGTATGCGTTCTAATTTCAACAGCTGACTCTTTGAGACAGTGAGTAGTCCTAGTCCATAATCAGTCACTGAGAGGATCAAGTGCCGGTATAGTGTGAAAAGTATTCTCTGCTCTGTGTCCATTGCAGCCATAGTTTTAAGTGCATTGAGTCCCTTTTGAGATCTTGTCACAACCGTCTCCACATGGTCCTTGTAGGACAGACTCCTGTCAAATGTGATTCCCAGATATTTCAGTTTGTTCTCTCTGTTGATGTTTCTACCACGTTGAGGTAGACTTATGTTTGGTCACCTCTGATTTGCTGACACTGATGCCGGAAATCCAGTCATGAATCAATGACATGCTCTACACACTTGGTCTCAAATGTCAGTAAAAGTAAAGGACAATTTTCCCCACCTTGAAGCGCATTGGGGATTTGATGCTGCCCCCTTATTTGTAGAGATTAATCAGCATTGGATGGGTGATGTGGTCAATAGTGTGTCTGTTGCCTTCACTTAATAGACGTTTCCTGATAACCATTTTAGGCTGGGTCAACCCAAGAGCCCAGGCCAATTTTAAAAATAAATCCTCAATGGAGATGTGCACAGTCATTGAGCTGCTATGACTCGCCTGGTCAAAATGTAAACTATTTTAAAAAATAATGTCTGACAGGATCAACAATTTATCAAAAGGGGTAATGCACCTCATGCCTCTAAATGATGTCTCCATTAAATTAATGATTTTCTGTAGGATCCCATAATGCCTCATTAATTTCCAAAAAGATTTCCTATCAAAAGCCTTTTCATAGACCACACATCCAACGGTGAGTTTAACTGATGATTTGCTCTGTTATTATGTGCAATGTGATTACCTAGTCTTCATCAGTTCGAGAAATGTTTCTAAGCGACAGGAAGAAAATCTACGAACCAGACACACAAAATCAGACGCAATAAAACCTAAACTTGATGGGGGTTCACAACACTTTAAGTCTAAAATTCATTGAAAAAAGAAAAGATACTGATAATAAATCAAGTAAATGATAACCCAATCTCCCTTGATGAAATCTAACTTCACGAGATGGAATCATACACACATTTATATAACAGGTGTACACAAAGATGGGAAAACAGCTAGAGATTTTAAAACAAGAATATAAAAGGCAAAAGGAGCTTGATTTCATCATTATCATCATCAAGTGCCATGTCGACAGGCATAGACGACCATGGTTCGCCATCTCACACGGTCACCAGAGTCTTGAATCAGGTTTGTGTTCTTGTCCCGACCATGCCATGCCTCCAAATCAGGCCTAACAGGTATACACAATTCAAGATTGGTGACTCAGCCATGTGCACATGTGGTTTGGCATCGCAGACAGCAGAGCACATACTCCAAGACTGCCCAAACTACAACATACCCAGGCATACCTTCTGGCCTAGAGAGACAACAGTGGAAGATTAAACTCATTGGACCGCTGAGTGAACTAAAAAAGACTTAGATTCATACAAGAGACAACATTGCAGTTATAGATATATTTCAAGTGAACGAAAGAAGAAGAAGAAGAAGAAGAAGAAGAAGAAGAAGAAGAAGAAGAAGAAGAAGAAGAAGAAGAAGAAGAAGAAGAAGAAGAAGAAGAAGAAGAAGAAGAAGAAGAAGAAGGCCCAACTTGATAGGCTGGAACTGGCCCATTTCACTATCAATTTTTATGACCGTTGCTTGTTTCCAGTAGATGTTCTTTATAACTCTTTTCCAACAAACTGAAGGTCTGTCAGCATTTTCATCATGTCAATATGTCTTACTCTATCGAAAGCTTTCATGTAATCAATGTAGCAAAGATGAATGTCTTTACTGAGATTACTATTATTAGATGCTTTATTATTGTTCTCAGCAAATACACGGCATTTGTTGTAACTTTGCCGTCTACAAACATGCACTGTTCTTCACCATTTTCTGGTTTTATTTTCCCCCTAACCCTGTACATGATGATCCTTAGTAAAATCTTTGTTATGTGACTCATTATGCTGACTGTTCGATGTTGATCACATTCCAAGGCTCCTGATTATTTCAGAATTGCAATAAACAGTGATTTACACAATTCAATGGGAATATCACCAGTATCATATATTAAATCCCTGACGAGATGCAGCAAAATATGCTAGGAAATAAATCGTGCAATCTATTGTTAGTGTATATATATTTTAGCTTCTGGTAACTTGGTCTATACCATACTCTTCGAAGGCATGAATCATTTCAGTTGTGATGTTGTGTGGACCCTGTGGTCTTGCCAGTTTTCCTTGTCATTTTTCAATGTACACAGATCATATTTAGTGTTTTCTGGTGTATATTTGACCTTCTTTAACCTAACTTTCCCTTAATCCTAACTTTAGCATTAAAGTCTTTCATTATAATGTTCATTTCTGAATTTTTACATTTCTTCAAAGAGTTCTCCATATTATAAACGGAGTGACTATACACAAAATTTTGTGAGTAGTATGAGCCGCTATACACAAAAATTTGTGGCTGGCCACGTGATTATTCGGCTGGTCATGTGATGTCCACTTCCTTTTGACTACATAATTAATGTTTGTGGAACTATCATTGTGTTCTCGATAGTGTAGTGGTTAGTATCTCCGCCTGTTGCATGGGAGACTGGGGTTCGAATCCTCGCTAGCAATTTTTTTTTTTTAATTTAAAATTTTTTTTTAATCAAGGTGCCTTCTCCACAATGAAGGTTGAATTCAATGGTTCTCCAACACTGTCTGTCTTTCGCCTTGGCTGTACATTGTCAGGCTGATGTTCATCCATCTCTTGATGGTATCTTCCCACTTGTATCGTCTACCTCTTGTTCTCAACGTTGCCCTCCAGTATGGTTTTTATAAGAGTATCATGTCTTTTAACAATAACATGGCCGAAATATTTCACTTGCCTCCTCTTTATTTCTTCCATCAACTCTCTTTCTCTCTCTTCATTCCCAGTTTTTCTAGAACCTCTGCATTTGATTGTTTTGTTTCCATGAAATATGACATATTCGTCTGTATATCCACATCTCCAGGGCTTCTAAGCGACTTTCTAGTTGCTTGTTTTAGGAACTCAAATATAGAACTGAGAAACTCGAAGCATCTGAATAAAGTGTTCTCTATGGATCTGCGGTAGCTGCCGGGGAAGGGGGGGCATCCCCCAGGCAACGACGGAGTGATCGAGTCTCGGATAAATCCAATAGATGTCTTTATTTAACGTGAATTTTATTTGCCAAATAAAATATCACCGTACATAGAGTGTGTCCTTGTCAACAAATATTGTCTTTGTGAGGTTTGAAGAAAAAGAACTTGCAAAAAAAAAAAGACAGACGAGAAGAGAGAATAATAGTCTTCTTCAAATTTCTGTGAATAGCGGCTCGTACTATTCACAAAATTTTGTGCAGAATAATCACGTGACCAGCCACAAATGTTTTGTGTATAGCGGCTCGGACTATACACTAAATTTGGCACTCTTCCGACAGGCGGGTCTAAATAGTTCTGCAGTGAATAAGTGATTAGGGTTAGTGTTAGTTATATAAAATTATTCACTGCAGAACTATTTAGACCCGTCTGTCGGAAGAGTGCCCAAAATTTTGTGTATAGCTTCTCCCTATTATAAAATTCATCTACACTATTACTTCTTTCTCCTGTTGGAGCATATATTTGAATGACATTTATGTAAAAAGGTCTGCTGATTAACTTTAACTTTACCAATAGTCTCCTTTCTGACACTTGCTTTCATTTTCAAAGCACTAGGAAATTTGTGGACGTCAACAAGAATTAAAACTAGTACCAAACTTTAACTTAGAATATTTAACTCTAACAGGTCAGTACTGATATATTATTATTACTATTAAAATTATTTTATCATATGGTTCACAAACATGGAGAATAACTTCAACGATTAAAAAAAAACTACAAACATTTGGAGCTATATGGGGGCAGAGTGATGGGGGGATAGACACTGAGACAGACCTCAAGGAATCAATAATTAATAGTAATTTTAAGTAATCACTAATACTAATAATTTTAATAATAGTAATAGGTAAGGGAAAGTAGCTGGGGCTGGATAAGGGCAATTAATTCTTGAGAAAACCTTAAACTTAATAAAATATTTTAATTGAAAGTGAAAGGTAATCTAACTAACTAGAGTAGCACTGAGAGCAGCAATCAATAGTGATTAATTTAGTATTATGTAAAATGCCTAAAAGCAAAGGTCTTTAAAATGTTATCCAGCTAAATAATTTAATTAACAGTATCCAAGAAAATATTTACCTCTCACAACCTAGTTACTTTCATTCATTTTCCTTCATCCACAACTCTGTGTCTTGTAAGTTGTTGATCACCTATCCGCGCTATCCTAACTTAGTCTGTAATTAATATTATTAATTATCTATCTCACCGTTTAATGTTGTCAAGCGAACCAGCATTTCTTAAACTATGTCGAGTAATAGCTCATCATGATATTATATCGACTACCAATCAAGTCAAATCACAACTCCCTACTAGTAGTATTACTAGTAACTACACCCAGAAATGGAGCAACATTGTGGGAATGCTGCCGTCAGACCTAAATTAAATAGAAAACTGAAACTAAAACACGTACAGGTCCCGGAAGCCAGTCGTGGTGCTTTCCTAGAAAAACATTTCCTACCAGTTCTATTCGATTAGTGGTTTTCTCATTTCTATTTTTACGTCTAGTGTATTTTATTTAGTGAATATATATGTTTGCTGGAGGCCGGTGGCAACATGCCTTATGTTTACTGGTTGTATCTATTTGATAATAACTGGCAACCATAATAATTGACAACCAAATGGGAACTGTTCAACATAGACATGGTAGTGTACTCCCATTACTAATTAGTAATATCTATTAATATCACCCGATCTTTCCAGTATGTTAAAGTTAGTTCCATGTCCTTTACAGGATATCTCAATCAACCCCAGTATTTATAGGTTGTTTGTGATTAACTAGACAATGTTAGTTCTGTAGTTCGCCATTGTGATCTCATCTCAACTCTCAACAGCCGACGCCTCATACTATCAAAACCAACGCAATGCGGTCTGCTTCCAAATCTCCCGCTGCATATTTCTAACTTTAGACTGGTTAGAATGCCGGATTCTCATTCGAGAAACCGGGGTTCGAATCCTCGGTAATGTGTGGATTTTGTTTCTGTCGGGGGCAAAAAGAAAACCCTAACCTGCACAGTTCGCGGCGACTGCACTAGCCCGGCGGCCTTTATTCCTCAGCCTCAACGACACCCCCCCCCCCCCCACCCCTGCCATACACCACAAGGTACTATATTGGCAGTAACTTCGGGAAGGTTAACTCGGTCAAAAATTGCCCGCAGAAGTCGGATGTGTCGGCCTAACGGCGCAAGAACGCAGCTCTGCTGTAAGCAGGCACAACGCAATCACGTCTGGAAAAGAAAAGAAAAAAATTCAGGATGAACGCAGAAGAAGAAGAAGAAGAAGAAGAAGAAGAAGAAGAAGAAGAAGAAGAAGAGGTACTTTTGCCTGAATCCCCCCCCCCCCCAAAGAAACGGAATCCCGGGGTATGACGTCACATCCAGGGGTTCCCTGTGTTGCGCCGTAGCTCGGTGCGCAATTTTATCGGTGTGCAACAGTTGCTCTCGACGACATCTCTCTCTCTCTCTCTCTCTCTCTCTCTCTCTCTCTCTCTCTCTCTCTCTCTCTCTCTCTCTCTCTCTCCCCCCCCCCCCCCCCCCCCACTATAACTGGCAAAATGAAATGCTTGTCATCTCTTGAGACCAGCAGTATACGAAAAGAATGATAATGATCTGTCTGTAAAGGAGACGCGAGGCCTTGCAGCCATTTGGCCTTGTCTCAGCGGGGGGGGGGGGGGGGGGGGGGGGGGGGGATGTCCTGCCGACATACATGGTGAATGTCGTCGTCGGCATCTCCATCTGTACTGACGCTGAGTACGCTTCTTCTTCTTCTTCTTCTTCTTCTTCTTCTTCTTCTTCTTCTTCTTCTTCTTCTTCTTCTTCTTCCGTTCGCTTGAAATATGTTTATAACTGCAATGTTGTCTCTTGTATGAATCTAACAGTATTTTTTAGTTCACTCAATGGTCCATAGAGTTTATCTTCCATTGTTGTCTCTCTAGGCCAGAAGGTCAGCCTGGGCATGTTGGTAGTTTAGGCAGTATTGGAGTATATGCTCCGCTGTCTGCGACGCCAAACTGCATGTGCACATGGCTGAGTCACCTGTCTGGAATTGTGTATACATGTGGTTGCGTAATCTCTGAGGCGCAGAATAATGACTTGTTCTGGTCTGTCCATAATGTGGTAGTCGTCTTGAGCAGGTTTTAGTGGCCTTCTGACTGATTTGATCATTCTTTTCTTTTGGTGGTATGTAATGGGCACATCAGGCTGTTCTTCTTTGGCTCCTTCCTTAGCCAATTGATCAGCTCTGTCGTTTCCGGGTACTCCACAAAAAAGCAACGCTACTCTGCTTGTCGTGGACAGCTGCTACGCACGCACACATACTCACAGAGAGAGAGAGAGAGAGAGAGAGAGAGAGAGAGAGAGAGAGAGAGAGAGAGAGAGAGAGAGAGAGAGAAAGACGGTTGCCAAAGAAACACTGTGGGGCAATTGAAACGCACTGACACGCACTGTATCCGAACACAGAGGAGATCACCGTCAGTGCTAAATATAGCTGGTGACGTTTGTTTGGGGTGAATTAAGGCAAAAGTACCGAAGAAGGTATTGGCAGTAAATGACAGTTGACAGAGTCGGATTGTCAGGTAATTATGAAAATGCGAGTCTCACTAATCCCAAAGCCACAGTGCCGATTGTTCAGTATGCACAGCGAAATAATGAGATCTATACACAGTGATACAAGACATGCCAGGAACATCAGTTGGTTGGGAAAATGTAAACAACCTGTGTTCTGCCGTTGACACGGTTTTGATCGCTAAAAATAAAACAGTTATAAGAAATAACAGATATAGTAATTAGAACAGAACGTCAAGTCAAAACAGGTCTTAATCCGAATAACCGAAAAATAAAAGCACTGTTTTGTTGTTTTAATGTATACATTTTAATGGGTCCGTGGCGAAGTCTTTACCAACGCAGTTTATGATCCCGCATACCCGCGTTCGAGACACAACTGCACCCGATTTGGCAGCAGGCCGCGTTACGTTGGTTATTTGTTTTTTTTTACGAAATGGTATGTGTGCCGGTCGCTCGGAAAGCAATGGCAAACGTAAACTTGCCAAGAGATTCTGTTTTCCGCTTATCCTATTTACAGGACATCGCTGTCAAAACCAGCATTTTACCGCTGCTGTTGATGCACTAGGCAAGATTACGCTCAGTAGTTTGCCTTTGTTTTCTTAGCGACCGGCTCACATACCCCCTGTAAGTAACTAACGCGACGCGATCCGCTGCCGAATCTCTCGTAGCTGTGTTCCCTACGTGGGTATACGGGATTACGGAGAAAGACGTTAATACCTTCGCTAGGGAGACCGGCGCCAAGAAATCACAACAGCAAAAAATGCTGGTGTCGACTGCAACGTCCTGTAAAGGATATGCAACTAACTATAACTATACATTTTAATGACAAGTTTTATTCCTTACGGCATATTTTCTCAGATGATAAAGGCGCTGTTTCCTGAGCTCATTCTTGCTCATGCGGGTCAACTCATAAGGTTTGAGATCCCGACGCATAGCCCTGGTCTTCTGTCGGAGATCATTGGGCTTTCTTGCGGTAAAATTTACGCAGGTTGTCCTTTTGTGTCTGTTTGATGAAGGCAATGAATGAATCACCAAAAATCGAGATGCACTGTTTGATGAAGGTGAGGACTGGCAATGGGCTTTCGTACTGTGTGGATCTTTGGCTACAGCACCGCCGGTCTCTGAAGCCACATGCAAGATCTGCAACTCCTTCTTCAAATCATCCAGCTGCCTGACAAGCTCTTCCTTCTTCTTGCCCCACAGCTCCGTTGCTTCGAATTAAATGGAATAAGCCTGAAACAAGACGATGCATTTTTTTTTTTTTTGGCATTTCTTTTTTTTTTACAGGACGTCGCTGTCAACGCCAGCATTTTACTGCTGTTGTTGATGTCTTGGTAAGTTTACGTTCAGTAGTTTGCCATTGCTTTCTGAACGATCGCTCCCCCCCCCCCCCCATACCAACTGGTAAAAGCCCAGCGCAACCCGGTATGCTATTTGGGCACTTTAAAACAGCAGCAATTATATCACTATATGTAAAAAAAAAATTACATGGAGAATAGTCCAAACAAAAGCAGCATTTCACCAGACGAAGAATGTTTATGGACAGTTAGCATATTAGTGAGGCTTAAAGCTCCGAAAAGATAGTTTTATAGAAGAATTCAATCACCGTGGCTAGAAAACATCTAGAAATGGAACAACAACATCTAGAAATATCGAGACTTAGAAGGCTAACATCTGGTTGGGATAGTGACTGCCGCTTCCATAAGGATGAACTGCATGTTTTGTAGAGGACTTTTGTGTTGGCGTTCTGGCGACGGCATTATGTATAGTGAACGTTTTTACATCTATCCGAGGTTGTTTTGTTGCGTGAACTGCATTTCGGGGATAAAATGGCACGGCTGGCTAGAAAACATCTAGAAACAGAACACCAACATCTAGAAACTTGAGACTTTGTAGGTGAACATTTGGTTGGGAAAGTGACTGCCACTTCCGTCAAGGATGAATGTTTCGTGGAGGACTTTTGTGGTGACATTCTCGTGGCGGCATTAAGCACAGTGTGCCTGAGCAGACTGTTGTTTGTCAAGACTTCTGTCTTTTCCACTTTTCACATGAGGCAGTGAGGAACGTTTTATGTGATATTCACTGGCACAGGAACGGAGCACAATGGGGACGACCCGTTGTTGTGATGTTGGAACTGCGACTGAAATGAACTGAACAGATAAAAAGAGTAATGAAGATGTATTGAAAATAGTTAGCTAAATGAGAGATGTGTTTACTCGAATCAGAAGTGAACTGTCCGCATTCTTTGGACGTGCCATGAAAAGGTGAACGCTGGATTATATCGTCACAATGGGAAAGTTAGATGGGAGGAGAGGTAGGGGGAGACTAAGAGAGAAGATGACAGTTTAGCAGTTTAAATCAGACATGGAGGAATATATATATATATCGGTATTAGAAATGATTAGAGGCACAAGAGACCAAGACAGGCATGATTATCAACGCCACACGGCATGGGCTAGAAGAAAAAGAAGAAGAAGAAGAAGAAGAAGAAGAAGAAGAAGAAGAAGAAGAAGAAGAAGAAGAAGAAGAAGAAGAAGAAGAAGAAGAAGAATAATGCCCGTTACCTTGGATGAAATCTGTCTAGAGGAAGCAAGTCTTACTCTAATGTATACCGAAGTTGGACATACTGCCCCGTGAAGTGCATGTCATGACTGAAAGTGTGAACCCCAGTCACAGTAAGCGTGCACATGACTTTATGGCAAGAATCACGCTTTCGACTGAACGAGAGAGAGAGAGAGGGAGAGAGAAAGGGAGAGAGGCTCCTGAAAACACGACACTCGAGCTGAGACCATCTAAGTAACGGACCACTCAGAACCCAAAGCTGGCGATGGCGAACAGTAAAGATAGCCGCCATACGCTCAGTTTTAGTAAGCGTAGTGATAGCGTGTATTTTAATGTCAAGTTCATTATCAGAACTGGGACAATATACCACTGAAAATGCATCAGTGTTATGCTGAGTACTTTAGGAGAGTTGTCTATTCGTATTATAAAACGGGCTGCTCGTGGTATATAAAAGATGAAAACTCAAGGACTACCCAAACTACAACATATCTAGGCAAACCATCTGGTCTAGAGAGATGACAGTAGAAGATGAACTCTATGGACCGCTGAGTGAACTAAAAAAAGACAGTTAAATTCATACAAGAGACAACATTGCAGTTATAGACATATTTCAAGCGAACGAAAGAAGAAGAAGAAGAATAAAAGATGAGTCAAATAATAGCAGAGGGAATAAAACCCTATACGAGACGAGTTCAATAACAATAAATATTCCCTTTATTCGGCATGTGACAAACAACCGGGTTCATCCAAAATCAACCATGGAAGACATTGGGAGCCGAATCTACTCCTGACAATTTGGGGACACACCGTGTCAACCCAACTTACGTCCCATATATTGTGAGTATTATTGCCCAAGTAAACTACCTCTTGGCAGTAGGACATCGAAAAAGAGTAGCAAAATTTCGAGTTAAAATCTACCCAAAGTATTTCAGGATTCTCACCGGTGTTACGGAGTTCGTGCACCGAGCTGAGATTATCCGGATTCTGGCTTGAGTTAGGAGTAGAACGGAGCACTTATGGGTTACACCTGTGTGCCGGGATGTTGATCCGTCGACTAAACTAAATTAACTAAACTTACGACCCATGAAAACTTATTCGTGATTGTTGGTTCGAAAATGAAGGAAAGAAGATTTAAAGCTGCAGAAATAACAAACTCCTACACGAACTCACTTCGAACAATGTTACAGTATTTGTCATGGTTGAACATGAGAACATATCGTCCATGATCCATGGCAGACAAAGATAGGTTTACCCTGACAGTCTTCATCATCAAGTGCCGTGCCGGCTGGCGTAGGCGTTCATGGCTCTCCACAAATCTCGGTCTTTGGTGTTCTGGATCAACTCTGCTGATGATATTCCTCCATGCCACCGTCTTAATCCGTCCAGCATAATTTCTCTTGGTCTGCCTCTCTTCCCCTGATCTTCCAGTTGTTACTTACTTCCAATCCAATCCAATTTTTGGTACGAGTACCCCCTTTCAACCTTCGAGTTTTCGACTTGGCTATGTAGGGGTGTTTATGGTGTAGCTTGTCTTTCGTACTTTGGGCTGCTTGTTGTCAGCTTCCCGGCTTCTGATGGGTTAATTGCGTTCGTTACTTTCTTGATGAAGTATTTCATGTCTGGACAGAGTTTTTGTATACCCACCCCGTCATATGGTGTCTACTTCCATAGAACACATGAAAGGTATAGCATAGGTGGCAGCGCAAGCGCAACTGAAATACCACTACTTGTATCGTTTCTTCACTTATTCAGTTTGGAGATTTGGTCGCAACAAACGATCAATATCTCTGGCGGGCCTATTCTCGCTGGTCGCAGGATCCGCACGGTGTCAAGTTGGGAAATTTGTTCGCAAAATACAAGCAATATCTCCGGTGGCCCTATTCTCGCTGGTCTCGTGATCCGCAGAGTCAGGCAGGGAATCTGATGGTAGTACACGCTTACATTGATCCGGACACTTACGACTGAGAGGTGTACACGCTCATAGAGGTCCAGAAACTTGCTTAAAGGCCCCCTACTGCAGGATAAGGCTGAACGCCTCTAAGCCATGTCCAGCGGATTGAGGGTCTGGCCAACACTCACCGCCTGCTCTTGGAGGTGAGATTCACCTCCAGCTCTTGGAGGTCTGATGCTGAGCTGCCAGCGTCTGCAGCCTACCTTGTTCCAGACTTACTGGTTATCCTTTCCTCTGGAGTAAACAAGGCAAGGCCGAGAGAGGGAACATGCTGCACGGGCAACACGTGTTCTATGAATCCATGCCCAGGCATTGTGCGATGGGGTTTTGGCTTCCAATCCACATTCTTTCGTCTGTCAAGACGGCAAGGTGCCACTCACTTCCATAGAAAGAGATACGAAGAAGAAAAGAAGGGGGAGGAAGACAAAGGGAAAAAAAAAGAAGAAGTGAGACTTTCGAGAGCTTGTAGTATAGATAGCGCATTAGCAAAGTTGACTACCTAGAAGCAGATTTGTATTAGAAATCATTTCTGCAACTTGTTCTACACTTGACCCTCATGTGTATAGTTAGAACATTTGCCAACGGGAATACAGCTTAGCCGCAAAGTCGTTGTCAAGAAATGCGATCTAGATGCATACACCTCCATTTTTAACAGCATTTGTTGTTGAATGATCTGCGGTGGCGTGTATCCATTCCATTATCGTTCAGGTTAGTTTTCTAGGATCATAGTCAATAAAGCAGTTCGCTTTTGATTACCAATGTAGTGATATCCAGTTGAGACACCTCTGGTTCATATACTAACTTTTAGGGCAGTGGTTCTCAACCTTTTTTTGGCCCATGCACCCCTTCACCATATGTTCAGAATGTCATCCCCCCCCCCCTTTCGTATTTCCTCCTTATAAATTCCCCCTCACTTTCACAGTATAAATAAAAATGGAAGCTAAATTTAATAACACATACTAGAACAAGTCTAGACATCTACACAAAACGTGATTTGCGGGTCTACTAACGATATAAAACGAATTTCAGATGGGCGAGAAGTAAAGAACTGCTAAGTATGGAGGGAAAAACAATATCAAGTAATCGGTTCTTTTATTAACGCGATCTTGAAATAATCTTAATTAAACACCCCCCCCCCCTAAAATTCCCCCCTGGTGAGAGGGAAATTCCCCACCGGTTGAGAACCACTGTTTTAGGGTATCATTGGCCTGTTCCCATAGTTCTGAGTATAGAGAGGGCTTCAGATAGATTGTTGTCATAGGAAGGTTTGCTTGATCGTGTCTTTTATCCCAATGGACAAAGATGTTTCATTTTCTCAAAGTCAGATCATCTAGTCTCGCCTTCATTGAATGCTTCAGTATACTGTTGTATTTTTCCAAATAAATAATACCCGTAGGATAGTGTCTGTATATCACTGGCCTTTTACATCTCTTTTATTGGCGTCTGCCAGCGTGGTGGTCTAAAAGCAGTGAACACGCGCCACAGCTCTAAATATACCAAGTCGAAGGCTCAAAATCAACTGCAGACAATTTGGAAGCAGACCGTCTGGCATTGATTCCGATGGTACAGGTGTCGGTCATTTAAAATAGCAATGCAAATTATCAAAAGTAATAATCACCTAGTAAATTATAAACAACCAAAACTTGTGAAGTTGATTGTGATATCACGTAAAGCACATGTAATTAACCTCTATTGGTGTAGGTTTTGTTGATCCCGTAATGATTACACACCATGCCCCTTAACTGGGGCTGCATATTAATAGCAGATGACCATATCACCAAACTGAACACCAAGTGCTACCCCACCAAAAATAAACCCTAGAATTCGCTTGCCTGCATTTAGTCAACCATCATTATGCTTCCTCCATGCAAGCCTCCTATCCAGATTCACACCAGACAGATGCAGCAGTTTCGCTCCCTGGTCAGGAAAGCTTTGGTGCATGCCCTGTTGTCTTCGGTTACTTAACATTTTCTATCCTTGATATCATCCCGCCTGCTGCATTTCATAATTCGCTGTGGTTGGTGGAATGTCTCCACCGACACATCAGTACATCTGCACACAAAGTAGCTCTCACTGCTACGAGGAAATCCTCCACCAAGTCATTGACATACACAAGGGACAACATTGCTCGCTTTCAACTCAAGCGAAGCACATTTACGTGTTACCACTTCTGATGCACTGGGCTCATGTTTGCATGTGGATTAGCTTTCCCTATTACCAATGTCTCTCGGCATCGGGCGAACTCACACCGACTTCTGAGGTACTTATACTTTACATCCCTTGTGGTCGAGCCTGCTACCTCAATGTCAGCATACCGGAAGTTTAAAGAGTGCACTCTTATCCATTCTTATTCTCCAACCAAATTGGTGAAGTCTAGACTTGCACTGGTTATTATACAAGTCACCAATGACAGATATTAAATGATCTCAAAGGAAGCCTTAGTAAAGATATGAAGGTCATAGATTGCACAGTCGGAAGATAGTATCGGATAGGTTACCTCAATCAAGCAGACACATAAGAGGATAGTAATGGATTAACAGTGGCAGACGCAGGAAGAGCTTCCACTAGGCCATCATCACATTGGGCTGAGAGTGTAGAAAATTGTGTAATAGATTTGTTGAATTGGAGGTACACCATCTGATCGGTAAAAATGCTGGTAGAGATGACAATAGTGTACAACAACAGTTCTGGGCATGGTACATATAAATTTGGCTGGGATTCTCATACCGAAGCAGGGGGAAGCTCGTTGCTGAACAGAATGAAGGCTACAACCTCAAGTATGAAGATCGAGGTAGCAATCAGGTACTCGAGCCACCCGAGCAATCATAGTGTCTGATTCTCAGTTTGTGTTGCGTGAAGTTCAAAACAGAGATACAGCTTCAGGGGGTACCAAGAATAGCTACTTTTCCTTTATCATCATCACGTGCCATGCTGATAAGCGTAGGGGTCCTGTTTCTTCATCTCACATGATCATCAGTCATGGATCAGCTCAGTGTTCTTGTTTTGACCATACCACGTGACCAAGCCATCCAGGTATTTACTTCTCTGCCTTCCCCTCAGTCTTGCCAGCTGTCACAAAGCTCTCCAATTTACTTCTTCTCATAACGTGTCCAAAAAGTTGTTACTATGTCTAATTTCTCTAATCAGTTTACAGTTTTTATTTGTTTCTCTTACAAAGACTTATGTGGATATACTGCTCGGGTAATGCTGGAGTGTGAGCAGATTTACTGGCTTCAAGATCGCCAGTAGTCGGAACACTCATGATGGACAAGGTAGACATTCTGAAGACTATCTATGAATGACTGCTTGCTGAAGATATAGTAACTGATGAAACAACAGTAGCAGAATATTTAGTGGCTCCATCTTTCTTTAATTTCTTCTCCCTATCACTTTGAGCATCATCATTACTCTGTAGCATAAAAGAGGTTGGGCTCACGATTCTAAACACTTTATCATAATCACAGAACTACATTTCTGTTGTGTGTATTCTGGAGACAACTAACCACCATCTCCAGAGCCCAAGAAAAGCACAGCAAGTGTTGCCAAAGCATGTTGATGTAGTAATCATCTTATTATCAGACTGATGCACTACCTACAACATGTGAAGTAATCATTTATGTGTATTCTGGAGACAACTAACCACCATCTCCAGAGCCCAAGAAAAGCACAGCAAGTGTTGCCAAAGCATGTTGATGTAGTGACCATTTTATTATCAGACTGATGCACCACCTACAACATGTGAAGTAATCATTTACATGTCATCAGTGTTCTTTTGTAAAAATAATGCAAGTCCTTCACAGGAAGTTGCAATCACACCCAGCTGTTATTGGCTGTTTGTGATTTACTAGGCAACTTTATGTTCAGTAGTTTGCCATTGCTTTCCAAACGGGAAGTCAACATTTAAGTCCAAATGACCGGACTATGGAACAAACCCAATGCACCGCCATCAACAAAGAAGGTTTAAGTGTGTGAAATGTCTCAGCCACGTAGACTTCTTTTACATGCTTATAATTTGGCTGTGATTTGTACAGCTTTTGTAATTGTTTAGATTAAACTCTTGTTAGGTGTTTTTTGTGCAGTTTCCGGCAGAGGCGTGACATTTTAAGTTCAGAACAGCCACTGCATACAATTGAATAAAGGTAGCTGTATTATTTATATTGTTGTTTTCCACTACCTGAAATCATCCAGCTATGTAACAGGCAGATTTCAAACAGAAAACAGAACCAGCAGCTCGGGCTGCTATGAAAACAAACAAATAAAGCATGAGCTGGTCAAAGAGAAGAGGACAGCACAGTAGTACAAACAGAGAAGGAACAAATTGCCATGCAACCGCGCTCAAAATAATTTAGAGACTAAAAAGGACATTGAAGAGGCAATGCAATAAATAGAGTTGAAGGCAAAGTAACCAAAGACTTAGTGCTATCAGACAATAGTGAGAAACTAGCAAGCAGTGAATGTGCGTCATCTTGGTTTAAAATATATGTGAACGCACAAGCTGCAAATCTCCAAAAACAAAATTTTAATTAATTCACAAGCTCACAAACTTTTGTCACTCAAACAAAAACAAAATGGTTAACACGGATAAAATGTACAAAGTTTTAATATTCAATAATCTGCATCTCCCATGTCTCCACTACGCAGTGAAAAAAAGGCTTGTGAGTCACCTGACCCCCAGAAATATACTGGAAGTAGTGTAGTCAATGTCAGGGGAGACGAGTCTCACAGATGAACAGCCAGGGGCTAGACTAAGAGATGCACAATGCCTGCTGTATAGGTAGATAGGGGATAAGAAGGCTAACCCAAAAGAAATACCTGCTGAAACTGGATGTATTTAGCTATAGATCTCACAATAAAATATAATTTGCTTGATGATAACACCACTGAATCAAAACAAAGAGGAATGGTACTAATCCCTTAATTGCCACTTAGTAATAGTGACAAGTCTTTGAAGGAGTCTACTCACTGCTACCAGTCACCTGTGTGCAGTCAAGACACAGATTGGATAGTGTGAGAGCTACTGACCAAACAAGAGCTATTGATCAAATACCCAAGACACTCAACATATTAAGCGGAATGATGAGGGAACTTTAAAAACAAAAAACCCCACAAACAATCTTTATAAGGACAACACTGATGTAGCATGCATTCATGAGACCCTTCAGATTACAAATTTGCTGTAAGAGTGTCCAACATATGAAGTACAGAGAAAGCACTTTTGGAACAAACAGCTCCATTCCAGGACAAACTTTGCGGAAATGTCTTCAACCTCAAGCTGAATGCTGCTCTCTGTACACAATAAGGCCAACGTCTAATGTTATGTCAAGAATATTGTTTAAATCACCGAAGGAAACCAATGGGCTTGGCCCCCAGCAACTCCTCCTCTTTGAGAATTTTGAGAAGGCTTTTATTCAATTCAACCCCAACCTTTTTTGCACTCTGCAGAAGACAGAACAATAACACTTTATTCAATACACTCTGAAAGACAAACAAAAATAACAATTATTCAGAAATATAGGGTGTATTTTTAATGACTGTGGTTTTTAAAAAAAAATATTGCTGTTACAAGTTTCGTATTCACCCTCTTTGGAGTTCATGCAACATAAAAGGTAAATGCAAAACTTGGAACGGCAATAGTCTCAAAAACCCCACAGTCATTAAAAATACACCTTGTATTATACTAGCAATTAAAGTATACGAGTACACAATGTTGGATAGTATGAACATACACAACATTTTCACACATATGTGGTCAGATAATGACAGATAACATGAACTTATTTCTTTAGATTTTGTCTTCTTGTATTTTTCTCAGATCTAGATTCCAGTAAATTACTTCACTCCTTTCTATAGGATGCGGATTCTGCATACACTGTCCTCATGTGAAATGTCAATTATCAACAAATTAGTTCAACAACAAATTAGTTCAACCGAGTTAAGCCAACCTGACCGACATGTATGCAACTGTTTCCTAGACATGCTCTAATACTCATTCTGAAGAGGTTCACATCATCTAAACACATCGTTTTGGATAATTTTATATGTTCTTTACTTTTTTTTTCTACCGTTGATTTAGTTGCAATAGGTTTCCATTCGGGCCCTTATATGGCTCCATGTTCGTACATTTCATCAGCTCATCTATTTCTAGGTGTGACCAGTATGAGATGATTTACACTAAAAAAATCCATATATTATAGGACAACTAACAGAATTAATTATTATTTATAGACTGAATTTGTGGTGTGGTGATTTTAGTCAGAGCTACATAGAACAGTTATGGTTGCCTGGTTACATATAATGGGATACCACACTGCAGGCAGCTGGATCTTTGCTAGTTTTATGAAAACCCCTGCAAGATTTCTGCTGCACTTCCACCTCGACAGTATTGGTTAAATAGCTTTTGCAGGTGAACCAGCAGAGTATATAGGAGTTAGTGGATCCCAAGGATGCAATGACCACCAAAAAAAAAAAATTTCAAAGAGGCAAAGCCTGTGGCACTCTTCAGCTCACTCCTATTCAATCAGTGAATAATGTCCATCAAATACATGTCCTACTAAATAACAGATCGTTGTTAATGTCAACAGAAGGCGTGTATGACAAATCGCTGACAGGGGAAATGCCCCTGACTGAACCAAAATAATTAACTGAAAGCTTCTAGGCATTTATGTGGAAAATTAATTAGCCATTCATGCGATGGAACATTGCCACCTTCACAAATATCTAATGTGAAAATTCTCCTCTGGCACACATCTGTGGTTTGCAAAGTAATGATCCAAAACAATCTGTGAATCTACAACCATGGCCAAGCTGCGAGAACAGCAAATTAAAAGAGGTGTGGCCAAACAAGAACACTACGCAGAAAGCCAAAGCAGATTGATAAACCAACACAGAACACAGAACTCGTGTCGTTAGCCGCTATACGCTGTGAGATTTGCTGAGGAGGGGATCCGAGCACTTATGGACTGAATGGTTCGATGTGCAATTAGGATGATCTGTTGACTAACTAATTGACCCAAAACAAGTCAACCTTTCAGAAAGTGAAAGGAAAAAATTGCTGCTCTGGAACACCTCGCTCACCGTGAACACCAACTTAGATTTTTTTAGTTAGAGATTGTTGTCACAACTCTAAGCCTCTGGGTGCCCATATCTTATATCCATGCTCTTAATATGTTGACAACGACTTCAGATGCATTTTATTTGTTCACTCATTTTATACCAAATACAAAAACATTTTTGTTAAGAAAATAAAGATTCCCTTGTACAGAATAAGATAAGACTACAGTGTGTATATTTACTTACACCAGTCATGTAGGAAGCAACTGACTATGTACGTGCGATTTGCTTGGATTAGAGTAACTTGAAAATACTGTATATTTACTTACACCAGTCATGTAGGAAATAACTGACTAAAGTATGTGTGGTTTGCTTGGATTAGAGTAACTTGAAACTACTGTATATTTACTCACTGCAGTCGTGTATGGAGTAACAGATCAAAATATTGTGATTTTCACGCCACAGAGTTCAGACTACAGATGTGTACTTACATCGGTCATGTCTGACACACTGTCAATGTCCAAACTTCCAGCTCCTTCTTTCCTCATGGCTGTTATGGCACCATTTTCTGTGACACCCAGCAGTATTCTGAAGGACACGTTTATAGACTATAAAAGACAACTTAACACAAACATCAGAAACACTGAAAGACATTATAAAGACTATAAAAGACAACATATCACAAATATCAGAAAGACATAAAGACATTTATAGACTATAAAAGACAACCTATCACAAACATCAGAAAGAATGAAAGACACATTTATAGACTGTACAAAAGGCAACTTATCACAAACATTAGAAAGAGGCAGTCTTCATTTTTTGACCACCAAAGAGGAATAAACTAGATTATGTTCTGACAACTGGAAAGATACATGGAAAGAGAGAGAGAGAGAGGAAGACAGCGAGAGAAAGATCTTGATATATACATGTGTCATAGCCTGAAAGGAAGTCAACACGCTAATATATATATATATATAAAATTGCAAATGTGGAGAAACATGACCACGCACAATAGTCAGCAAGGCACTTCATGATGATGATGAAAGATAAGGTGGACATATTGATTTAATCATTAGGAGATTATGCTGATAATGTCATAAGTGTGGTCAAGTTAGCGTTCGACGTCTGTGCTGACCATCTGCCAAGAGAAGGAAAAACCTGAGTGCATCCAGGCCTATAAAATATGCCGGTCCAAACACTTCCCAGACCCATGGCGGATTCCAGCTTCAGGACAATAAAAGATCAGCCGCAGAAGAGCCAGACTCAGAAAAATGTTGCATGATGGACTAAGATGATGAAATAGAGGAATGTCATTAACATAATTGATCCAGCAAACCAAGGGCTCATATCTGTGGAAAAAATGACAACACCCACTACATTTTGAAAGACACATGATGATGATAAAAGGTGTACTCAAGAAAATTCCATGGTTGGGTTTTACCCACTAAATATTTCACAAATTTAGTGAGAAATTGCCAGCATGAGATTGACATACATATGTTATTAATGCATCATTACTTAATGCAAACTTTCATGAATAAGTAATGTGTTAAGAAATAAGCAGAATTAGAAAGACCTTGACTCCAGCAGAACACGCCAATATAAAAATAAAATCAAGAGAATAATTTGAAATAGATAAGTATTTAACAAGTGTAGGTTACTTCGATTGTGCATATATATCAGAATTGTTAACATTATCGAAAGAAATACATAGTGTATTATAGAAAAACTTTTGTATATACATAATAATGCATAAAATGATAAAAATAATACCTGGCCAAAGAACAGGCTTCTTCTTTCTCACTAGCATCGACAACATGGCAGCGCCCAATCTAAACAAGTGAGCACAAGGAAACAACAAATCTCACCTGACTTTCTGATTGCAGATTTAAGAATACATTTTTCACCACGGTGTTGTACATAAACTTCTTGAGAACTAAAATAATCCATAACACATTTGTGGAAATTATTTTCCTAACAGTAAAACAGATTAGTAAATGTAAAACAGATTCCCCTCAGATGACAGGATATTACCAAAAACCAACCAACCCACCCACCCACAAACACACACAGAGGGACGCAGAGGTGTTTCCAAGGCACCAGGGCCAGGTTATATACTGGCCAAGACCTATTGACGCGTCCTGGGCAACAGGTCCCTTCGGGGTCCTGGCTAAAGTCAGTAGGATCGCCGATTCCTCTGAAGTTGGAGAGTGTCTGCCTGTACGGCGAGGAAACACCAAGTCTACACACCAATAAGCCAGACATGGGACAATGGATACTCACGCAAACCTCAGGTCCTGTATGACATCACACTGATGTTGGACAACAGGATGCCTTCATCCGACATACAGGACTTCGCGTTGGAGCTCAAGCCAACGAACACAAGCAAGCAAGCAAGCAACACACACACATTTAACCCTTCTACTAAAATTGGCAAACAACACTAGTGTAGTGGATAGCACTTTCCTGCTGGCCAGGGTCATGGGTTCGATTTCGCACCGAGGCGGATTTTTGATATTGACCTGTACACCCAGGCTGACTAAGTCTAAAATAGACAAGTAAAGGTGGCTGATGTGAGCTTGACCACAACATCCCTTGAGTAATTTGTGCCCAGGTGATGTAGCTCTGTGCTATGAGGCAAAGGAAGTGCATGTTGGTTAATGGACAGTGTTCAATGCAGGAGAGCCTGGCATATGAAACTCCATCTAATCTGAGAATGAAGGTGGTGGTAGACACATTGGTGGTCCGCTTGTTAGAAGACAAACAGCACCCACACGTGGTCATTGTAAAGGACTCACAGAGCATGCTGAGAAAGGTGAAGACAGGCATGCTTCGTGCAACGTAACATGCTCCAATTCAAAAATCAAAGATAGGGGAGCATATGTTGGATCCTTTCCCCAAAACATGCTATCGTGGTGGGAAACGAGCAGACAGACCAGACTGGCTGGGGCCGATGTGGTCAATATCCTCTGGAATCTTGTCTATAACGTGGATGAACAGATAAATCATAGCCTAGAGAGAATGGTACGACAGGGATTGACCAGATAATTTGGCCGACAATCAGTTCCCTGAGGAAAGGTCAGACGGACACATAATCAGACAGCAACTGATACCATTATATTGAGACTCTTCACTGGCTGTTGAAGATGACAGGAGCACTATAGGAATGTTCAGAGTGCTGTCATGTCAGTTCTTGACCTGACTCAACCCCTCGAGTGCCGAGTTAAAAAAAAAAAAAAACTGTCATTTACTGCCTATAGTACCTTGCAGTGTAGGGCAAGGGGGTCTTGAGCCTGAGGAATTAAGGCAGCATGGCTAGTGCAGTCACCGCCAACTGTGCAGGTTAGAGTTTTCTTTTTGCCCCGGTACAGAAAAAACTCCACCATTTACTCGCAAGTTTTTGTTTAAATAACATGAATTATTTATTATTATTTTGAATAACATGAACAATTTCTTAGT
Organism: Cepaea nemoralis; assembly: GCA_014155875.1. NCBI lineage: Eukaryota > Metazoa > Mollusca > Gastropoda > Stylommatophora > Helicidae > Cepaea > Cepaea nemoralis. Next base: position 794,455 of record JACEFZ010007551.1, read on the forward strand.
ATCACTCTTGTATGTTCCCTTAGAGAGCATTATCAACTGTTCCTTTGCCTTCTATGAAGTAAATATCTTTTCTTTCCCAAGACTTCTTGTGCTGGTTATTTGGCCGTTTTCAAAGCTCTGTATCTTAATGAGACAAGAGGTAACATTTGACTAGTTTTCTGTAGTTACAATATAATGTGATGTTTCTTTCACATAAAATTCACGAAAATGGTGAATGAAGGAAACAGCACACAGAAGGATAAATTTACATAACTCTTACACTGAAAAATGTTTTGTTGTAACTTCACAACCCCTAACAAGTTATGCAAGTCTCTTAGAAAAACTCAAGAAATAAAAATCGTCTTTACAGTGGATTCCTAGTAACTTCCATTTAAAATGGCTGGAACTAAGCAGTAAAAAAGTATTGATCATGGGTTCAACAACTTTATGGACTGAATTAGCTACAATGCCTGACCTCGGGAGGTCATCAGTTCATTTCTGGACTGCATCATTCAGACCACGAGTCACATTTTCCTGGAGATCTCAGGAGGTTATCGCTGGTTGCTATGTGCAACGTTCTCAACAGGCAACTAGCAGTTCCATGCCAGATGGGAGACCGTGCCAAATGGGATAAAACACAGTGCAATAAAGTAGATCCTCTAAATTTTAACCTTTATAAACTCAAGGAATTGTTACCTTGTTCACTGTTACAATGACTGGGGCTCCAGTCACATCAAGTCTCTTGAAATCAAAGGGATCATCAGAAACATCCAGTTCAATTCCCCCTTCGTCTCTGGTCATGGTTACATTAGGAATCCTAGAACATAAAGAAGACAATTATCTAGGATACATTTACCTCATTTCTTACAGCAAAATACAAGACTATTTTTCATAATTGCTAATGTCTAATCATTCTGAATGTGTAAAACTATCTTTCCATGTTAAGTTTTATCATTCTGCACACAGTAAAGCTATTTTTTTCATAACTGTTTAATTTTGATCATTCTACATATATAGAGATCGAGGGGAAGAGAGGCAGAGGCAGACCAAGAGAAATGATGCTGGATGGATTGAGATGGTGGCTTGGAGGAATATCAACAGCAGAGTTGATCCAGAAAACCAAAGATAGAGATCTGTGGAGAGCCATGAACGACTGCGCCAGCTGGCAGGGCACTTGATGATGATGACATATATAAAGCTATTTTTTCATAATTGCTTAGATTTGATCATTCCACAAATGTAAAGCTATTTTCTCATAATTAAATCAAAACAATAGTCATTTGATACAGTTTGCAGAAGCCCTCATGACTCATCTGCTTAGGCCAAGTTTGTGCAAACAGAAAGACATGGTAGTTAATTTAAAATTACCATGGTAAACAATTGATATTACTGTGCAAACATGTGTATATTTCAGCTAGAACGATGTATCTAGTTATTTTACTCTACGTTGTATGACATGTGCAGTATGTACCTGATGAGATGCAGTGAAATATGACAGGCAATAAATTGTACATTCTAAGGTTTGTGTCTTCGTTATTCAAATTTCCCATAATTGTTTAGGTTTTATCATTCTGAATGTGTAAAGTTGTCCATTTTATACCTAATGGAACTTGTATCTTACCCAGTTTCTACCCTGATGTATAATGACCTTACAGAGACAGCAATACTGGACCTACTGTCTATCTGAAATGTATAAAGGTCATGTAAAAATGAACACCAAGCAGTCCCTATTTTCCACCCTGGTGTGTAATGCCTATACAAGGAAAGCGTCAATTTCATCATCTAATTTGGCATATATTGACCGCACAGAGAAAAAAAGAGCCCATTAAATTCTATATTCTGCCTTGGGGTATATAAGAGGCACACAAAGAGAGACATCTGAAGTCGGAGTGGGTTCGCCTGATGGCGAGCGACATTGGTAATAGTGAAAACTAATCCTCACACTAATAATCAGTCCAGTGCACTAGAAAGTAGTAGCACGTGTACGGACTACGTCTGAGTTCAAAGCGAGCGAAGCACTAAAAAAAAAACACACACAAAAGGAGAATGTAACAATCCTCTCTCCTTTCTTGGGATATACAACAGTCAAACAAAGAAACAATAAAAAAAACTGTACTTTCTATATTGCGATATACAATAGTCATACAATGAGAGAACCAAACAATTCTATATTTCAATATTGGGTATATATAACAACTAGGGTTCAAAATGAACGAAAAATAGAGATTATAGTTGTCTACATGAAGAAAGAAATACCACAACATAACATGCAAGTAAATAGGGAAAATTCTCAAATATGTGAATCAGTACGGCTATCTCAAAACTGTCATAACATCGGCCAGATGACATTTTGAAATTTAACCTGGGCAGAGATTTATTTGTCCCGTTAATTTTGATTCCCAAATGCCATGGAAAGAACTGAACAAATGCCAGTGAATCCAGAGGTGAAAAAAAAGACGCTGGCATACACTTAGACAACCTGAGAATAGTACAACTGGAAAGGTCTCTGGAATCCACACGGAAAAAGAAATGCAGGAAGACCTAAAATCACATGGAAATGAGAAGTAGCAACAGAAATTAATAATATGGGGAGGACATGGGCGGAGATGCATGGGATAGCTACGAAAGAACAGGACAACTTGGAGTGAGTTGAATGAGTGCCTACGCCCCAATGGGGATTATAGGGCGAAAGATGAAGTGACCTTTTCACCCACTTATTTTGATTCACAGATGGCGAGAGATTATTAATATGCTGAACGTGCACATGGATACTCCGAGTTCTGCACCCTATGTTCAAGAAGACTAGACATACAAACCACTACCCAGAATCAAGGAGGAGTATACATAACCCCCACCCGTCCCCCCAAACGCATGACTTACAGGTAGACATCATAGCCTTAAGTGACATAAACAAGGTTTTTTTTAAAATGTTGCATATCCCTTACAGGACGTTGCAGTCAACACCAGCATTTTTCAGCTGCTGTTGATATACTAGGCAAGATTACGCTCAGTAGTTTGCCATTGTTTTCTGAGCAGCTGGCTCATACCCCGTAAGTTACCGATGTGGCAAGAACCGCTACCAATTCTCACGCACATCACGTCACTCACGGGAGTATATGGGATTATGGAGAAAGACGCTAACCCCTAGGCCAGGGAGCCCGGCATAAACAAGGTAACAACAAAAAATAGCAAGCATAGAAATTACACAAAATTATCACCAGACAGATTGAGTGACAGAAAACATATGATTCAAACAATGTCAATATCGACAAGACAAAAAACCCTTACTGTAAATTGAAAAGTGCTGCCTTTACTCCAATAGATACTGCATCAAACAAGTTTCCTCCACACTCTAGCAGCTGTGGAAGCAAAACAAAGACGATTTGTAATCCACAATGATCTTATAAAGAGCGGAAATTGTAACAAAACTTATTTGATCCCAGTGCTGTTTAGTTGAGTAATCTTGTTAACCCAGTGCCATTCTTATGAAGGTGCAAGTTCCTCTGCATCAGTTCCAGGGACTAATGACTGTAAGTCGTGACTGTTGGAAATTGTGATAATAACTTTAAAGTGTTGTAAAACCAGTACAGCTCTGTGAGGGGGGCCAGTGCAGTGGCTAGAGCACTTGCCAGTCAGCCCGGTGGTCATATGTTTGAGATTCATCAAGGCTGGCTTTAAAAAAAATTGACCTGGGCTCCCAGATGTTGAATCTGGAGCAAGCATGTAGATATGAAAAGCACCCTACAACACCCACATGCTGGATCTGAAGCAAGCAAGCAAGTAGATATGAACACAACTACAACACATGAACATTACTACAACACATAGATGTTGGATAAGGAGCAAGCAGATAGATATGAACACTACAACACATGAACAATAACACAGTTTAAATACAGACCGCCAGGGACCTGCTAATTATTCCAAGCACTGGGAACGACAATTACAAGTGCAAACAAGCCCAGGGACTGATAAATAATCAGTCTTACTAATGCACTACACTCCAACATCATGAGATAAGATACTGTATATTTTATTTACAATAAAATATGATTTCATAACAAACCCTTTTATCATGTAAGCGGGGTTATTCAAACACTCGCACACTTCCGTTACAGTCGATCTGCCCTTATACCGCATTCACACAGAAACACGGTTTATCAACTTAAACTCATGGTATCCCTAAACTTAACACAATTTCATATAAAATCATCAACCACATCCATAGTTGGTAACTACCTTGGACTAGCTATTAAACGTCCACACTATTATGTCCCTATCACTCTTCACAGTCTAACTCTCCCTATCTCTCCTCACAGTTGAACGTCCTAACTTAGTCTCCTTCCCCGTCTAATGTTCAACACACTGATTGGTCTCTCCCACTTTCTGTCCATTTCCATTTTCCTATCGCCCATGCCCAAGGGTACCTCACAGGAGTCATGTTCACCCAACCATGTTGCATGTCATAAGTTGTTGTTGACTACAACACTCGTCTATGTCCTTGGACTCTGTTAACTCTGTCTTATCCTGAGCTGTCGTCAATATATATAACACAGGCTGCTAACTCTGTCTTATTCTGAACTGTCGTCAATTTATATAATCTAGACTATGTTAACTCTGTCTTATTCTGAACTGTCATCAATATATATAAGCTAGATTACATTAACTCTGTCTTATTCTGAACTGTCGTCAATTTATATAATCTAGACTATGTTAACTCTAGTCTTATTCTGAACTGTCGTCAATTTATATAATACAGAATATGTTAATTCTGTCTTATTCTAAACTGTCGTCAATTTATATCAGAAAGCACATTATCCATGTGGTTTATTCATATGTATAGTAACATGACAAAATATACATTCTGGAGAATAAATTACATGGTTCCAGATCTATACACTGTGATTTCTTGTGGTCATATATATAAGGAACATTAGCTGGGTAAACAGGTTGAATGATAACTACACATAACAGTGAATTAAAACAGACACAGCATAAACGCAGACAATTGGGAGATGGGGTTGGGGCACCGCCAGGAAGAGACAGCCAGAAAAAAGTTATGAGAATGAGAGCAAGAAAAAGAGACCAAGCGAGTCAGACAATCAGATATAGAGAGATGAGGCATGTAGTGAGAGCACAGGAATAGTAAATGAATGAAATAGAAATGTTAAGTAGATCACAGACAAGCAACTAATAATCAAGAAAGGCAATACAAAGTTATGCACGCCAAACATATCAGCTGTAAGATTGAAACCCCCCCCCCCCAAAAAAAAATAAAAAATTGTCCGCACATCATTTTACTGAAAGAAAAATACATCTTCCCCTTTCTATTTGAAAAAAAAAAGAAAGAAAAAACACTAGTTAATTATAAGAAAACAAACACAAAAATCAAATTTAACAAATGGAGAAAAAAAAAATGCAGTAGTAAATAAAGACATATAATGCCGCCTTTAAACAAAACATATAATCCAGTGTTTGCTAACATTAAGTAAATATAAAGTGCATATCTGTTGCATGCCTTGAGGAGTATTGAGCACCTTAAGTAAAGGAGTAAAAGACCCACACACTGACACAAACAAATCAAAGAGGAAACAGAAACCTGTGGAAATATACTTCATATACCAAATACATTTTCTGGAAATTGGTTACAGCAGTGGTTCTCAATCATTGGGGAATTCTCCCCCCCCCCCCCCTCCCCCGGGGGAATTTTAAGGTTTCCAGGGGGGAATTAAGATTATTTCAAGATCGCATTAATACAAGAACCAGTTACTTGATATTTTCTTTCCCTCTAAATTTTGCGGTTCTGTACCTCTCGCCCTAATGAAATTCATTTTATAATGTAAGTAGACCCGCAAATCACGTTTTATGTAGATGTCTAGACTTGTTCTAGTATGTGTTATTAAATTTAATTTCCATTTTTGTGTATATTGTGTAAGGGTGGGGGGATTTATAGGGAGGAAATTCGAAAGAGAGGGAGGGAATGGCTTTCTGAACATATGGTAAAGGGGGGCATGGGCCAAAAAAGGTTGAGAACCACTGGGTTACAGGATCTGAGTGCTGATAAACATTTGAAACAATAAACATTGTGCCATTATATGTACAGTTTAAAACAACAGAAGAAACAAATAAAACTCACATGTGCATGTTTCAGATCTATGACTCACATTGATTTGCAAAGAAGTTTCTAAATGATAATGTTCAACAACAACATCCAGTGTCATGTGTGCTGGCATGCATGATCATGCTTCTCCACATCTCATGGTCTCCAGCAGAATGTACCAGTTCATATGCTGAATTTACCTATGCCAAGATGAAAGGCTATCCAGAATATTCTCTGGCTGTTTTCCTCTATCTCTTAATGTACCAGTTCATATGCTGAATTTACCTATGCCAAGATGAAAGGCTATCCAGAATATTCTCTTGCTGTTTTCCTCTATCTCTTAATGTACCAGTTCATATGCTGAATTTACCTATGCCAAGATGAAAGGCTATCCACAATATTCTCTGGCTGTTTTCCTCTATCTCTTAATGTACCAGTTCATATGCTGAATTTACCTATGCCAAGATGAAAGGCTATCCAGAATATTCTCTGGCTGTTTTCCTCTATCTCTTTGACCATAAATCTTTCCAGTTATTACAACATGTCCCAGATCATCAACATCTTCATGTGCTTTGACAACTGCTGAAGGTGTTCATGGCTCTCCACAGATCTCGGTCCATGGTGTTCTGGATCAACTCTGCTGATGATATTCCTCCATGTCACTGTCTCAGCCCATCCAGCATCATTTCTCTTTGTTTGTCTCTGCTTCCCATTGATCTGTTCGTATATGTTCTACTTTCATTAGTCTCTTCCAGGCAATTGTTAGTTACTCTGGCAGACCAAGGTAATCGTATCATTCGTCTCAAGAACCACATCTCTGTTGCTTCCAAACTCTTCCTAATTTGTTCATGATTCACTGCCATGCAGTAAAAACAGGTTCTAAATAAAATTTCAGCACTCTCTTTCTTACATTTAATGATTGTGACTTACTGCATAATGTAACAGTGAGGGATTCTAGGTTAGGAGTAAAGAGTTAAGGAATGCTGCGCATTCCTTGACTAGGGGGAAAACCATAGTGAACGTGTGTGCACGAATGAAGAAGGGTATCTAGGAAAACACACACGTCACTTGGGGGCCAGTGAGAACAGATGTCAACACCGAGAAGAGAGTCTCCATCATATGTGCTGAGCTAGAATGATTCATCAATAAAATCCTTTTCTAACAACGCGAAGACTGACTTGTCTGGTGCTATACGTTCATGATCATAGCCTTTGTGTGTAGCACTGTCACACGAGGCTGATTTGGTGCCTTTGACCTACGAAACATGGGAGGTCGCGGAGAGAGAATACCGCCATAGTTATGTCGGGCATGTCCGGAGAAGTAATTAATTTGAAAAACAACAGATGAAAGCCGACTGTTGGTAGCTGTTCTGGGTTTGCACTAGATTCCTGATTAAGAAGGAGATCCAATTTCAAGGTCAGCGCTAAAGAAAAGGTTTGATTGATACTTATATTTTTTGAAAGACTGATGTTTTTACGTAGTTATGAAATTAACTGGAGAATTGATCAACGCAAAATGCTATATTGAGATCAAGTAATGCCGTTCTGCATCAAAAATCATTATGAGTTTTAACCCGTGGGACTGTTTAAGGTGAACTCAAGGTTATGGTATGAATTCCAGAATTATGAAATCAAGGTCTGCAATACTTTATACAGTCACTTCATAAATGAAACTTGTTTCAACTATTTAAATTGACCATGGCGAGAGTTCCACATGAAAATAAGAGACTGGATAGCGTCAGCTTTAAGTCCGGTTGTTGTTGACTGGATTACGTTTGAGATATATGAAAGTCACACATTGCTGCTAGAAAGTAAAGATTTTTTGCTGAAGTCGTGAGCAATTGTCGCTTCTTGCATGAAGGTGAATTTATCTGAAGGGAATCTACAGTAATCGAGCAGGTAATCAAAGTCTTGTTGCGAGCCTGATATCGAGCGTGATCTTCGTTAGGAATTAATTGGAAATAATCTGAATTCGACTTCAAGTAAATTAGTAAGGAAAGAAATCCAGACGCTCTTCGTTGTTCTGATCATTTTAACGAGCTTGATTAGAGTCTTTTTTTTATGTGGTGTAGGAAATTCTGAATCAGGAGGTCATTTAAATTCTTTTATCAAAATTCAGGGTTGAAACAGGAATATTTCTTCGTCAGGATCTTCGATTGGAGGATTTAGTTAAGTTAATTAGATAATATTAGAGTAATTAACAGATTGTGTATTGTTGCTGGGTTTGAAATCAATATTGTTGAAATATTTGTATATTGCTTGATAATTATAAATTTTAGGATGGAATCCCAAGATTTTTCACAGGTACTGACTGGCGGACATAGAAGAAGAGGGAACGTAAAAATGGATGAATTGATCCATCCATTCAGAAGAAATACAGCACAGATACATTCACTAGATAAAGTGAGAAAGTCGGTAAGAGAAACGGTAGGTAATACAAATAACACAAATATGGTTTGTTGGAGTTGTGGTCAGAGGGGACACGCTTTTGGATTTTGTAGTAACAGATGTGCTCAGTTTAATGCACAGAATAGAAGTGTGAATAGTAGAACAAATGGGAGTTTTCGAGAAATGCAAAGAAGACGTGGAGTTAATCAAACTAGCGCAGAAATTATGACACTGGTAAGAAATTATAGAAGACAACGTAGTCGAGGTTTCCAATCGAATGGCCAGTATGATACCATTACGCCAAGGCCACATAAAAACTCAACCTGTTTTAGAAAACAACCGCTTTATAACAACGACAGAAACTGTCACAGATGGAATGTAAACGACGTGATGAGAACACGAAGGTATGAAGAGAGACAACATGGCAAGCCAGAGGAAAATAGTTGGCAGAGACAGAATTTTTATAAGAAAAGATGGAACTGGCCATCTAATAGTGAGGAGCAGAAAACATTACGAAATCAATGGTTTGAAATCAGAAGATTGAGATATGCACTCGCAAAGTCAAACAAAGGAGAAAATCAGCATCAGACTAATAGAACCTTAGCTGATGATCGACAGGTATTTTCAATTTTTAGGGGTAGACAGGAAAGAGAGACACAGACGCAGGCAGGTAATACGATAGAAAATAGTACGCAGACTCAGGTAGATATTGTAGAGAAAAATACCCAAGTAAGGGGAACGCAGACTATTAGGACGCTAGAAGTTGCAGCACCACCTCAAGTGAAATTTGATAAGCTTGCGCCAGTCAAAATTAAAGAGCATGTTCCGGCAGAACGTAAGCCGCCGTTAAAACCAAGAAACCCCAGGATGAAAATTAGAAAAAGTGCTGGGACTAGGACTGCTGCGACCAGTCTATTAGTAAATGTAGGAGATGACACGACAGAGGCATCAGACTTGTCAGAGTGGGACGTTAAATGTATTCCCGACCGGAGGGGGTACTAGTATTGGCAGGGTGATAGTTCCAACTATAAGGATGTTGCTTCCTCCTCTACAGCATATAGTAAACAAGCTGGGAGAACAACTATAGTTAGTGATTACTCAGAAGATGAAATGGCATGGTATGACCTATATAGGACCTGTTTTGAAAATACAGCAACTAAACGAAGAAGAAACATTACCAAAAACAGTCATGACAGAGGAAAATAACGTGTATGACGATTATATTAATGAAGAGTCAGTTAAGGGAAAATATTGAACCTCCATTTATGAATACAAGACAAGCAGTAAAAAGAAAGTTGGATAGACAGAAAGAAAAAGAAATTAAGAGGCAAAGGAAACTTAGAGAGAATTCTTCGAGTGAGGAAGAGATGCCACTTTTTGAAAATCTGTTGAGACGGCAAGACAGAAAAATTAGATTGGATGTAGAAAGGAAGAGATTAGCGGTTGCTAGTAATGGATATACAGATGGGGAACAAGAGATGGATGAAAAGTCAGAAACTGATGAAGAAGCGGATATGAAAGAAGATAGCTCTCCTCGAGAGGATAGCGACATTGATGTAGATATTGCAATTATAGAAAAAAATTTGAGGTTATTAAAGAAATGGAGAAGTGATAGATGAATAGAGTGATACAAGGTTCTGCAGATGGCAGATAGAAGAAGAAGTTGGACACGATATTTTTGTGTTTACTTGATGGAGTTTTGCTAAAGCGGAAAATTATTATTGGGTACTCAGAAATTGGTCTTGAAATTTATAATGTATGTGTACATTGATTAATGTGGGGGGATATATATGATGAGGGGATTGAAATGCTTTGTTCAATTGTTGGGACTTCAATTGTGTTTTATGAAATGTGAAAAATAAGTTAACTTAGATGGTTATTTTTACGATGTTTTGGGTTGATTGAGTTACCTTGAGGGTGTTTAAAATGATTATTACTTTGAAGTTCAGTTAGAAGATGAATTAAAGTAGTGGTTAGTGAAGTGACTCTATATGTAGTAATGAAGGGGTATGTTGTATTACATGTGGGGTATGCAATGTATATACACGGTTTATAATAGGAGCTGGGTGGAACAGCGTTTAATGGGAGAATATGGGGAGAATGCCAGGTTGAAATTTGGCATTTAAATAACTGCATATTGGAAGAAGAAGACTGTACTTAACAGTATAATAATAGTAAGGAAGTTTTTTGTTGTTGAAGGAATGGTAAACGGGAAATTGATGATCTGAATAATACAAAGGCTAGCAGTTTTGGATTAACATACTTTTTTGATAATAACAATTATTATTGACGGAAACTGAAGATAAATTTTGAAACTTTATTTTTTGATAAAGTTTTGAGAATGTATGGGAAGAGAAAGGTGATTACTTCTTACTTTCTTACTTTTTCCTTACTTTTATTGATTTCAGGTGCGCACCTACACAAATCTAACTAGCTATTTTTTCCTGTCTATCCTAAAATACTGAGAGTGTGAGAATGTGAATCAGGGGGGAATAAAGGATAAGGAGAATATCTTCAGTTTTGTCAATCATAATTTAGATGGACGTTTTAAAGTTAAAAGCGGTTCGCTTAAGGAGACTTTTGTATTGTGGGGAATTTTATGGAGAGTTTTGTAGAAAGTTTTCTAGAGAACTTTATGACGAGTTTTGTAGAGAGTTTCGATATTATGATCTCTGGGTAGCAATTGGCTATGAGGAGATAGGAGAATTGACTTAGGAAATATATAGAATTGTTGTTATTGTAGTATAGAGAGGTAAAGTTAACTAATTAAAAGTTGGGGTTGAGATTTTTTCAAGGAAAAATTCTCTTTGAAGAAGGGGAGGTATTGTAACAGTGAGGGATTCTAGGTTAGGAGTAAAGAGTTAAGGAATGCTGCGCATTCCTTGACTAGGGGGAAAAACCATAGTGAACGTGTGTGCACGAATGAAGAAGGGTATCTAGGAAAACACACACGTCACTTGGGGGCCAGCGAGAACAGATGTCAACACCGAGAAGGGAGTCTCCATCATATGTGCTGAGCTAGAATGATTCATCAATAAAATCCTTTTCTAACAACGCGAAGACTGACTTGTCTGGTGCTATACGTTCACGATCATAGCCTTTGTGTGTAGCACTGTCACAATAAGATACTTTTAATTTTCTGAAATGCAGATTTTGCTTGATCTATTCTGCTCTTAACCTCTTTTATCTGATGTGATAATTACTCCAAGTTATTACAATTTTTCAACTTAAATATTTTCTCTTCTTTTATTATATCACTTGTTGGTGTCATCTTTATATTCCAGATATATGAATAAAAACATTAAATGCCAAATAAAAACTTTTAACACACGGAAAATATAAAATAGGTGTCTTGTAACCAGAGAAGGTAATGGTTAAAGATATTGTCTCAAAGAGCAGCATGTTTAAAAGACAAATACCATTACACAATTTATACACATGTCACACCTTGTACAGATACCATTTGTGTAACACTTGAAGTAAACTTGCTATCCAATGATATTTTAGCAATTCCATAAAGTGTATAAATTATTATGACTAACAAACAAAACAAAATCACTAGTTTGAGCATTATGTCTACCTGACATACTGGACATGGAATAACATGGGAACACAATCAAAAGGGGTTCCTGTATGAAATATGTGTTATGAGGATCAGATAACACACTTGAACATGTTCACACTTGAGCAAAATATACCACAACTTTATATGCATACAGTCAAATATTTTAGAAGCATTCATGTACAAATATTAGGAATACTGTGTTTTCATGTGCACAGCATTTCAAGATAATGAAGCATGACAAGATAATAAAGCATGACTTTGCTGTACAAAACAAGTTACAGAAAAATATACCATACCACAAATAATACAAAACAACACAATAACTACCATGTCACCTCAACACAAATGCTGTCTCTCATCATGAAATCCTGAGTTCACTTTGTTACCTTCATGGTCCTGTTTTCATTCATATGGTATGCTGTTTTATTCCCACACGAAGGAGCTGCCAGGCTTGCAGGTGGGGCTACTGTAGAGAGTGGACAAGCAAATGACCGGGCTGATTGACTGAACGTCCCCAGAGAAGCAGGGTGACTAACGAATCAAGTGATGATTGTGAATCAGCAACACTGACCAGAATGCAAGAACATCAAGTCAAAGGGTTGAAACCAGACAAGGGCACTAGTAAAGGACCAAACAATAACAGTCATCCAACACAGAACTGGTGTCATCAGTTGCCACAAACTGAGGGAGATCCTCAGGAGGATATCTGATGCCAGTTATTTTGTGAACAATAACAATAATAATTATGTATAGACTGTTCAGTGTATAAAATGATGCTGAAAAAATATTTGACTAATCAGTATTTAAAGTAAAAGTGGTGATTCTGTCTATGGTGCTTTGGCAAGTGGTAACTATATGGTACTGTAACAAGAGTGATTGTGCCTACGCTGATGTGTACAGGATTGTACACGTACAGTCTCTGCCCATGCCATGAGGCATGTTAGTTATATGAAGCTAGCCCATATATCAATAAACCAATAGAAATTTGATGGGTGATGTGATCAATGTCATACCTGCCGTCTTTACCTCCCAGAATGTTCCCTGGTACTCATTTTTTAGACTTGGTGGGCTAGATTAATTTTTTAAAAATTGCTACCTTGAACACATGACCACCAGTCTAACCGGCAAGCATGCTAGTCATTGCGCTATGGCAGCTTCCTGTATGGAATAATATATGTACAGGTAGTCCCAAGCTGGCTTCGTGGCTTAGAGGTTATGACTTTTCTCCGTAATCTCGTATACTCTCGTCGGCAACGTGATGACGGTTCAAATCAGTAGTGGTTCGAATCGCATCAGTAACTTACGGGGTATGTGAGCCAGCCGCTCAGAAAGCAATGGCAAACTACTGAGCGTAATCTTGCCAAGAGATCAACATACAGCTGAAAGATGCTGGTGTTGACAGCTAAGTCCTGTAAAGGATATGCTAAAAAAAAAGTCCCATAACAGATAAGTGTCATTTAGGTTAAGCCCTCACACATTCTAGACCACAACACATGGGGGTGGGGCGATAATTTCCCTCTTTTATTGTCTTCCCAGCTCCCAGAAAATTGTCTGGTACCCATATTTATAAGGCTGGGTCAACCACAGCGCTATACTGGTTGCAAAAGATAGTCTTGCCTCTGATACGATTCCTAATAGTGTCATGATGTGATTCTTTCATGACCTATATGGCAGCTGGGAAGGGAACAGGCCTGGGTGCCCAAAACTTATAATACTGTGACCTATACAATGTAAAAGGTTCTAACACTCCAGGCTTCTATGTCAACATCTGCCATGGGAATTATTGCTACCTTTTTGTAATGAACAGAAATGTGGACTTGTAGGCTTATTACAAAAAGTATTTAGTTTTTAGTAAGAGACATAATTAATAATGAACTAAGGATTGTTCAAGACTGTCTCTCTCCACATTAGGGACTATCCAGACTTCACACATTGTACAATGTCACAGAACCACATTCATTCTTCGTGTTTCCTTAGCTTGAAATAAACTGTTTATATGTGCAATTTTGTCATTTGCATACATTTCACTGTCTGTTTCAGTTTAGCTTTCACTGCTGTTTTTCTAGGCCAAAACCACACTCATGGAAATGGGCACTGGAGAACTGTAAAATAAAATAAACAAAAGGATTTTCATAAGTTATTACACGGTCAATTTCTTGATGTTTTATACATTTGAAATATAACAATAGGTCAACTTCTTGATATTTTTCTGTAAATAAAAATAATTATGTTTAGTCAACTTTTTGATATTGTAACAATTAAAAGTAATACATCCAAAATCAACTTCCTTATATTTAAATAAAAATACCTAACAATGACATCATTTACTGCTGAGGTTTCTGCAAACCTAGGTATGAATGAAATGCAAATTTGCTAATACAAAGCAATATGCAGATACAGTTTTTTTTTAAAAATCTATCCCTGGCAGACAGAAAAGCCATTACTATACAGCAGATTATTTATAACATGTATAATTTCTAACATGGTAGTGGCAGATAAAGGTAAACCACGACTAGTGGAAAGTAAGTGGAAACCATGACAATTTCCCAAGAAAGTTTATGAGTGGTTACAAAGATAGATTTATGTAGGAGTGACATGTTCATAAGGAAAATAGGAGTGACATGTTCAGAAATAAATCCTCAGTCTTTAGACCAAATAATATGATGACTGACACTTTACCAGGTTTGATAATACATGACTAACAATCCTGTCATAACAATTCATTCACAAGATGTTTTGACTTCTGTGGTTGATAGTAGGAGATTACTAAAGGAAAAATATAGCAAAAATGCACCTCTCACTGTCCATATCAATGCAGTTCATAACCTTGTTTTGTTATTACTAATGATTTCTACAAATTCAGAATGTGTATTAAAAATACACCTTCCAAGTTACATGAACATGTAACCTGATTTTCTGACAAACCCTCCAATATAGAGTTAAGTCTGGCAGTTGTGAGGCCAGTGCTGGTGTGCATCTAATGACTCTTAACTTTTACATGCTGGAAAGTTTAGACAGTTTAATTATGTACCCAGTGTTTGTAATAGTTCAGCACTAGAATATCAGATGTATACTGCTAGTATGGCAGTGCAATGGCAGGCAAAGTTACAAATTCAGAGTTGTGTTAACAATCCAGTGGCATGTGGACTTCCACCCTTGTGCTTAATGGTATCTGCAGTAGTGCAGTGGCCAGCATGCTTGCCTGCCAGTCAGATAGTAACGGGTTTAAATTTGCACCCACATTTTTGAAATCGACCCAGCCTAAAATGGGTATGAGGAAATGTCTTGGGAAGTAAAGACACCCAACGTGATATTGATCACATCACTCCTCAAGGGCTGGTTGGTCTATAACAACATGGGCAAGGGCTGGTTGGTCTATAACAGCATGGGCAAGGGCAGGTTAGTCTATAACAACATGGGCAAGGGCAGGTTAGTCTATAACAACATGGGCAAGGGCTGGTTGGTCTATAACAGCATGGGCAAGGGCAGGTTAGTCTATAACAACATGGGCAAGGGCAAGTTAGTCTATAACAACATGGGCAAGGGCAGGTTAGTCTATAACAACATGGGCAAGGGCAGGTTAGTCTATAACAACATGGGCAAGGGCAGGTTAGTCTATAACAACATGGGCAAGGGCAGGTTAGTCTATAACAACATGGGCAAGGGCTGGTTAGTCTATAACATGGGCAAGGGCAGGTTGGTCTATAATAACATGGGCAAGGGCAGGTTGGTCTATAACAGCATGGGCAAGGGCAGGTTGGTCTATAACAGCATGGGCAAGGGCTGGTTGGTCTATAACAACATGGGCAAGGGCTGGTTGGTCTATAACAGCATGGGCAAGGGCTGGTTGGTCTATAACAGCATGGGCAAGGGCTGGTTGGTCTATAACAACATGGGACTAGCACCATATGCCACAAGGCATGTAGAATAAGTCCTGTATGCAATGACACTATTTCTGTACAAGGCATGCTATCTGACATTAGAGGAAGTAGTCATGTTCTCAACAGTGCTGGCCTTCAAAGATTAAGCTGATGACAGAATGACTGGTTGGCTTGGTTGTGAATGCTCAGGGAGACTGAGTTTGAACTAAGCTCAATATACTGGCAGTCAGGTCATATCTGAGCACTGAAAAGGGCTTGCTCTATCTCAGGGAGGTTGGTGTAGAGACTTTCCTCCCGACCTGGTACCAAAGTACCATCTCCATGGGCACTGTATTGTAGAGATTTTCTTCCCCTCTTCAAGCTCAGAAATCAGCGGGATGTGCAAAACTAGTACTAAGACTTCACATATGTGGATAGGCACATTAGGATGTAACAAGTTATGATATCTTAGTATGTCAATTGAGATGTCTGGCAATTTGATCCAAACACATTTGAAGTCATTTTAATTATTTAAAAAAACAAACAACCTATCATTGCATTTCATTACTGATGTCTATCAGATGGTTTTTAAGGGCTGTGACTTAAGATTGCAAGCACATGATGAATTGAGTTTTCTGAAATGGCTATGTAGATGGATAATACAAATATGGATCTCATTCAGCAAGGCACTGTAAACTTGTGCAGGACCACAGAGGATTGAGAACACTGGAAACTGGTTCTGTTTGCAGCAAATAGCCTTTCGTGCTTGAAACAAGAGGTAGAAGGGGAAAAGAAGTAAAAGGTATTTTTCATGTACTGTACATAGTTACTGTACATAGTTGTGTTGACCCATCTGTGTAGACTCGAATCCAGAGGTCCTACATACTTCTTTTTTAAAAGCGACTTTCATGTACTGTACATAAATAAATATGAATTTCAAATATAAAATGCAGTAAGCATGGCTATGATATAGTTAAACAGCTATAAACAAAAATACTTGTATTTGGCAATGCTACATGTATAGAAACCCCTGCAGCGTATTGACATACAGGTAAAGCAAAAATGGCAAAATGTTAAAATAGCAATTGAGAAAAAACAAAATGGACAGAATTCATTTACTAATTTTCATGCATTAAATATGAACAATTTGTATATGTTTAAGACTGACTTTATCTTGTGTATATACATACATATACAGAAAACATGTTCTCGAGAAATCAGAAACAGCTTTTAATCATTCTTCTTCTTCTTTGACTGCTTTTTATGTCCCAATAGAGCAAAAGCTCTCAACTAGTTCATGCCAAGCTATTTGTAAGCTTGTGAATGATTGGCTGGATTTTACAGCTAATTATCCTTGGGATGAGGTAGCTAGTTTGATGCCAATCCTCCTTCGGCATGCACGGTAGGATACAGTATGACAATTCTTTGGTTCCCTTGTTAGCTCCAGTAACATATGGGAAGGCTTGTAATCATAAACATGAAAACCTAGGGGCAGTTGAAAAATGCAGTTTTATCTATCAGACCAAATGACTCAGCAAAGAAAACACTAATCTGCCCACAGTTGGTATCCCCCTGAAAACTATACCAGAATGATTTCCAATCAAAGGGGGCATTGAATATCACTACAAATCCAGACAAAAGTGAAAGGAATATTGGACAAAGAAGAATAGAACAGTCACTCTCAGTTTCCTTGTTGAAGAATACCCACAGGACCTCTGGATTCGAGTCTACACAGATGGGTCAACACAAAATGCTGTTCGAAATGGAAGAGCGGGAATGTACATATAATACCTAAAGAAAACTAGAGACATGGTCAGAGTACCAACAGGAAAGTACTGCCGTAACTATGATGCTGAAATCCAGGCAATCAAGATAGCTACAGAGAAATTATCCAAATAATACAAAAGACATGGCCAGAGTACAAAAATGAATGTACTGCCATAACTATGATGCAAAAATTCAGGCAATCAAGATAGCAACAGAGAAATTACTAAATACCAACCATGGTATTTAGGCCTGTGGTGCTATTGACAGATACAAAAATCAGTACTTGACGCGCTGTTGCCTGGGAAATTGCCAGTACTTTGGACACTTACTTTCTGAACTAGGCAGCCAGTGTAAGGTCACCATACCACTGTGGAGTACTCAGTAACGAGATAACTGGTCGACTAGCTAAGGAGCAATAGCAGAACATCCTGATGTACCTGTCACCATCAAAAGAAAAGAATGATCAAATCAACCAGAAAGTCACTAACACAAGCTCAAGACTATCACTACCTTATGGACAGACCAGAAAAGGATGCAATAGATTATGCAACCACATGTAAACAAAATTCAAGATTGGCAAACCAGCCATGTACACTTGTGGATTGGCACTGCAGACAGCAGATCACATACTCCAAGACTGCCCAGAATACAACATATCTTGGCAAACAGTCTGGCCTAGAGAAACAACAGTGGGAGATAAACTCTATGGACCACTGAGTGAATTAAAAAAGACAGCTAACTTCATACAAGAGACAACATTACAGTTATAGACAAGCTTCATGCTAACAAATAGAAGAAGAATCATAAACATAGTAAATGATCAATATACAACGATTTGCTTGGTATACAGAAAATTGAGTTAGGACAAGCTAGAAAGTATTGGAGATATTTCTATTGATTGAAAGTTACTTAGCTTCTTTTTCATTATATAAATTCACTGCCAGTTAATGTTTTTGAATACAGAAAACATGAAATTACATTTCTACATACTCTTCAAATGCTGCAGTGTTAAAATGTTTCATGTATTAGCACTGCTTGCCATCTTGATACTGATTCTGTCATGCCATGATGCATGCAAACAACATGTGATTAAACCTGTTATTACAACATTGCACTTAACTCTTACATGTTGTACAATTGTAGGAGCTAAGTGAAAATTTCTCACAATACAATTTACTCAGAAACAATATTTATTGTACAACAAATAAGCAACAAGGAATGAAAACAAATGATCTTTCAGCACAGTAGAATATAACATCAAGTCACTTACAATGAAGATATTAAACTAAATTATTGTTCTTGGCTGTTTCCAGCATATTGGCCTCTGATAACCACTTTATATCCTTCCTAGTGAATTATTCTTTTATCCCTTCTTCATCAGGGACATTATCATTTCATCTTTTAATTCTTCTTCAGTCTACAAGAAGTATATATCACATACACATGTCTTTGTGCTCACACTTTCATAAAAACAATGGGGAGGACAAACACTGACAATAACAGAGGAAAAAACTAAAACAGTGAAAAAGCTTCAAAACAGCATACACATGCTTTGGATTAATTAACATTTCCTCTCACAAATTTTTTAAAATAGCTGTAACAGAAATATCTCTTTACATTTTATGACCAGATTAATACCACAAACCCCTCTGCCTAAATAAATATCAGAACTCAGCCATAAACTGTGAGCTACATACACCTAGCTTCAACACTTTTTGAATCCACATTGAAATGACACAATCTCTACATTTCTAGTGATTCTCAGATCTTTTTTATTCAGATATTTGTCTCCTTGCACACAATTTATGTATTTTCAAAGTTTGATTTATATGAACTGTTGTTTGAGTGGCAATGATCATCAGCTATGCGACATCTTTCTATTGTCTGATTTCTAGGAGATAGTCTAGTTTTTAGTTTATGAAAGCTTTTGCCTTTATATACTTTATTACATGGTCACAATGAGGTAGAGTAAACGACATCCTGGCATATGTTTCTGGATCTTTTAACATTATTTTATTGGGTAAAGGGTTCAATTGTATCACTGCTCTTCACTACAACTCAAATGTATTTGTATCAGGTTCATATTAGCTTTTCTGTTAAACTCCCACCCCAAGGTGCTAAAATAATGTGTTTATAATCTATGTACATGACTTTTAAGACTTGCCTTGCTCTCCATTGCGTAAAAATATAATTTTTTAGAGTGATCATTCTTTTCAAAGGCCAAATTGATCTTCTTAGACTTTCATAGGTAAAAATTATAAATGTGCATGGGGAGAAGCTGCTATGACTCTCTAACAAAAAGAACACCTGTAAACACGGAACGCCTCAAGCTAGATGAGTCCCAAACTGTTTGTATTTACCGGACGAAGATGTGAGGAATTTTATTGAGACAGCATATGTAAGATTTTATTTCATTGTGACTGAATAGGTGAAACTTTCCTACATAGACACAAAAGCTTTCTGCAGATTAACCCATCAGTAAAGTGATATTTGACACTAACTCTTATGTCCAAAAAATAACATCTTCTTCTTCTTTGTTCCTCTTTTGATGGGAGTGCGTCACTACCTAGTTATACACTTCAAATGTCAGTGTGTCAGACCTTTGCATGCATTCATGTAAGGTTTGACTCCTCTACACAGATTCCATACAAGGTTACGGGTTCTATCTACCCGGCAAAATATAATTTTAATGAAAATTGAACATGGCTGCAAAACAAATATCTTCTGAAACATTACCCTAAGTCCTTTTGCTTAAATAGTGCATTTGTGCAAATTAATATCAGGTGTTAAAAAGTAAGCTTTACCACCAATTCTTTATACAAAATAATATCATCTAAAGAGTGAGATTTGTCACCAATCTTTCATCAAAATAATATCATCTAAAGCAGGTCCGCATGGCCGAATGGATAAGAATGCTTGTTCTTAAACATCTGGTGTGCTGATGCTGAGGTAAGCAACTCAACCCCTACACCGGACAGCTGGAGTAAAATGTCGACCTGTCGTCCTTGACTTGGGGACATTATTTACAAGTACCTCTGAAGACGGAGTGGATTCACCTAATGACGAGGGACACTGTTAATAGGGAAAGCTAATCCACAGGCAAAATTCAGTTCCATAACTACTATAAATAGTGTGTATGGACTACGCTTGAGTTCAAAGCGAGTGAGCGCCCAAAAAAATATATCTAAAGAAGGAGATTTGTCACCAATCTTTCATCAAAGTAATATCATCTTGGTCACCAACCCGTTTGTCAGAATTATATCTAAAAAGTGAACTCTGCCATCGATCCTTTTGTCACAAAACACATCATCTGCGAAATATTCTGAATGAAATGCCTTTTGCTTAAATAAATAAATGTTTGAAAAGTGAGTTTTGCTGCAAACACTTTTGTCCCACTGATATCATTATCTGTAAATTGAATTTTGTTTAAGTAACAAAATAGCTTGTCAGCAACATAAAACAAAAATGTGTATTCAATGTAAGATTAATTTTAAGCCTCAGAAAACAGGAAAAAAATGTACAATCAAATGTTAATTGTGTTGTCAAAACCAAAACTGTTAGTTAGTTAGTCAACAGATCATCCTCATTGACATCGAACCATTCAGTTCATAAGTGCTCGGATCCCCTCCTCAGCAAATCCCGCAGCGTGTAGCGGCTAACGACGCCAGTTCTGTGTTGGTTTACCAATCTTCATTGGCTTCCTGCGTAGTGTTCTTGTTTGGACCACCCCTCTTTTAATTTGCTGTTCTCGCAGTCTGGCCATGGTTGTAGATTCACAGTCATCTACTTTGACATGACTGTGACTGTCAAAACCAAAACTGTTTCATCATAGTTAACCTCTGCACATTATACAGCGTTGGTCATAAATAAGTATAAAGTTCTGTATCATTTACAGTCAAGGGAAACAATCTACTTTTTGCCCACCCTGCATATAGTCATATCTTATGTTGGTTTGACTTAAAAGTTTTTGATTGTCACAATACACAGTGCATGAAATGCTTGCAGGACAACATAAGTTATATTTAGTTTCCACAAGACATCACAATCATTTGTTTTACAATGAAGAGAAACAATCTTTTTTCCCACCTGTAAATGGTCACACCTTGACTGCAGACATGTCTCTCTCTCTCTCTCTCTCTCTCTCTCTCTCTCTCTCTCTCTCTCTCTCTCTCTCTCTCTCTCTCTCTCTCTCTCTCTCTCACACACACACACGCACTCAAATTCTTTTGAAACTTTACCATAAGCTCTTTTGTTTAGATAAATATAAGAATGCATTTGTCCAAATTAATATCATCTAAAAAGGGAATTAATTTGATAATAGATTAATCTTGACCAGACTGCAAGAACATCAGTCAAACGGGGAGAAGCCAGAGTACAGCTCTCAGGGAGCTAAAGAATAATAATGAACCAACAAAGAACTGGTGTTATCAGCCAATATACACTGTAGAAGATCATAAGGAAGGGATCCAAGCACTTACAGTGTGAATGGTTCAATCTGCAATGAGGATAATCTGTCGAAAACAAACAAAAATTGACTTAGGATGGTTTGACTTAATGACAGTTTACTGCCAGAATACTCAGAGATGCCTGTAGTTAGCACTTTAGTGACATGCTACCACCTGTCACACACTGCTCCCACCAGGCATGACAACCATTTGTTTACATACACATTCAGCCTAGCACTACCTTATGCGAGGTGTACTTCACCATTTTGCTACATTCTAACGCGTCTGGTACCCTAAAGCTGAAGTCTATGCTTCGTTTACCATACACTTTAATTTACATCTGGAGGGATTATATTTAATGTTTACAACACTTTACATTCAATGATAGATGAAAGCAAAAATTAAACAATTCTTCAAGTTACGATTTTCACATGATGATAGTCCTCAGGAATGATTTGATTAGTGCAAGTTATGTATATATACATATTTATACACACATATACACTCCCTTGAAGCTAATCATGGTATGTATTCCTGCATGCACATAGCTTGTAGCAGATGGATTTCATGCTAATGGTCAGCATGAGTGGCAACTAAATTCAATCATGGACACTACCTACAACAGTCTTTCAGCTGCTCCTACCTGCTAGTGTCTCCATGTTTTTCTATACCTGAAAGAAACAAGAAATCAGTATAAACGCAAGAGTAAACAAGCACTCATTTTATTGTTTTATTGTCATGAGCATGGTCAGACATTGGTTTGACACTTGGGCTCATCACCTGCGAAAGATTGGCCACCTATTCCTTCGAGCATTTAGGCCTAAAAATTTTATGGTACTATCACATCACAGACCCATGTCAGAAAACTGCTTCGGAACAATTTAATAAAAAAAATAAAAATTCACTGTTATTTTTCTACCATTGCTGTTGTCCACTTCTGCTGCCTTTCATCTCTCTATGGAGCAGATCCACAACCAAATTAAGCCCAGTATTTTTGTAGATCTCGATACCACAACATCTCGTCTGAGAATGGAGGTGGAGGCAGTCGCAGTGTCATTCTGCTGTCTGCAGGATAAACAGCACACACATGTCATGATTGTAACAGACTCAGAACATAGTGAGTAGTTGAAGTGTCATGAGGGGATCGAACTCTGTACTGTCAGAGTTGAGACGGACACCATAACCTCTCAGCCATGGCTCTACCCATCTAGATGGCTGGAGAAAATCAAAGATAGTCCTAGTCCCATAGCAGATATGGCCAGGGCTTGAAGTTCTAGGCCTGGGCATATTCTAAGATTGGCATGTGTGTTTGGTATGGCAAGTTCCTGGAGACAAATGTCAGTACAAACACAGAAAGCTCTGAATCAAAGGTATATAGCTAGGTGTGATGCACTACACTTGGAAGAAGATGAAATCCTTAAATAAATGCTACTTTGTAATTCAGTCAACATGTGTTCAAATTTTGATGGCTGGAGCAACTGAACAGAATGGTTGAATATCCTGTTACTACTAATGATGCAGAATTCATGAACACTTTAAAATTAATGTTTGTACTAGTTATTTGTTAAGATACACACTCACAGAATACCTAAACAGCAACATAGATAAAGTTGGAGGAGCAAATTGATCAAAAGGAGAACACAGCAGGCAAGTGCAGCTAGGGCATTTGCAGAAATCAAAGAAAATTACAAGGTAAAACCAGTGCCAAATTTAGACTTTAATTCTAATATCAGACTGATCCACTGCTGTGTGGATCAGTAATATGGAATGATATAATCTTCAATACGTCAAATCCCAGTGAATCAGAAGGCGGGGAAAAGATGTTGGTGAATCAATAGGAAACATTTGGGGAACTAGTTAATAATCTGATCAAACAACACACAGAGAAGAGAATTAGAGAAAGTTATGAGTGATATGCTAAAGAAATGTCAGTAACTTGCAAGCATCAGCAAAGGATAGTGGGCTTGACATGAGACAATTGAAAGCTTATGCTCCAGTGGGAAATAAAAAGGCATAAGAAGACAGAGCAGTCAATTCTTAGTCACTATAAAATGAGCCACAGGTTTACCCATTCTGTCGACTTCGCTTAAGGTATTCTAGAAGTTTCTGTTCTGTCTGCAGCAGCTGCTCTCTTTTCTTGTCATTCTGGACGGACATGCTGAGTTCCATGTAAAGCTTTCGAGTTTCCTCTATAATGCGGAACACATTCTTTTCTTCCTCCTCCTGTTTGAAGAAAATTGAAATTTACTATAATTATCACTACTATAAAAAAAACCAAAACCTGCATGTGCACACACAAAACAAACTATCACATCTCTTCTTAGCATTACCTATATACTAGTGAAGATACTGCTAAAAGTGGTGACGCGTGTACAAGCAATACAAAATGTAATTCAGGCCCTATGAATGTTGATATACAGAGTAATAGGTTGCATTTCATGGATACGAAAGCAAAAAGGCTAGAGAAGCTGGAAATGAAAAGAGAGTTGAAGGAAAAATAAATGGAGACAAGTTTTGGCTACATTAAATTACAAGACAGTATCATCAAGTTAGCATAGGTTTACAATATATGGCAAAGTGGGTTAGAGGTTGCGACATCTGCCTCCATCTCATGCAGACCTGGCTACTTTGGTCTAGATTGGGTAGATGTTTTTTTTTTTTTTACAAAATAAGAAAATGGTATGCCCCCTCTGATCCTGGGGTAGTAGACTGAACATCACAACTTCTCTGACAAGTGCGAAAAAACTCATAGGTCCCATGTATACATTAAAAATCCCTCAGCAGTTGGAGATCAAAAACACCAGGTTACATTTCAAAACTAGAAACACTTATCTACAAAAAGAATATTTATAGCATGCATGATTATGGTATAAAAAGTGAGCTGCATGTCCTTTACAGGACATAGTAGTCAACCCCAGCATTTTTTTGGATGTTCCTGATTCCTGGGCAAGTTTACACTCAGTAGTTTGCCATTGCTTTCTGAACGACCGGCACCCATACCATTTCATTTAAAAAAACGTAAGGTGGTTTGCTGCCAAATCATGATTCTGGTATACACACAGTTGAATTCTCACCATGCTATATAGTCTGCGCACTGTACTGAGATTCTCCTTGTGGTCTATAGGAGAAGACTGGAGCACGTTTGGAGATATTCGTGTGAAATTAAAGTGATCCTTAACCAAAACAAACCTGGTTTACAATAGACCCAATGATTAAATAACAATATCTGACATACAATACAAAGATCCCACTGAATTTAGCTGTTCAAAAAAAAAAAGCACATTAGACGTTAGTACAATCTAATTTCTCTCTGAAATAACATCCCAGATCTCATAATAAATGATAGAAATATTAATAGAAAAAGTAGTCTATAGTTCCTGGGAATCATCTTTGACAGAAACCTGTCATTCAGGGACTATGTTGAAGGAGTTGTTATCACATCTAAGAAGGGATTTGGTGCACTGAAGTCTATGGCAACAATGGGCATGGAGCATAGAATGTTGTTCATACTCTATGATACTCTAGATAAGGGTCACAGGCTGATAAGAAGAAAATCATGGATGGCTCAGGCAGAGGACACGATCAGAGGAGAGGAGAGGAATGGGTCAGAATGTCAGAGGAAATGTCAGACATGTGTAGAGTCATAATTACACTGGATCGGGAGTGTAGAAACTGGCCCGCAGGCAAAGCTAAATGACTGGCACTTTGCCGTCTTGACAGATGATAGTTTGTAAAATGGAGTTATACCTCTCCATAACACAAAGCCTGGGCTGAGTTTAGAGACCATGTGTTGCCCATGCAGCATGATCCCTCTCTCAGCCTGCCTAGTTTACTCCAGAGGAAAGGTAACACCAATATGTCTGGAACAAGACAAGCTGCAGAAGCTGCCGGATCAGCAAAACAATGCTCTAACTGTCTGCCTATCAGAGCTTCCATCCTAGACCAGTTGCCGACCAAGGCTTAGGGCCTGGTCTGCCCTGCCATGACATTTAGTCTTTAGGTTGCATTTCCTTGCCCTAGGGTAAGGCTTGTACCCTGCCAATTGAACTCCTCTGCCCGAAGCCATTGGCACAATGTGGGGTGTCGGGTTTGGTGAGCGCCGCCCAACATTCGGAGCTAACAGAAAGCAGGTAGTACTGTCTACTGCTATACAATAGCTCAGTCATATCTGACTAAGACCTGACACCTAAATGCTAAATGGGAGGTGCAATAATTCATCCTGACAATTCATGCTCAGGTAATGAAATCATGGAAGGCTCTGTGCTAAAAGGCAAAAGAAGTTCCTGGTGGCTCATAGTGAAGCTTAACAGACAGCATGTAGTGCAAGAGAGCCTGGCATATGATACCTCAACATTAAGTCTGAGAATGGAGGTAGGAGCAGTCACTGCAGCATTCCACTGGCTACAGGATAAACAGCACACACATGTCGTGATTGTAATGGATTCACAGAACATGATGAGTAGGGTGAAGACAGATGTATTTCATGCAGAGTTGCATGCTTTAATTTAAACAATCAAAGAAAGGGCGTATATGCTGGGTCTTTTCTCCACGGCATGCTGGTGTGTTGCACCTCTGGGTGGGGTATTGTTGCACGATAAGGCAGATGGGTCAAGGCCCTTCGGGGTCATGTGTTTAGTGTAGAAGAACTATATCCCATCATTGCCTGGAGAGAATAGTGCGACAGAGAGTGACCAGAGTGCCACATAGTATTCACACACACTGGCACAGAGGTTCTGACTGACACTAAGTTCTCTAAAGAAAGGCCAGATGGACGCATAATCAGATTGCAGCTAGTACCATTAGTATTGTGACCCTTCATTAGTTGTTGAAGATGAGGACACAGCACGTATAGTAATATCCGAGTGCTGTGATGTTGCTTCTTGACTCAACTGAAATAACAGTGACAATAAAATAAAATAGAAATGTAAGCACATACCTTAGGATTTCTAATGTTGATGTGTACCAGCAACGAGGATGAGGCCAGAGGCTCACTGTAAGCATTCTGAAGCGGCACACTGCGATAGCCTAGATAACAAACATCAAATAAATAAACAATGTTTCTAATCCCAACAATTCACACGGAATATGCTTGTTTACAAGTTAGCAACTTAAAGAATGTTCTGGAGGGGAAGTAGAAAAGAGGGGAGGGAAGAAGAGAATCATCAATATTAAATAGTAAGTAAGTAATAAAGCAACGACAAACTACTGAATGTAAAACTTGCCAAGACATCAACAGCAGCTGAAAATGCTGGTGTTGACTGCAATGTTCTGTAAAGGATATGCAAAAAGAAAAAAGTAAGTAAATGTCCCTTTTATTTGTCTGAGGCACACTGGACACATGGTGCTGAAAACACAGTTCCATAGACCAATCGGCACTCGCTGGGTGACATGGTCAGTACCATGTCAGCCACCTTTATTTCCCCCAGACATTTTCTGGTAGCAATTTTTGGCTGGGTAGGCCTGGGAGAAATGTTTAAAGTTTGAATCAACCCCGATGCGGATCAAACTCATGATCATCAGGCTTTGCCGGTCTGCCTAGTGTTTAAATGTGCATTAAGACAACATTTAAAAATTGATCTGGACTTCCAGGAAGGCTCAGCCTTAAATTGGTACTAGGAAATGTCACAGGAATAAAGGCGGCCGGTGTGATGTTGGCCACACCACCCATCAAGTGCAGATGGGATCTATGAAATAATGGGGCTAGCCCCACATTCTCAATACAATTGAAGGTGTGAACAAATGCTCCTTTACTTGTTTTCTTTCTTTTTACTAATACAGAAGGTCCATGAAGCACTTGTAGAGTCATCAAGAAAGGGTTCTTTGGGAATATTTGTTTGAGCCCAGATGTATCATGGAATATTTCGTATCCCAGATATTGCTGCAGATGGCGAGGGGACAATAGTCACAATGAAAAAAGGCATGAACATATTACTATAGTAAAGAAAAAAATATATAAAGGACCATTTTTATACATCTTGAGGGGTATTCAGCGTATGGCGCGGGCCCATATATTTAGACCATTCAGAATTCAATAGGTGATATGGTAAATATCATGCTGACTGCATCTACTTCCCAGAACAGCTGCTGGTATCCATTTTAAACTGGGTTGACTGATAACAAATATCCGTCTTAATGGGAATTTGAACACAGATCACTGGGTCAGCAAGCTCACAAGGGTACGCAAGATGGAAGTTATTAACGTCCAGGGCACGTCTCATGTGATGAGTAGAGAGGCATTGGAGAACATTGTGACAACTGGAAAGATCGAGGGGAAGATAGGCAGAGGCAGACCAAGAGAAATGATGCTAGATGGATTGAGATAGTGGCATGGAGGAATACCATCAGCAGAGTTGAACTAGAACACCAAAGACCGAAATCTGTGGACAGCCATGAACACCTATGCCAGCTGGCAGGCCACTTGATGATAATGATGATGAGGGCAGTCAACACCCAAAATAGATGATAAAAAGTTTCTCCAGTAAAAATTTAAACTTTCTTTTATTATTCTCTTACAACATAATTCATATGATTATGGTTCACTAACCACAGTCCCAGATGAACTAATCATACTTGCTCTAAATCACGCTCATTTTCTGAAAGACAATGTATTGCTGGTACTCGCACATGACCACTGGGAACATCTTACTATTATCTTTCATTTCACTTTGTCAATCTTTTCACATAGACTCTTTTCTGTTAATTTCTTTTTTAATCCATGTTCTTCAGACTATTTTTGTGGGTTTCAAACGTAAAATAGTTACGATTATCAGAAAATATATAGACACTATATGTAAAGTTAATCTCATCTTAAGTTAGTTGCATGTCCTTTTACAGGATGTTGCAATCAACTCCAGAATTTATTGGCTGTTTGTGATCTACAAGGCAATTTTTATGTACAATAGTTTATTATTTCTTTCTGAATGGCTGATTAATCAAAATCAATGCAAAACAATCTGCTCTCAAATTAGCCTACGACTGAACTCTTGACCTGATATGTTTGGGAATTGTGAAACCTGTGTTCACTAACCCCCAAGTCACAGATGCCAACTGTGATAATGCGTGAGGAACGGTGAAAGTAACAATGCGAGGTTGCAGGTGTGAGGTCAAAGTAAGGCAGATATGGGGCCAGGGAGATTAATTAGAATCTCCAGCTAATGGGGGAGCCCCAACACAGTCTGTTGGTTTAGCACGTACATGTCAAGGGTAAATCACCAGTGAGAAGCAGAAACATGCTAGAAGACAGATAAACAAAGGAAAACCCAGAAAGGTAATGTTCATGGGAATCTGTAATTGGGATCAAGGGTGAAATAGTCTCTCATGGGGGGTCCCGAGGAGGCCCAACAAAGGGAGAAGAAAGTGATGTCCCGGGAAATTTGAGCTTTGGGCAAGATAGGGGAACTTAGCCCAGAGAACAAACCGAGAGGAGTGGTTAAAGTCGGGCTAATAGAGAGTCCGGCGTAACTGTCTGTGTGCATTATGTTAAGAAGGCATGTTGAAGGCAGTGTTATATTAAGGATTAATGCATGAAGAAGATGTATACTGTTCAACGAAACTTCCCGGAACTATGTTATGCATGTCGCCATGTTCATCTATAATTAAAACTATGTTGTGTGTGCAAACTGGTGTTCTCTAGTGACTTCAAGTAGTTGTGGTTCAGTAGTCCGGCCTATTTAATGATATGTGTTGTCTATGGCTGAGTCACCCGGCACTCGTCAGGTATATATGCATAAAATAGGAGCCTTGACAACAGCCAATGTCTGCCTATTGTAGGGGATTGCATATATCAGGCCATGGCATCATGAGATGGTGGAGATCAGATCCCTCTCCCGCAGTTTTTCCTTCCGAGAAACATTTCTGGCACACCTACTTTAAAGGGCTGTCAACCCCAAAGGCATATTGATGGGGAAACAATCCACTAATGGGGTCTGCACTCTGAACCACCATGTTGGCAAGGAAATATACTGACAACTACAATAAAAGGTAAAGGCAGTCTCACAGCATATACCAGTGTAGGGGTGTGAAGTGTTACGCCTTCACATATTGAGCAATCTCACATATTTGTAGTATAGAATGTTGATCATTTGTTTCAGGACTACTGACCTTGCCGAATGCTCTTCAGATGAAATGTGGCCTGGCCCAGGCATGTAGCTTGGCTGACTTCACTCCCCACCTCAAACCTGATAAAAGCTAAGTCTGGACAAGAGACATGGAAGACAAATACCTCATTCTTCCAGACTGGATTGAGGACATTTTTGTCTGAAAGTAGAAACATTTGGACAATTATGAGCATGTACTGGATACTAGGGCAAGTCAGTAAGTAAGTTACAAAATTATATGAGGGACTGTCAATAAGTAATGCCTCCTAATTTTTGTCTACGTAAATATTTTATTGGTTTGCAATTTATTAATTTAGCGAGATTCTTCAAACACTCTTCTGCACTGTGTATCACTACCAATCTGTTTCAATCACAGGTTGCGCAACAGTAACAATTTAAAAATGGCGACCAAAAAAGATTCTGTTAAAGCAACGTAGTGTCATAGAATTCCTCAATGCTGAAGGTGAGACCTTGATTCACAGCCACGAACGTCTCAGTATTGTTTATGGAGATTCAACAGTGCATGTTAACACTGCCCGACGTTGGGTACGTCGTTGTGATGAAGCTGAAATAGGTCAATCCTCACTGGTTGACGCAAAGCGGACTGGCCATCCGTTAACTGCATTGACTCCACAAAACATTCATCGAGTTGATGCCACTGCACACAAACCTTAGAATAACCCAGGTCTTTAATGAAGGTCTGGGCACTGCCTTTACTAATGGACAACATGGAACACAGTTCATCCAGTGTTACCTGACGGTCACCACGAATGGTGTCATCAACTCGATGAATGTTGTGTGGAGTCAATGCAGTTGAATGATGGCC
Organism: Cepaea nemoralis; assembly: GCA_014155875.1. Taxonomy (NCBI): domain Eukaryota; kingdom Metazoa; phylum Mollusca; class Gastropoda; order Stylommatophora; family Helicidae; genus Cepaea; species Cepaea nemoralis. Next base: position 825,480 of record JACEFZ010007551.1, read on the forward strand.
AGTCAGCTTTGCATCAGCCAGTGAGGATTGACCTACTTCAGCTTCATCACAACGATGTACCCTATGTCGGACAGTGCTAACATCCACTATTGAATCTCCATAAATAGTACTGAAACGTTTGTGGATGCGAATCGGGGTCTCGCCTTCAGCATTTAGGAAGTCTATGATACTACGTTGCTTTAACCCAACTTTTTTTGGTGGCCATTTTGAAAATTGTTACTGTTGCGCAACCTGTGACTGAAACAGGTTGGTAGTGATACAAAGTGCAGAAAAGTGTTTGAGAGATTCCGCTAAATTAATAAATTGCACACCGATACAGTATTTGTACAGAAAAACAACTGAGAAATGTTGGGATAAAGGCATCAATGTTCATGGAGATTATGTTGATAAATAAGGAGAAATAAAGTACAATAACAAATGGTTTTCACGTTTGTGACTTACAGGCCTACCCTCATTTATTAATTTAACATTTATTTATTAATGATCAACTAGGCAGTTTCACTGCAAACATGACAAAAGCAGGCACAGCATTTTGGCAACTGAAAACATGTGAAATTTATCATATGAAAACCTGCCTGTATTTTTCAAACAATGAGAAAACCTACTAATAGTTTAACTAGAAAGTTATTTCTCTGGAACTCACAGGGCAAAAGGAATACAGGGAGAGCTAAAATCACATTCATTCATTCAGTAGCATGTCCTTTGCAGAACCTCGCTGCCATAACAACCTTCCGGAAAACCTCTCGATCATAAGCAAGATGTCCCGCATCTGATACACCCATCTGGAGATCATCCGCCACATCCTGCACCCATCTTCTCTTTGGCCTTCCTCTTCCTCTCTTCCCAGGCATATATCCTTCCATTATTGTTCTCTCCAAACTTTCGTGATGTTTCAAGTGACCAAAATATTTCAATTTTCTTTGTTTTATCGTTTTTAATAGCCAACCTTCTTCAATATTCAATTCTTGAAGAATGGATGCATTTGTTCTTTTCTTTACCCAAGATATTCTTAGAACTCGTCTATAACATTTATATTCAAAGGCGCTGTTCAGCTTATTTAGTAAGTGTCCATGTCTCACAGGCGTATGTTGCAATGGGAAAGATGCAAGCTCTTAAAAATCTAATTTTTGTAGTTCTGTCTGTCCCACTCCATAATTTATTCAGTTGTTTTAGTCTTTGAAGAGCAATTGATAGTCGCGGTTTAATTTCTGTCATTGTGTCACCATTGTTGGTAATCAATGACTCAAGATATTCAAAATTTTCCACAACCTCCAATTTTTCCCCATTAACATCATTAAAATTAAATTAAAATCAATTAAAATCACACGGATAAGAGAATTAGAGACAGAGGTGAATAACATGGGGGAAGATATGCAAGCAGCTGCGGGGGACAGCAAAGGGTAAGGGCTTGGTGTGAGTTTGTTGAGGGCTTATGCTTCACTGGAAGATGCAGGGAGCAGCAGAAGAAAAAATAAAGGCACCTTTGGCTTTTTCTATTTTTATTTTAGTAACTCTATCTGTTTTCCCTATTTTGCCTGTTATACATAAATGTGTTATGATTTCACTTCTTGTTTGCTTCAATTTACCTCGGGATACCTTTGTTCTTTCTGTTTGGCAGTCCAAAGGCAAACCTAGGATTTCTACCATCACGAAAGGTTGCATGACTCCAACTGCAGATGCCATGTTTCCCAGGTTTCGCCCTCCTAGAACTGTGACTGTCAACACAACAGGTTCCACATCCTTCTTCATGGACATGATGTCAGACGGGTTGTAGTGGGTTCTATTCATGAAACCTGGCTTCAGAACATAGCCGCTCCTAATGACAAAGATGCACAATACATGATAAAATACGTGAATGAGTGAGGCTGATATGAACATGTAATTCTTCTTCTTCTTCAGCGTTCCGAGCCATTGAGGTTCTTTGCTGCAGATACAATCCGTCTCCATTCATCTCTGTGGTTGACCTTCTCGAGGCTCATGTATCTGTTTCGTAACAAAATGGTTTTTACAAACGTGGGGATGTTAACCCAACGCTTCAACCCCCAACCTGGAGGACCAGGGTGTTTCTCTCTGTCTGTTCTCTACCCTTTGACCTGTCCGGCTTGGGAGGCCCTGATAGTATTGTTTAAATATAAAGTTTAACCTGGGAAAAACTTTATGGTAGGGGATAAAAAAACAAACTGTGGCTAATATTATAACTACGTGATTAAAAACAGAATACAAACACACCAACATACAACATTTTGGTGGCATATTGTAGGAATTCTCTGATATGAAAACAGCACTTGATGTGAACTTATCATCATGATCAAGTGCCTTGAAGACTGGCAAAGGTGATCATGCCTCTACACATCTTGAGATCTTCAACAGCAAGGATTTGATGTGAAGTAGTTAACCTAAACCTTTCTATCTAATCAGCAGCTGATAAGCTGAGTCAAGTGGCTTGGACTTTTGTGCCTGTGTGAATTGACAAAGATAATCCTATGACAGTTAATGATGGAGAAGTGACATATACTAGGTCAGCACACATTATCCTGCTCCCTTTCTTCATACCTTTCCTTCCTAGACAAATCTCTGGTACCCAACTCATGGGACTGTGGCTTAGGGAGATAGTGAAACTGTGTTTCAAAATTCCCTGACATACCGAGTCGAGGATTCACAATCTGCCACTGGCAATTTGGAAGCAACTGATTTGCATTGATTTCAATGATATGAGGCATCGGCTGTTCAGAAAACAATGGCAAACTACTGAATTAACTTGCCTAGTAAATTACAACCAGTCAGTAAATGCTGGGGTTAATTGCAACAATGCAACAAGGATATGCAACAAACCCATCTCATGAGATTAGGTAAACCCCTAGAAACAATCTTGCAATCACAAACACCCTATTTAGACAACATCCAAGAAGGCTGCACACTTGGATCTCACCCAATGGTGACTGCAAGAACCAGACTGATTACATCTGATAACAACAAAACTGGTCAACATGTTTTACATCTGCAAAGACTCTGCCAGGAGCAAACTACGACACAGATCATGAACTACTTGTGGCAGATTTCAAGATAAAACTGAAAAAAAAGTGATACAAGGAGCACGACCAATACAAGTAAATAAAAAAAAAAAACTAATTTGAGGTGTTGATGGGAGAACAAGACATGACACAGGATATACTAGCCACAGAAGTGAACTACTTATCCTATCAGCACAAATTAATGATTCCTAAAACAAAAGGGTATAAGAAGCAGAGATATATCACTAAGGAAACATTAAGGCAACTAGAAGAAAGAATAACATTAAAGCAAACAGGGATGGAAACAAATAGTCTCATGCACACAAACTACAGGAGAACAATTAGAAGTGCAGTCAGAGACGACAAGAAGCAGATTTTAGTGAATACCTGTAATAGAAAAGTGCATATTCAATGCAAGGAAAACAAGGATACTTGTTCAAGAAAATCAGAACATTAACAGGTGAATTCAGACCATCATAACATGTGAAACAGAAATAAAAAAGATAATAGGAATGGCCAAATAATGCTTTTAACAACATGAAATCAGTATTAACATCTAGAGAGATTAACATTAACATTAAAAATGAGAATTGTCAAATGTTATGAATATTAACACTACTAAATGGTGCAGCAGCATGGACAATGAACAAGCAATTAGAAAGTTGAATAGATACCATGGAGATGTGGATATACAGAAAAATATGTCGTATTTCATGGAAACAAAAACAATCAATTACAGAGATTCTAGAAAAACCGGCCACGTTAAAAGACATATTGGAGGGTAAGATTGAAGGCAAGCGAGCAAATAGGTAGACAACGATATACGTGGGAAGATAGCATCAAGAGATTTATGAACAGCATTCTGACAGAATGTACAATTAAGGCGAGAGACAGATAGTGTTGGAGATCCACTGCAGCCAACCTTCATTGTGAAAATGACACCTGATTGATTGACAGATATACTAGAAAGATGGAAGGAGTACTGTGGAGAAATGTACGAAGATACAACAAAAGAACCCACATAATATACATGAAAGCGAAGAGACTGAACCAGTCTTTTATTATAGGAAGTACCATCAGTAATACAAAGTCCAATGAAAGGCAAGTCTCTAGGATTTGATAATATAGAAAAGGAACTAATCCAGGCACTAGGAGAGGCCAGACAGCATCCATGTCTATCATGCACTATGAGTGAAGATTGGGTACAGCGCTGTTTGGCACAAGAAAGGATAAGACCAACTTACATTTCTCTTTCAAAGAAAGGACATTTTAAAGTGTGCACCAACTATTGAATTATCACACTATTAAATCATGCCATCAAAATCCTCATGTGAAACATCACGAAAAGGACTGAACGTTAGATAAATAGATTACAAAAAGTACAGCCAGGTTTCAGGCAGGGCAGAGATACTGGGAATAAAGAATCATCTTTGAGAAACACATGCTCTTTTCATAGACTACATTTGGGCTTTAAACTGCGTTCAACATACAAAATATTATGGAACATCATAAGAGATATGGCGTTTCCAGAACATTTCATCCACTTAATTGAATCATTTTATCATGAACAACAAGTGGCTGTCAAAGTAGCCAGTGAAGCATCAAACAGATTTTAGATGCAAAAGGCAGTAAGACAGAGCAGCACTCTCTCCCTATACCTGTTTAATATCTAGGCAAAACATGTAATGAGAAACATTAAAAATGGCGAGAGCTGTGATAATGTTGACCCACTCCTAATTGGTGGAAATCCAAATCCAGAACTTAGATGACAGTCTTCCTCTCAAACAGTGCTAAGCAATTAGAACAGTTAATCCTGTCTCTCAAAAGACGCAGTGAAACTAAAAATCTTTTTTCTGAACTTGAAAGAAAAAACAAAAATGTCAGCAGACAAAACTAGATGTTAATAAACAAAACAAAAATATCATAATCAACAATGAGGAAACTGAAAATGTCACAAACTTGGAATATTTTGTCTCTATAATAAAAAACAATGGCAACTGCTCAAACGAAGTCTTTGCCCTAGCAATGAGAGGTTATAATAGCACACCAGCAAACAAATGACAGTAAAGATTTTGAGAACATGAATCTTTTATGTACACAGTTTACTGATGTAACATACTTTCCATTATTTGTACATACTGTCCTGGTGTCACAATCAATTTGGTGCAAACATAATACTAATGTTGTACGCCTTCCGTTCTGTGCAAACTTAGTACTGAGGTCACATACATTCCATTCTTTGAAAACTTAGTATTGAAGTCACATACCTTCCGTTCTGTGCAAACATAGCCTGGTTGATCTGCATAGGCTTGTCTGGTGTTTGATAATTCAAGGCCACCAATTGACAGCCTACATTCCACTTTGGTATTGGATCAAAATTGGTTGAAGTCACGCGTAAATATTTAGGGTAGACTCGGCTTATCTGGAACTGATTGTACCTGTGTTTCAGCAAAATTAAGACCACTTTTTCAGTTCAAATTTCAAATGTCTTATCCTTATCTAGGGAATGATTTTTTTTTTTCCCCCGCATATCCTTTACACGACATTGCTGTCAACAGCAGCATCTTTCAGCTGTCTGTTGATTTCTTGGCAAGATTACGCTCAGTAGTTTGCCATTGTTTTCTGAGCGGCCGGCTCAGTTATCCTGCAAGTCACCAGTGGGGGTCGAACCGCTTCCAGCTCTCGTCCGCTATGAGACTCTGCGTGATAAACGGGATTACGGAGAAAGTGTTGTAATCCCTCGGCCAGAGAGACCGGCACTGAGAATGATTTACATCTGTAAATATATATCTCCTGTAGCTTAGTGGTTAATGCACTTCCTTACAAAGAAAGTGATCTGGGTTGATTCCTCTGCAGTGGCATGGTTATTTTGTCTAACCAGTACATTCCAGCGTCATCCAACCTCACAAAAAAGTAAAAAGTAAAGTAAATGATCCTTTTATATGTCTTGTGGCAGTTTGGGTATATGGTGGTAGCTCCTTATTGTTATAGATTACTCTGCACTTGATGGATGATGAGGTCAATACCACAATGGCTTGTTTGCTTCCCATGACATTTTCTGGTACCATTTTAAGCTGTGAGCTGCATTAGCATAATGCGTAGACACTTGCCTGCTGGCCCGCAGCTTATGGATTCAAACCTGCATTGTGTGCAGATATTTAAAATTAACCTGGGTTCCCTGGTTGACCCAGTCCAAAATGGGTACCAGGAAATGTCTTGGAAAGTAAAGGTGGCTGGCATGAAACTGACCACACCACCCACTAAGTGCTCTATAAAAAATATGAGTCTAGCACCATATGCCCAATGTGCATGCAAAATGGGCCTTTACTTATTTTATTTTAAGTTGGATCGACCTGGAAGCCCAGGTCAATTAAAATAAAAATGTCCCTTGAGGGTATTCGAACACATGACCACTGGGCCAGCAGGGAAGCATGCTAGGGTCTGCAGCCCCTCATGAAATGGGTTATGGATCATTTTAAGAAATTACGGGAACTGTCTGGCAAGTGTGGCATAACGCAGCCAACATTATTCATTTTATCAACACATGCCGCAAAAAGAGGAAACAACATTAAAAGAAATTGACTTCACAAACGCAATTGGAGATTGGGACTTAAAACTTAACATCGAAACTGGAACTGAACAAGTGACAAATGACGTGGATTCTTGGAAGGATTTCATCAGACCAAGCTCGGAACCCCATTGGAGGGGAAAATCATGTGACCCGCCTTCGCGCCAGTGCATAATTAACATATATCCCTATTTCATCAGAAATGTTGAGAAGCCCGCACTTTTGTCTGAACTCGCTCCATGGACGGATGTGAGAAGATTGTGTGACCAAAAATTCAATGGACAAAGCAAAAGTCTGGATCCGAGGTACGTTTGTTGGCCCTTGATTAGACTAAGAACCCGATGTATCAAGTATCAAGTAACGTAAACCCATGTTTGTGATGTCAATTGAAATGTATGATTATTAATTAAAACCTCAGAAATGTAAAAATGCTCGACTGTAGATTCTAATGACGCAAAGCCATTCCCGGGCAGAATATTCTCTTCGATGAAACTGCCATCTCTGATATTCTTAAAGATAATTATTAACTTTAGGAAGTGCATTACACTATTACATTCTATTCTAAACAACTGTGAGAAGTGATGATTCGAAAGCAATCTTGTGCATTTCACCAGAAACATTGTAAAAGATGCTATCACTGTCTACAGCTGAAATGACAGTTCGTGTACTAGAACAAGTGCCTTGTTCTAAAACAGACTTATCTATGCCTATTTACGATCTAGAAAGCTGAAAGTGAAATCACTCTTTCCTTTCTCCTTTGTCTATAGAATTAATAGGGTTTGGCGAAATAAATATTTATATTTATGTCAAATTTAATTAGATAAGAGCACTTAGGAACTGCAATACATGAGAAAGTTGTGCTTCGCGGAACACCATCACGCGAAGTGAACTTAACTCATTACTCAACATAACTTAAAACACAACACCACTCAACACCACTCATCACCACACAACACAACACTCAACATCACAACAACAACAGGTAATGGAAGAGAGTTATTAGACACAAGAAGAAGAAGTAGTTAATTGGGAAAACACAGAGAATTATTTATACACATTGTGAACACCATTGAGTAGAAGAAATGTTATAAATGTATGTCATTTATTTACATGCATCTTGACACCTTCTCACTCTTGTCATTGTCTCACTGTACACGTTCACTGACCCCAGGTCAAATGAGGACTTACATACAGCAGGAACAAGTTGATACAAGGCGTACACAGTGTGATAAACTCTGACCACCCCAAATTAACCCAACACTAGCTTAGAGAGAAAAAGGGGGGGAGGGGAACTAGTTCCTACTTCAGGAATTTAGGTTCTTTTACCTACTTTTAAAAGATTGTATTGGTAGGAATGTATATATTTATGTGAATACTCATCAGTGATCTTGGTGGCTCCATACCAACAACCACCCAACACATCAGCAAACTAACCACCTAAATCAGACCTGAGAGAGGGAAGCCGAGAGAAAGAGATGAACCACAAGTGAGATGGAGGATGACTTCGCTATGAGCAGAGCATGGGGAGGCCTTCAGAGGAGCTATACGGGCAGACCTGAAGTGGATCCATCAGTCAATGGACCCTGGCTTACCTAATCCTCCAGTCACCAGGTTACTTTTATCATCGGTATACACCACACCCAATCTCAGGAAACTAATAGTTAAATGTTGATGCAACACTATCATACTTAATATGTACAACATCAAAATGTTTACTATGTTTTCACACTTGTTGACATTTCATATATTGATGCTTGTTATTGATTGTCTGGGACAATGGTCCAATGTGCAACTGTTCTATTACTTTGTGTAAATCACAATAGAGATGTATGTACTGACCAGAAGGCTCAGGCCAGTCAATAAATGATTAACATGAATTGACCTTCTGTTAATTTGTCAAGTTCAAACCTATCTGTCAACAACTTCTTTGTACATCATGTTGTCAAAATCTAATGTGATTGATTATGTGTTTGATTGTTAAAAGATAAATTAATTCATAATGACTTACTAAAGGGGGAAATAAAAGACTCTGTACCTATCAACTGCTCAACATCCATGTTTTCTTCATCTAAATCAGGCTGAGAAAATTCTCCTGACTTTCCTCAGATTTGATAAACTAAAAGGGGGCTCCAGAGCTAAAGAATCATTGGAGAAGGGGCAGATTCCCAATTAGTAAATTACCATTCTTACCAGGGCCATAATCTATATCTCCTAGACAATACTTAACAAAACGAGGCCTGCAGATAACTCAAGGTTCATATTCTGGGGTTATTGAAGATAGAAGAGGATGGGGCTCTACATCTTTTGTTAGAGATGGGGCATGCACTACAGTGATCTCCCACTCCCTTCAAAAATATATGACAGCAAGGACATTAAATACACAACACATCATTATGCTATGGCCTAGAATATGTGAAAGCCTAACATTTGACATCCCATCAGAGTATCAGACATAGGATTACATTTACCTTTAGCCCTAGAGTAATAGGAGCGGCAGTAGTATAATGGCTAGACTCTTGCCTGTCAACTGGGATGTTTAGTTAACTGTCTTTCAATTAGATGTGAATCTGCAACTTCATGAGTTAAAAGTGGATACCACACCCTCAAGCCTTGCCTATGGCATGGCGCTGGAGTCTGTGGACAATGAATTACCTAATACCCATTGGAGGAAACATGATCAATCCAGGCATAATGGGAGTCAGTACATTTGTGCTGTTTTGTGCTAAATGATGACCTGTTAACATCTAAATATGTCTCTCTGCAGATGTGTAGTTCTAGTACCAGTCTTGCACACCCTGTTGGTTTTTTAGCTTGGGGAGGGGGAGGAGAGCTCTCCAACAGTCGCCATGGAGACCTTTTCAGTGCTCAATTTTTTATATTTGTTTTGCATTCGCTCGCTTTGAACACAAGCATAGTCCATACACGTGCTATTACTTCTAGCAGCACTGGACTGATTTTTGCATGTAGTTTTCCATATTACGTGTCCCTCATCATCAGACGAACTCACTCCGACTTCTGAGTTACTTGTAGTTTACATCCCCAAGTTAAGGACAAGAAGTCAACATTTTAGTCCAAATGGCTGAAGGGGATGGACCTGCTACCTCAGCACCAGCACTCTGGAAAATTAAGATCAAACTCTCTTATCCATTCTGCCTTGCTGACCTCTAGTGCTAAGATGACCTGAATGCAATGCATCAGACCTAGGAGTTAAAATTATCTTCCATAAGATTAATAACTTATCCTATTCTCAAGCCTATCCGACCTCCAATTTATATTTATTTTCTTTATTGCATTCAGCAGTTTACTGAGTATAACAATGATGCATACCTCGCAGAAAGCAAACACTACATACTGTGAACAAGGAAACTATACCAAAATAATAAACTATGTAAAATATGGGATATAAGATACACATTTCATATCTATCATAAAGTACACGAAGGACACAGCAAAAGTTTAAAAAAAAAACACTATCTGAAATAATAAGAGATTTTATAACATCTCAATTATAACCAGCAGGATTGAATAGGATATGTTTTGTCTTTAAAGCAAAGAAATTATTTACTAACTGAATTATTTGCTTGTCATCTCTGCCAACTCGTTCCTCGCTGAGTGAAGATGTTTCACAAAATTTGCCTGCACCTGAAAAAAATGAATGATAAATTTGATAAACAGTGACAAGCTACAACATCTAGACAGATACAATTTTTCTCTCCATATCTTACTCAGCAGAACACATTAAACTGGCATATGCCTGGGCATATAAAGGGTGTCTGTAAAGTTTCACTACACTTTAAATGTAGAACAAATTTTAAAAAATGAAATGCATGATGTCATAACAAAATGTGCTCCAAAGTCCATTGTGAAGCAATATGCAGTGAATGGCTGTTGTCTGCTGGAGTAATTCTTTGCACTCCAACAGAATGGTGTTATGAATGGAAGAAAGAATTTTTTTGGTTGAACAAGCTTTTTGAAATGACGGTTGATACACACGGAAATAACAATATACACATTGCAGAAGGTATTTGACAATATGAAGAGATGTCTTCATCATGTCTTGAAGGCTGTGGTGGATATTTCCAACACCTGTTATTATGAATACTTCATTGGTACTTTCCAGCTTCCCCAAAACAGTGTTAGACCACTGCAGTGACTATTGTAACTAATGTAATGAATTTTCAGCACATTTTTTTTAATGGCGCCATGTACTTCATTTTTCAAATTTTACCTATATACAAAGTGTAGTGAGACTTCACAAACACCCAGTATTTGTGCACGCACGCACGCACGCACGCACGCACACACACACACACAGAGTTAGAGACACAAACAACATCTAATCAACCATGAACAAATCTTAAGAAAAGGAAAGAAAAACAACAAATCAAGAATAAAGAAGGCTTTTTTCCTGGAAGAGCTGTGATGTAATGAAAGCTGTATGGAGTTTGGATCAACAAAATGTCTCCTTTCACAGAGGAAAATTTTCAGAATTGGCACCAAGAATATTAGAACTGTTTGATTTATGCAAGACAGCAAAAGTGGTTGGGAAAATGACATATGATATTAGGATTTTGGAATTATGTCAAACAAGATGGAAGGGAGCAGCAAACAGCTTTTAAACAGCTTTTAAACAGCAGTGAAGTATATATTTTGCTCAATGTTGTCAAATCAAATCAAATAGGGCAACTCACGAAATGGATTATAAGGCACTGCCTGGAAGTAAACAACAATGTCTGACAGCTCCTGGGCAATGTTTTTCATACGTTCTTGTCGCTGTATCTCTAAATTCTAAATTGAGCAGAGTAAATAACAAAAGAAAATATCAGTCATTGGACAAACCAAGAATATATGTAAATACACTTGCCACTTCACATGTACTATCTCTTCAATGATTTTCATCCTATTAAGTAGTGATAATAAATGTACCAATCTCTTCAATGATTTTCAAGCTACAAATTAGTGCTAATAGCTACACTCTTCATTATTTCTTCTTCGTTTGCTCTTTAGCCCTGCATAGGCATCAACCAACTCATTCTGAGTCATCCTATATTTTGCTATCTCATGCTGCTCCATCCATGTTTTTCCCATGTGATTAATCTCTGTCTTTAATTCTCTTCTCCATGTATTTCTCCACTGTTTCATTCGCCTCAGGTTTTCCAGACAAGGGGGTGTCATGTTATACTATCCTCAAGTATTCTGACTATGGAGGTCATGGCAGTAATGCCTGTCTGAAGACACAGACATTCACCCAGACATATTTTCTCAGTGGCTCAATGTTCAAGCTGGGCTCGAAAATAGTGGATGGGGTTGCTGAGGAAGTCAAGCCTAATAAAAAAATCAGGTTTATTTTGCTCAGGACATGCTGGTGGAAGAGGAAATGAGCATGCTAATAGTCTTGCGGACCACTCTACTGTGGAAAGTTGACAAGCAACAGCTCGGGCTGATATATTTAATGCTATTAGAGAGGCACGATGATTAAATAAATCAAGAGACGACTGAATCTACAACCATGACCAGACTGCAAGAACATTAAGTGAAAAGGGATGAAGCAGACACTATGCAGGCAGAGAGCCAAAGAAAAATAGTCAACCTGCACAGAACTGAAGTCACTGACTGCTAAACACAGATTTGAGATACTGAGGAGGAGATCCAAGCACAATGGACTGAATGATCTAATGTACAGTGGTGAGGATAATTAACTAACCAACCATCCTCAGGTTTTCTTAATATGTGTCCTGTCCAGTGCCAACATCTTTTCCTCATCTTTTGATTCACTGGAATTTATTTAGTTCTCTCCAGAAGCTCTACATTAGTGATTATGTCATACAACGTTAGTCCCACTGTTTTGTGAAGGCACTAATGTATTATTACTCTCCATTGCACATATACCAGACTTTCCTTGATTTCCTGTTTATGTCTAGTGCTAATTTCTACTCTTTATTTCACATGTAGTAATCGTGTTAATGAGGTTTATATATACACTCCCAATTTCACATGTATGAACATTTTATTGATTTTATGTCCACAGCCTAATGTTAATATACACTCCACATCTGACATGTACCAACCTCTTCACTGATTTTCATTGTGCAGTTTAGTGCTGAATGTAGCCAATCCTCTACCTGCAGTATCTTTTTGGATCCTACGTGAAGAACACTCGGTTGCGTGGGATGTGCAACGGCAAAATAATGCATGCCATCTTCTGAGAAAGTCGCATTATCTGTGGAGTTACAATCAACATTGAAAGAAAATACTGTAAAACTATAACTAGGTCAGTACAACACAAAAGAAAACTTTTGGTAAAAGTTTATTCATCATCATCCAGTTGCTTGTTCTGTGCAGAAAATTCCCCCCCCCCCCCCCCCCCCCCAATTGTCTTTTGAAATGTCTCTCTATCATAAGCCAGATGCACTGCCTGTGTTGCTGTAATGTGCAAGTTAACTCACTTCTTGAATCCATCTATGATGTGGACTCCCTCTTTTCCACTTCATCAATATGCTTCCCTACATAATATTTTCCAGACGTTCATGTCTCTCTCATGCCCCAAATACTGCATTTTCCTGAATTGCATTTGTCATAATAACCAATCTTGTTTAATATTGGGTTCTTGTAGGATAGATCTGTTGGTGCTCTTCTCCATCTAAAAGTAACCAGTGGCAAATACTGGCTGTCTTTCAATCAGGGTGCGTAAGTGTAACAGATAGGGGGTTGCTGATATTATCATGAGCATGGTCGGATGAGGGTTTGATGCCTGCGTTCATCATTCGCTACAGTGAGGGAAAGACTCGCCACCAAGTCCTGTGTGCACTCAGGTCTATAAATTGTGATGCCCCTGTCACATCACAGACCTATAGCAAGTTCCTAATTCAGGACTTGTTTTCATAGTCAGATGGAAAATATCAACCCCCAAATATACACCTGTTACTCTTTAAAACTTAGGAATATGCACATGAAAGACATATTTCATCGTTTCACCAGTAATTTTGTTTTTGCATATCCTATTTACAGGACATCGCTGTAAACACCAGCACTGCCGTTGTTGATGTCTTGGTAAGTTTCCGTTCAGTAGTTTGCCATTGCTTCCTGAACAACTGGCTCACATACCATCACGTTAAAACCCAGCGTGACATGGTCTGTTGCCAAATCGGTCTCATCTGTGTTTTGAACGCAGGTAAGCGGATTTACGAACTGTGTTCATAATGCCTTTGCCATGGAGACCGGCCACCAGTAATTAGTTTCCAGAAATATGAGGCAATAATTTCAGAAATCGTTAACACACAGAAGTAATCACACTTACCAATATGACAGTCTGACAGCCGAAGCATAGTCTCAGAAGGTGCACTATTATCTTCCGCTTGAGCACTGCTGTTCACAATTTCTACATAGTTGGCAGGAAACAGTTTGTCGACTTGCCCGCCGTGATCACCTCTCCACCTGATGCAGATGACAACACATGGAGCTGCAGCTGATGTTAAACTAGGCATAGGGCATTCACATGACATGACAATGGTCTAGTTTGTCATCATAAAGAGAGTTGAACTGCTTTGACAGATCTGTGACCCACTGCATCAAGTTTCAACAGGCATTTCTTTTGGATTTACCTTCTTTAACCTGTCTACCCTCAGTCTCTGCAAGATGGCGAATCTTTGTGTCTGGTCCGTGCCCATAAAAATGTTTGGTTTGGTAGAATCTATCAGCAGCTACACTTCCAATGAGATCATGCTTGGGGGATACACAAGATAGAGCTATCAGTGAATGATTGCCATATGACGAGCACGCCAAAAAGTAGATACAGAAAAGGAGAAAGGGATTTTGCATAAGGATGCACCAAAGGGGATGATGAACAAGGAAACTAAGAGAGACTCGAGATGTCATAGAGCAACAAAGAGTCATACATTGCAAAGCCGTGTTACCAAGTGGTTGTGCTTTCCAAATTCGGTGTTAAGTGGATGGCTGGATGCACTGATGCGATGATCTGAAAGTGAATGACAGGACGAGGAATTCTGTTGATAAGAAGCCATTGATGGAAGGACAGGGAATGGAAAAACCTTGATGAATTCTGAACGACGGAACTGTGGAATGGAAAGTAGACGTCAAGGTGAACAGGACAGAATTAGGTAGGATCATACGTAGATAGTTTATAGATAACGACCCTGCGTCAAGGGCGATCTAAGGTCTACATTTATTGAACCTTATAATTCTACAACACACAATTAAAAATGTGTGGAAACGTTCACTGACCTACTGTAAGGCAATGATCTGGGTTTAATCTCGAAGGAGGGATTTCTCTGACAACATAAGACTGACAAGTCATGTACATAGTACTTGGAGGATACACTAGATAGAGCTATCAATGAATGATCTAGGTTTAATCCCAAAGGAGGGATTTCTCTGACAACATTAAGACTCTCAGTCATGTAGAATTGTTCTCAGAAATGTATATTAATCAAGTATAAAATAATGAACACACAAACATCAAACTGTTAAGCTTGGTCTAGTAAATTACAAGCAAATAAAAAAGGAACATAATTGGTTCGTCCCACTGTGTTATATGTAAAATACAGAAATATCTATTGTTGAGGAGGCTCTGAAGCCAATTAAATAACATCAGAAATGAGTTCACAGGTATTGATTGGCACTCACAGAAGTATAGAAAAGAAGAGACCAGTGGACAAACTAAGATGGTTTAAAGACATAAGATTGATTTAATTGCAATGGGTTTCAACCCGTTTGGCTCAGTCTCTTCCACAGAGTGGTCTGCATAAGCATCGCACAAAGCATGAACTCCATAACCCCAGCTACAACCCCCAGGAGTCTCCGAAATAGATTGCACCTGTGGACAGAAGGACGGAGTCTGGAATGAAACCCACAACCTTCAGAGCGCAAGATAAGCAGCCTAACCACTTCACCATGAAGACAACAGACACACTAGACAATATAATAATTGAAAGCTATTGACCTACCAGAATTTGAACCTGCCACCTCCAAATAGACAACAGAGTCTTGTCAAAAAATATAAAACAATCTCTAAGAACAATTTAGAGAAAACAAAAACTACAGAGCAGAACACAAAAGCATAAATGAGCTTGGCAGAAATAAACAGATCAACATCATCAGACTAAGAAGACGACATTGTTGACCTAGAACAGACCTCTACCAAATGGGTCTTAAAGACTTGTAAATGTCCAGCACTCAAGCAAACCCCAAAGCATGTCCCACAAAGTCAACTCTGACTTTGCTGAACTGAGGAAAGAAATCCGACCACTGGAGCAACCCTTTGAGAAAAACTATGGGGGACTGGTGAAGACTTGCAGTGCGAACCATCCTGTTTTTGCCCCATGCAGGAACATTGATCGCAGAAGAAGAAAGAAGAAACAAGTGTATTTTAGCAATGACCAACTAGACACCATAATTAAGATGTCATTATTAGCCAATTCTGTCATCCATCAGAAGCCACATCCATGGAATATTACACAATTCTTATCCAGCCAGAGAACAAAGCCATAGGGAGGCAAGTATGGTGAGGAAATCATGAGTTAAACAATTTAAATTCCCTTTCACCATTAAATTATAATTACTAATAACATCACTTTCATTGTATCTGATTCTTAGGTTCCAACAACAAATGGACTATGACAAACTAACAAAAGTAAACAAAAAAAAAATAGTTGCATATCCTTTACAGATGTAGCAGTCAACCCCAGCATTATTTGACTGTTTGTGATTCCTGGGCAAGTTTACATTCAGTAGTTTGCCAGTGCTTTCTGAACGACCGGCACCCATACAATTTCACAAAAAACCAATCAAAAGTAAACAACTTCTATTTATTCCTTAAAATGAAAGGACCCTTTTTTACACATCTTGAGGTGTACATTTCTCCACAGTAAGGCATATGGTATTAGCCCCATATTTCTTTTTTACAGACATGTGGTGTTTTAAAAGGCATGTGATATTAGCCCCATATTATTTTTACAGTATGAATCGGCACTTGAAGGGTGATGTGGTTAATATCACACTGGCCACCTGCACTTCTATGACATTTCCTGGCACCCATTTCAGCCTGGGTCGACCTATGAGCCCAAGTCCTCCTCCCTTACTACACAAACAAACATGATGATAAGTCCACACATTCCATCCCAAAATTAAGAAAACAATATATTCTAATGCTTAAAAATGCTTTACTTAACATGCAAATTAAGGTAAATATTTTTTAAATGGACTGGGAAAAGGCAAAAAAATTAACCAGAATCTAACAAGGTGCTAAAGTCACACAGAAGATATATCAACAGATGTTGCATGTGGAATCAATTAACTCTATTCGACCCAAACAAAGCATGTGTAATTGTCTTGTCCTCTTGAATCCCAGCTATCACGTAATGTGTTGTCAAACATTTGACATTTGGTCACATTACACAAAAGAAATCTGTCTTTGTTAATGGCCATTTCATCCTGTGTATTTATTGTCTTTAATTGATTCGGTGCCATGGTATGATAAATCGTCTTATTCAAACGTTCCATAACTGCCATGGGCTTATAAAATCAAACTATAATTAAAATATCAATACAACAGCTTTTTCCCATACCACCCCCTTTCATTGTATATATATATAATACGTCTGCTAGCATACTAACAACTTTAAGTCATAACTGTGACACATCCCTACTTCTCATTTTCTGCCATACATTTTTGTTTGGTCAAAACCTACTTTCTGTATGGCACTGAATCTATTACAAATAATTAACTTGAGATTTGTTACAGTGCCTGCTGCAAAACCTGAAACTGAAAGCAGTAACATATTTGCTTACCAAGGCTGGTCTTCGATGACAACATTTGTGATGTAGCTGCCTCTTACAAAGGAGAGTTCGTCTGGACCTGCTGCATGGAAATCATACAGTGCCCTAACTGTTACCTGCAAGATAACCAGATCATTACTAGTGGCAGTGCAGCTGACATACAAAGTTGTGAACACTGAAATCATATTTCTTTAAGAAGAAAAAAAGGCACTGGTTGAGGTGGTGGCAGTGTGTGTGTTCTTCTTTTTTGTTTTTCAAAAGGCAAGAGAATCAACTTTATTGCACCAGGTTTTTCCCATCTAGTTCAGCCTCTCTCAGCATAGCAGCTCGCTGCCTGCCAAAAGCATGGCACAGAACACAAATTCTGTCACTGTGGCAATGATCCGCAGGGATCGTTGAAAAAATTACTCTCATAAGCCAATTGACGGAGTCAGAAAATAAACCCATGACCTTCTGAGCATGGGGCAGATGGCTTAACCACCCCCCCGAATTTCTGGAACAAGACATTTTACAACTGCTTTCTTACTAAATGATTAAAATAAACACTTATGTCAACAGTATCATCTTCAATCATTATCATCTTCCCCTCCTCCTTTTGCTTTTTACGCTCTTTCTCTCTACTTTGCCTTGTCAGATGTTTAAGATGTAACCTAGGCTGCCAGGTCAACCCAGCCTAAAACGGGTACCAGGAAAAGGCCTGAGAAGTAAAAGTGGCCAGCCAGATACTGACCACATAACTGACTGAGTGCTGATTGGTTTATAAAGGCATGACATCTCATCCTGCAACCTCCGATGTGGATCATCGGGGTGTCATGATGGAAGCATCAGTAATCAAAGTCATCCACTGCTCTGTCCTCAGAAACATGCACAAGTGTAGAAATGCTGCATCTTATCCATTATTTAATGTTACAAATCCAGCACTTTCTCTGTCTCCCTCTTCTCCACTTCTTCTCAACTGTTCCCTGGAGGATTACCTCTGAAAGGGTGTCATGACATGTGACATATCAAAACCAGGCCATCTTTAAAATTTCATATTTTCTTATAAAAATGTAACATTTTTATCATGCAGGAAGTAACTGATCAGCATGTGGTGTTTTCCTCAGTACAGAATGATATGTGAAAGATGTGTTTACAGATAAGAAAAGTAAACAATCAGATAAGAAAAGTAAACAATTACCAGGTTTCCATATTCCTGCACATCACAATAGGTGTATGGGTTGATGTAGATATCCTGCAAAGAAATCAACACATAGCTGTTCATCATTCTGAGTACATTCTTTACCACTTGATCTTCCCGCTAGCATGCATGTAGACATGCTGAGGTAAAGCTGTCCCATTGCAAATACTGTCACAGCAATGTGAACTGTTAGATCTTCATATGTACTAGGTGTACTGGTAATGTCAGAATTAATCTCTTATTCCCCAACAAAGGTACAAAACCAAGGACGAATGAGGAGATAGCAAAATAAAACTTCACAGCACTGCTTGGCATTTACAATTCTATGATGCAAAATTGCAAGTGGACATGCCATCGCACAAAGGGAGTACAGCTTGAATTCGTCAACTGATTGTAATACTCCAATTTAATTTAAAAAAATAATTTGTTGCATATCCCTTACGGGACGTTGCAGTCAACACCAGCATTTTTCAGTTGCTGTTGATGTACTAGGCAAGTGTTACGTTCAGTAGTTTGCCATTGCTTTCTGAACGACTGGCTCCCATACCAGCACTGTTATAACACATAGCGACACGGTCTGCTGCACAAACCGGTCGCAGCTGAGCTTCGAACGCCTGGTACCCGGCTCACGAACCGCGTTCGCAAGCCTTTAGCCACGGAGCCGGCTAATATACTCCAATTAACTATCTTAAATTACCACGAGTTCAGCAGCAAAGGGATCATAAAGGTGTAGATAATAACCATAAGACATTCTGGCATCATAACCACCTAAATGTAGCCACCGTATAACATGCCACCACAGACTTTCAGACTGGGTGGAGACTTGCAGCCTGAGACATGTGTGAACTCACCAACGGCTGGCATATACCACCTACTCTGACATAATCTTTGCTCAATGCAGATGATAAATTCAACTGCAGGCAAACACAGAAGGTGAAGGTTAAAACAGCAGATTCGAATGCATTACATAAAGTCAATCACATCTCTGAGGAGCGGCGAAAGCATGTCTCAGATGAATGGGGTGGGCTGGTCAAAGGATGACTGGCAGGTGATATTGAGTTTATAGTGACAGTGAAGGGGGAGTTGAAGAGTACTGGACATGAAGCATCCAGGGAACCCTCTAAAGTGAAAAGGGGAGGAGAGAAGATGAAAATAATGGAATGGATAAAAACAGTAAATAAATGCCAAGTCTTGCAAACAGCATTCAGACGTAAACACAATTGGCCTAATAGGGAAGACTCCCAGCAGTCTCATTGTGCCAGACTTTCAGTAAGGAGTTTTAAGGCAGAATTCTCGGCTAAATTCAGTTTTCATATGAGCCACAGACAGTCAGCAATCCACTCACATAATAGAGTGGCTGATCCTAGTGCAAGGACACATCAACGTTGTGAGACCTACAAGCCCGGGAAGGTTAACCTGGTCAACAAATGCCCGCAGAAGTCGGATGTGTAGCCTAACGGCGCAAGAACGCAGCTCTGCTGTAAACAGGCACAACGCAGTCACATCCGAAAAAAAAAGCTGGATGAACGCAGAAGAAGAAGACCTGCAAGCTGGATGTGCTACACATCTCAAGTTGAGGGCTCAACTTTAAGGTTCCTTTATCCAATTGTTTAAAAAGTTATGTACTCATTTTTATTAATTGTGTAACATGATATACATGCCATTTAATCACACCCTTTCTCTCATCGCATACCACCAACATATTAAAATGTCAACAAGTATAATCGTCATCAGTGCCTTTCGTGTGAGTAAAGTAGATACTTGTTAAAGTTTGCAGAAGCCATAATGATTAACCTACATAAGCCGGCTTTGTGCAAGCAGAAAGACATGTTAGTCAGTTTAAAATTAACATGGTAGACAATCGACATTACTGTGCAAATATGTGTCTATTTCAGCTTGAAGGAGTTATCTAGTTAGTTCACTTTATGTTGAGTAAATTCTGCAGTATGTACCTGACGAGATGCAGCGAAATATACCAAGCAATAAATCATGCAGTCTATTGTTTGTGTCTTCCTTATTCAAATTCGCTATGGGAAAACATTGTTTTGAATATCCAGGGACTGTTTCTTCAGTCAGCTTACAAGAGACATTTGTCTTGAGTTTTCTCACCTGAATGTTAAGGAAGTTGGACCTATATCCACAACTAAACACCAGTGTGAATCAAACCCGATTTCTAACACTAGGTTACAACTTAGGTGAGGTGACTGGTTTCCTCTTTTGTCATCTTTTCTTCACATAAAGTCACCTAAGCTAACAGTGAAGTTTATGAGGTTGGCTGTTTCTGAAGATGATTAATGTTGTCTTCATAAAACATACTAGAGTGAGGAAGAATTAAAAAGGTGACAAAAGCAACCCCCACTCTTCTGTTCTTATTTTAAATGTATGTTAGTTTTCCCTCCAAAATG
This sequence comes from Cepaea nemoralis, assembly GCA_014155875.1. Lineage (NCBI taxonomy): Eukaryota > Metazoa > Mollusca > Gastropoda > Stylommatophora > Helicidae > Cepaea > Cepaea nemoralis. Next base: position 846,435 of record JACEFZ010007551.1, read on the forward strand.
TTATCTTTATTACATTAATGATCTATTCAGATCTACTGTCTATTCAGAAGTTCCTCAAAGTATTTGACCCATTGGTTCCTTTGATCCTCAATGTTGGTGAGAATGTTCCCCATTTTTATTTTTGATAATCAATTTGGTTGATTATATTTTTCTAGCTAATTTCCTTGTGATGCTGTAAAGATATCTGTGCTTTCCATTCTTACCCATCCACATGTGCTCTCATCATTCTTCTGTAAAACCACATCTTGCAAGCTTCTACATAATTCCTCAACAGCCTGCTTATTAGAAGACACAATTGACAGATGAAAGTTAAAGTATTAGAATCTAAATGATGACAGCACAATTACTGCAGGAACAAGTGCACTTCAAGCAAATGGCCAGCTTGGCGGGTTGAACTGACCATACACAGAAGTACATTTGTTTCTACCCTACAGAGAGGCAAGTGTCATCCTTTAGAGAAAATAGGTCAATATCAACTGTACATTTATTTGTGTTCTTTAATCTCTACTCCCTTCTCTACTTCTATGAGTGTCAATCAATACCTGTACAATTATTTTTGTGACGTTTCAATGGCTCCCCAACAATGGAATTAAAAGAATATCTAATTAAGCTTTCACACAAATGAAGTTGGTGCTCTCTCACATTTTCCATTCTACCCTGATCACACCACTGTGTCAACTATATCTTAGCTCTTTCCCAAAGCCACTCATACATGCAGCAAAACAAGAAAAGAAAAAAAAAACGAGAAATGTTAATCTGCATATCTTCTAAGGTTGGTGCTCTATCAAAACCACAGTGCTATTTGTGGCCATCAAGGTATGAGTCTCTCATCAAATTTTGATCCTGTGGCCAAAGCTCAAGAGTTGACTTGAAATTACGATTTTCATTTGTGATGCAACAATAGTGGGAGACACTGTACCACCAGCCTGTGAAAGCCATCAAATACAGAAAATCCTTAGGTTGAATTTGACCATTGCAATCCATGAATGGCCAGTCTCCGTGGCGAAGGGCTTATGGATGCGGTTCGTAATCCCATATAGCCACGTTCGAAACACAGCTGCGCGCGATTTGGCAGCAGACCACATTGCATTGGTTTTGCGTTGGTATCAGTGCTGGTCACTCAGAAGGTAATGGCAAACTACTGAACGTAAATTTGCCAAGAGATCACAGAAGCAGAAATGCTGGTGTTGACTGCGGCGTCCTGTTAAAAGGATATGCACACAAAAAAAATCCATGAATGAACAAATCTAAACTAAGGAAATAAGGCAAGCTGAACATCATGCATTAAGCTGTTCTGATTGAATCTGCAGAGGGATCCTACATTTGAAAATAAGACAGGTGCAAAATGACTGTCTTATTTAGTGTGCACAACGTCAGAAAATCTGTATCTCTTTTATAATGCTAAGGTACAGCATTTCTGGATTACCTAAAATAGCAAAAAGAACAATAGCTCTTGATAACAATAGGCAAACAAAGATAAAGAAAGAGAGCAGAGGGAAGGAGAGAGAGAGATCTTATAATATAAAAAAATTGTCAGATTTGAAATAAACTGGTTGTGTGATAATAATAGATCTATCTTTACTGAAAAATATTTGCATAAATGTTGGTCAATTGTATCTCAATGATGAACTTTCTGTTCTGTGTACACCTTTGCTCTCCTGGAGGAAGAACCCATATATAGCTTTTCAGAAAGCTATCATTATTTGTGGTGAAAACATTTATTACAAATGTGAAAACTCTGATAATAAACATTTAAAATTGTTGATGCCTGTCAAAACCTGTTAAAGTGTGAGAACTCTTGTTACAACCATTTGAAGTATAACTCTTGTTACAAATTTTTAGAGTATGATTATTCTTGTTATAATCTTTTAAAACGCTGATTACTCTTGTTACACACATTTACAGTATAAATCTTTTTACAACTTTTAGAGTATTATTATTCTTTTTATAAACTTTATAAAAAAGCTGATTACTCTTATTACAAAAAAAGCATAAAAGTCGCTTAAGAGTCAACAGGGTTGACTTCATTGCACTGGGTTTTTATCCCATATGGCTGCCGCTTTCCACAGCAAACTGCCGAAAGCGTCGAACAAAGCACAAACTCCGTAGCTTCAGTGACGACCCCCAGGAGACTTCGGGGGAAAAAAATGCACTCGTGAACCCAAGGACACTGGCCCGGAATCGAACCCACAACCTTCAGAGCCCGAGGCAGATGGCTTGACCACTTCACCACGGACACTCCCTCTTGTTAAAAACATTTAAAGTATAACTCTTGTTACAAACATCTTACAGACCATTTTATGAATCTGCACTTAACACAATTACCGTAGACACAAATAAATAACATTCCAAAAGAAGTCCACAGCTTACAGTGTCACACCAAGCACTCATCTCTATGGCTGGGTGACTAAATCGGGTATTAAAAGTCCAAATCATGGTAAAATGCACTAGTAAATTTTGCCTGGAGACAACCAAAGATATTACTGTTTGGCCTTACTATTCACCTATGTTGGCCAGTTACTACTGCATCTTACAGACTTTTAAGCACCCAGACTTCACACGAAATAGGATACCTAAAAACACACGGAGAAGAGAATTGGAGACATTGATGAATTATATGTGGAAGACATGCGGGTAGTTGCGGGAGATGGCAACAGATAGCACGGCTAGGTATGAGTTGGTTGAGGGCCCAGTGTGGGATAAAGGACAGAAGAAAAAGTTAGAAACTGATATCACTCATTAACATTTCTAACAAAAAAACTTGTTACAAAAAAATTAGTTTGCATATCCTTTACAGGACCCCGCAGTCAACCCCAGCATATTTTGGCTGAATGTGATTTCTTAGCAAGTTCACGTTTAGTAGTTTGCCATTGCTTTCTGAACGACCGACACTCATACCATTGTATGAAATCAACGCAAGGCGGTCTGCTTCCAAATTCACTCGCAGCTGTGTTTCAAACGTGGTATGCAGGATTACAAACTGCCAGTTTTTGTTACAAGACTTCTGAAAATAACTTGTAATAAACTTTACAGTTTGATACTTATATCATTTATTAACATATATTTAAAAAAAACAAACACCTATTGTTACAAGCCATCTGAAAATAACTTGCTATAAACTGTACAGTTTGATAATACAGACTACAAACATTCTGAACACGATTATTCATAAAACCTACTACTACTACACTCTATTTTATTAGTAATGGAAGTTTATTTGATAACCTTATGTAAAGGGAAGAAACAATGGTGGATTAGTGGTTGGCATTTTTATTACCAACCGAGGAGAAAGGTTTAATCCCCAGTTGTGGCATGATTGTATCTGAATAGTATGGTGTAGGGTTGGCTATCCTTGAAAAATGGGTACTGAATAATAGTCAGATTTGTGGAAACTATGGGAGCTGTGGTAGCATAGCTGCTAGATGCTCACCTGCTATACTGGTGGTTTTGGGTTTGATCCATATTAAAGGAAAATACTGCCACAGGGATGGAAAGTGTTAAGTCTTCACATACACCAGATCACAGTCAAATCAAGTGGAGTAATGAATTCTCTTCCTCACCATCTTTCCTTGCAATCACATTATGAAAGAGCTGTCATGGTCAGACAGAATCCAATCCTGCCACAGACAGGACTGCAGCCCAAACAAAACGCCAGCAAGCAAATGTATTAAAAACTATACCACCACTGTTCCTTAATTCTAATGGGATTTAGTGAGTTTTACTGACTTCACTTGTTTACAACACAATGCTTATCTTTCCCTTAAAGTGCTAATGGAAGCTCATACACAGCAGTATTCAGCAGTACGATGATGAGCTGGACCACAAACAATATCTGATTGGAAGTGAGGTCTGTAAAGCAACAACAAGTAAAGAATCTGTGTACATGCCTTAGGCATATTGGCCATGTGGTGCTAGACCCACAATTGTATAGACCAATCAGCACATGACAGGTGATGAGGTCAGTATCATGCCGGCCACCTTTATTTCTAAAGATATTTCCTGGTACACACTTTAGACTGGGTCGACCTGGGTACTCAGCTCAATTTTAAAAATCATCCCCAATTTAGATTCGACCTCACGACCTTGGGGCTAGCAGGCAAGTGTCTAGCCAATACACTGCCATGGCTCCCAAATGAGGTCTGGAATGACAGTCTTCCAGATCCTGTAGATTAGTACCGCACTAACATGTTGACCTTCACGGAAATGGGTGTCAGTATCAGCTTTACTTACCCTGTTAAGAGAACATTTGGATTTGAGGACGAAGAGTGAGTCACATTTTTCAAACATAATTAGTTATTTCACATATAAAATTTATACCTGATTGAAAATTATGCATTGTTGACTTTATTGTAAATATAATTCATGAACAAAAAGTACTGTGAGAAGTGCATGATTTAACAAAGTAAATGCTTCAGCGTAATGACATCAGCTTTGAAAAACTATTATTGGTGAATGATGTAAGTTGATGTTTCCAACTGAATATTCTATGTGAAATTATTCCAACTATGACACACAATAGAGTATTCCACCATATGTATAATTGTTGATGCAGTACAATGCGCACAAGGTGGAGAAAACCAACCTGTAGAGCACACTCCTCAAGAATGCATCAAATACAACTCATTATGGTGAGCCTACTGGTTTACTAAAATTCCTGGTTTGAAACCAGAAGTTGGGGCTGCAATGTTTGGAGGGCAGCACAGCTAGACACCTTATGTTTATAACAAACTCACAGAGTATCCTTCGTAAAGTAGAAACTGGCATGTTCCATGTGGCATGGCTCGCATTGCTCAACAAGAAACAGATTGCGAGCATAACATGGATTTTCTGCGAGGGCATGCAGGTATGTGGGGCAATGAACAGGTGGAAAGATTGACTGCTATTGCCAATCTGGGTAGAGAATGACTTTATGATCAGGGTGAGGCTCTCTGGGAGCAGGTGGAGAGTGTAACTGAACAGAATATCTATATCTGCAAAGACTGGTTCATTAGGAAATTAACAGAGGATCAGGATGACACTCAGCATGTAGAGGAAAACCAAATGGACTTTCATCAAACCGCTAATGGAAATATCAGTATGGGAACTCGTTGTTGGCTTTGGAGGAGGGGGATAGAGAATGTGTGGGAATGTCCCCAGTGCAGTGATGTTGAATCTGTAATCAGGTATTAATAAAGTGTGTATTCTGCTGCGGCCTGGTCACTAGCTCTCACTGAGTCTCCAGCCTGACTAGAGTCATTTACCCAAGTATAATAATTCAGTTCCTTAATATATGTGGTTTGAACTACCTATAGAGATAATGATTTTGTCACATTTATAATATGTCTTGCTTTTGTTACGGTAATCCACTTATTCACTTTTTTGTGTGTGCGTGTGTGTGTGTATGCATGTTTGTGTGTTTTTGTGTTGTCAATACATTGTTGCCTACAGTTCTTTTTCTACTTTTTCTAGGACATCTTTTTCTCTACGAAACAAATATTTACATTTCTAGGGCCTCAATAACATTTTCTGATAGCTTGTTTATTGACCACACTTCTGCATCATACAGTGATGCTGAATATTTGACTATTCTTATTTTAAATTTATTGATATCTTTTTCATATTGCTCAATTTATTTATTTTTTTTATTGTTATTTCTATTCCTTTTATTATGTCTGTTTTACTTCTAACATCAACTGTTAATACATGTTCAAGATAGGATAAACTTGTTACTTGCTAAAGTATCTCTGCTTACTCTGATGTTAATTGTCGGCCTCTCCTTTGTTTCAGTTTGTTAGTTTTTTTGTTGTTGCTAATATATACCAAGAAATCAATATATAATTTATTTTGCTCAGTAAATTTAACAAGTATTACACCTTTAGATATCATTACAAAAGTAAAGCGAACACAAATACAAAAACATTTAAATAATACACCTTAACAAGAAAATAGTAAAATAATGGAATACATATCCAAGCTGATAAGAACATGCAAACATTATCTGACAAAAACTGACCTTATCTATTCCATCCATCTGCAATGCCTCAGTGGCTGGCTGAGTCAATCTTGCTGTCTTGTACAAAGGATGGTATTTGAAATAATCTATCAGTTTATTCATGATAGGGAATCGGAATGTTCCTATAACGAACTTATTACGCTTATATTCTATCTGATAGTGTGAGATCCTATGACGATATCTGCAAACAAGAATAGTTTCAACTTGATATAATGTAAATAAAGGAAGATTATGTTAAAATAAACACCCATAAACTTATGATCTTCTAGCTAATAAAAGACATGACTCCAACTAACACAGGTGCTACAAGATAATGCCATCCAAAACAGCACGGTATAACAAGATTATATGATGCTATAATTCAAACCAGTAAACCTGTAAAAAGAATATGAAGCCATCACTCAAACCTACAACCTATAACACAATTATATGATGTTATCATTCAAACCAGCAGGCCTATAATACAATTATATGAAGCTATTACTCAAACCTATAACAGGATTACATAAAGCTATCACTCACATCAACACACCTATAACATTAAAACAGTATATTCCATTAGTGAATTTAAACACAGAAGCCACAAACAATATGTTGCATGATTTATTGCCAGCCATATTTTGCTGCATCTTGTCAGGTGCAACTGCAGAGGTATATATAATATGAAGTGAATAAATTAATAATACTGCCGGTTTATATACTGATATTGGTTTCCAGCCGGTTTTGTGAAAAAACAGAAAGAGTTTGTGTTAAATTTGAAATTACCATGGGATAACAGATGTTCCATATTTGAAAAATACTTGTGAGTTGATTATGTGTTTTAATTGTTTCAGTTTAAGTATTATTAATTTCATATGATATATAACTCTGCGGTATGCAACCAACGAGATAGAGCTAAATATGCCAGGCAATAAATTGTGCAACATATTGTTTGTGGTTTATGTGTTTAAACCTATAGCAAGACCTTATAGGAAGCTATCACTCGAACATGCAAACCTACAACAGGATTACACGAAGCTATCACTCAAACCAACAAACATATAACAAGACCTTATGGGAAGCTATCACTCGAACATGCAAACCTACAACAGGATTACATGAAGCTATCACTCAAACCAACAAACATATAACAAGACCTTATGGGAAGCTATCACTCGAACATGCAAACCTGCAACAGGATTACATGAAGCTATCACTGAAACCAACAAACATATAACAAGACCTTATGGGAAGCTATCACTCGAACATGCAAACCTGCAACAGGATTACACGAAGCTATCACTGAAACCAACAAACATATAACAAGACCTTATAGGAAGCTATCACTCGAACATGCAAACCTGCAACAGGATTACACGAAGCTATCACTGAAACCAACAAACATATAAGAAGACCTTATAGGAAGCTATCACTCGAACATGCAAACCTACAACAGGATTACACGAAGCTATCACTGAAACCAACAAACATATAACAAGACCTTATAGGAAGCTATCACTCGAACATGCAAACCTACAACAGGATTACACGAAGCTATCACTTGAACATGCAAACCTACAACAGGATTACACAAAGCTATCACTGAAACCAACAAACATATAACAAGACCTTATAGGAAGCTATCACTCGAACATGCAAACCTACAACAGGATTACATGAAGCTATCACTGAAACCAACAAACATATAACAAGACCTTATAGGAAGCTATCACTCGAACATGCAAACCTACAACAGGATTACACGAAGCTATCACTCAAACCAACAAACATATAACAAGAACTTATGGGAAGCTATCACTTGAACATGCAAACCTACAACAGGATTACACGAAGCTATCACTGAAACCAACAAACATATAACAAGACCTTATAGGAAGCTATCACTCGAACATGCAAACCTAAAACAGGATTACACGAAGCTATCACTCAAACCAACAAACATATAACAAGACCTTATAGGAAGCTATCACTCGAACATGCAAACCTACAACAGGATTACACGAAGCTATCACTCAAACCAACAAACATATAACAAGACCTTATAGGAAGCTATCACTCAAACATGCAAACCTACAACAGGATTCAGTTATCAGTTATCAGTTATCAGTTGGGGTATCTTCATTGCACTCCGGACATGTCCATAGGTGCTCAGATTCTCCCCCCAGCATATGCATCAGCGTCCGGTGGCTAATAGTGCCAGTTCTGTGTTGGTTGACGAGGCGCTTTGTTTTCCCGATGTACCTCTCGCGTCTGGCTGTGCCGATTCTTACTCCACGGTCTTTCATTCTGGACAGCGATGTGGAATCACTGACGTTAAAGTCCTCTGTTCTCGCCATATCTTTAAGGACGTTAATAATGTCAGGATTACACGATTACAACAGGATTACATGAAGCTATCACTAAAAAAATAAACATATAACAAGACCTTATAGGAAGCTATCACTTGAACATGCAAACCTACAACAGGATTACACGAAGCTATCACTGAAACCAACAAACATATAACAAGACCTTATAGGAAGCTATCACTCAAACATGCAAACCTACAACAGGATTACACGAAGCTATCACTCAAACCAACAAACATATAACAAGACCTTATAGGAAGCTATCCTTCGAACATGCAAACCTACAACAGGATTACACGAAGCTATCACTCAAACCAACAAACATATAACAAGACCTTACGGGAAGCTATCACTTGAACATGCAAACCTACAACAGGATTACACGAAGCTATCACTGAAACCAACAAACATATAACAAGACCTTATAGGAAGCTATCACTCGAACATGCAAACCTACAACAGAATTACACGAAGCTATCACTGAAACCAACAAACATATAACAAGACCTTATATGAAGCTATTCCGGTCATGAACATGGAGGATAGGCAGTGAAACGGTTAAGGCCTCTGGAGTGTTAATGCTTGTGGCCACTGTTTGCATTCACATTTTCCTCATGTTGGACTGGTAATTTATGGTTCCGTCACCCTGCTACTGAGTTGAGTGCGTGGCGCGACGCTGTGAGCTGTGAATTTCGTGTGAAAGGCTTTTAAATCGGCCTGAGTTTGTGGAATGTGAGCTGCATGTTCATAGAAATGGTGGCTGGCTATGTCCCAGAGATGACCGGATTTTGTGCCTTATGCAGAAATGTGTGGCTGCTGGCATTCTGGTTGACTGCCGCTTCCTTTGACGATGAACAGTGTTTCGTGGAGGACTGTTGTTTTGGCATTCTGAAGACAGCATTATGTATAGTGAAATGTTTTTTTGCATCTGTCGTTGTGGTGTGAAATGCATGCTCGGAAAATGGCGTAGCTGGCTAGAAAACATCTAGAAACAGAACAACATCTAGAAATATCTGCATATATGGCGGCTGGAGTGTCACAGAAGTGACAGGTTTTTTTCCTTGTTTTCTAATTACTGCCATTTCCATCGATGTATTTTCGTAGAGGACATTTTGTGTTGACATTCTGGCAACGGCATTGTGGACAGTGAAAGTTTTTTTTACATCTGTCCATGGTTGTTTTGTTGCGTGATCTGCATTTTGGAGAAAAAATGGCGTGGCTGGCTAGAAAACATCTAGAAACGGAACACCAACATCTAGAAACATTGAGACTTTGTAGGTGAACATTTGGTTGGGAAAGTGACTACCACTTCCGTCAAGGATGAATGTTTTGTGGAGGACTTTTGTGGTAACATTCTGGTGGCGGCATTAAGCACAGTGTGCCTGAGCGGGCTGTTGTTTGTTGAGACTCCTGTCTTTTCCACTTTTCACATTGGGCAGTGAGGAGCATTTCATGTGATATTCACTGGCACAGGAACGGAGTATAATGGGGCCGACCCATTGCTGTGATGTTGGAACCGTGACTGAACTGAACTACTGAACTGAAGCTATCACTCAAACCTGCAAACCTATCACAGGATTATATGAAGCTGTCACTCAAACCTGCAAGCCTGTAATAGGATTATATGAAGCTTCACGCAAACCAACACTCATAACAAGATCACATGTAGCTACCACTCAAACCAAGAAACCTATAACATGACATTATATGTAGCTACCACTCAAACCAAGAAACCTATAACAAGACATTATATGAAGCTATCACTCAAGCATGCTAATCTATAACAGGATTTTATGAATTCTCGATAGTTGAAGTAAAGAAAACTATACTAAGATATATGAATCCCGGGAAGGTTAACCCGGTCAACAAATGCCCGCAGAAGTCGGATGTGTCGGCCTAACGGCGCAAGAACGCAGCTCTGCTGTAAACAGGCACAACGCAGTCACATCCGGAAAAAAAAATCCGGATGAACACAGAAGAAGAAGAAGAAGATATATGAATTCAAACCTAAAGCTGTAAACAAATATTACTGGCATTTTGCAGTCTTGATAGACGATAGTTTGTAAAATGGAGTTATACCTCTCCATAGCACAAATCCTGGGCTGAATTTAAAGGCTATGTGTTGCCCATTCAGTATGATCCCTTTCTCTGTCTGCCTAGTTGACTGCAGAGAAAAGGTAACACCAATAAGTCTTGAACAAGACAAGCGGCAGAAGCTGCCTGATCAACAAAGCAATGCTCTGTCAATCTGTTTGAGCTTCTATCCTAGACCAGTTGCCGACCAAGGCTTAGGGCCTGGTCTGCCCTGACATGACAATTAATCTTAGGTTGCATTTCCTCACACCAGAGCAAGGCTTGTACCCTCCCAATTGTGCTCCTCTGCCTGAAATTGTTGGCACAATTTGGGGTGTTGGGTTTGGTGAGTGCCACCCAACATTTGACGCTAACAGAAAGCAGGTAGTACCGACTACTGTCCTATGGTAGCTCAGTGATATCTATTACCTGAATTACTTCACAAATTTAATATTTATAGAATCCAAATGTTCTTCAGCAATCCGTACATGTGGGCAAGCACCTCCAACCATAGAACACTGAGTGTATACAATACTGTACAAAATATAGCCCAGAAAGGACTATTCTATGGCAGCATGAAACAACCCAAGATGTCTAACTCTATGGAAACTGGAAGACTGGAGACATTCCAGCAGACTCGAGTGAAGGATACCTGGTGAAGATGCCAAACAAAGGGGACATGTAGGAGTGTGAACATTATACATGAATAATGTAACTGTCAGTTCCAGGGAAAATATTAAGCAAGATAATTTTGGAGAGATTACGAGATGCCAAACAACTAAGGAATGAACAGCAAAAAGATCTTGCAATGACCAGAAAGCCACATAGCCATAATAGAGCAAAGCATTGAAATTAATTTGTCACTTTATATTAGAATGATGATCCATGAAATAGCCATTGACAGTTGTGACAGGAAATCTCCATTTAGAAACTGATGATGGATTCCACAGATGGTCATTAACTTAATGAAGGCAACATATAAAGGTGTGAAATGCAAAGTTTTTTATGAGGAAAACTAACAGATATGTTTGAAATAATAGGAGTGGAACAGAGATGCATTTAGTCACCGTAACTATTCTTACTAACTGGAATATGAAAACTACAATTGCTACCATCAGAAAGGAATTCAATAAACTCTGACAGAACAGCTTGATGATCTGGACTTCACCAAAAACATTGCACTCCTGTTCCACACAGATGCCAGATACATTAAACATATGTGTTGGGAGGTCACAAAAATTAGGTCTAAAAATTCATGGGAAAAAAACAAACAAAGATGATGAGAATAAATCAAGGAACTGACAACTTGATCTCCCTTGGTGAAACCTCACTTTAAAACAATGGAATCATACATAAATTTAGATATCAATATTGACAAAGATATGGGAACAGATGGAGATATTAAAGTAACAATACTAAACGTAAGGGGAACTTTGTATAAGCTAAAATAAATTAAACCTTGTTTCAACCTAGAACATTTAACTCTACCGTCAAATCTGCAGTGCTGTTGAATCAGAAACACGCAGAAGAACTCAAATAGTTTCTAATAAACTACAAACACCCATTAATTGTTCCAAGCACAGAAGGACTAAATGGCACCAGTGTGGAGCTTGTGGAGAGAACCACATAAATTCCAGCGAATCAAGAGGTGTAGAAAAGATTCTAGCTCTGGATGAGTGATGACCGCTCTTTAAAATTATGGGCCCTGCGCCATTTGCCCAAAGTATCTAAAGGCAGTGTAAAACATATGGGAGCCTCTACAGTGAAGTGGTTACACTGTTTGCCTCATGTTACGAAGGTTGTGGGTTCGATTCTGGGCTACAACATTCGGTTCACGAATGCAATTTTCTCGAAGACTCCAGAGGGTTGTTGCTGGAGTTACAGAATGTGTGCTTTGTGAGACACTTCTGGCAGGTTGCCCATTGGAAAGAGACTGAGCCATGTGGGATAAAACTTGAAGTAGATCTTCTTGCCTTTAGGAAACCCCTCCCCTAAACCACAACTAACCATACTAATGATAAAACAATCTAATTTATATATGTCACATACGTCATGCACAACACAAATATGTAATATCATGCCTGCTAAAAGGAAGATATAAAGCATATAGATCTAACTCATTAACTACCAGATTACAAAGCTTTACATGATGTAAAGCATATAGACCTAACTCATTAACTACCAGATTAAAAAGCTTACTTTGGAGAATTATATTTTCTTTTATACCCTTCACCCAGATATCTCTTTAACTGGAGTTTATGAAATTGTCAACACATTTTTTTCATGTCATATTTCAACAATCTGGATGATGGATAATTTTTGTATTCTTTTCTCAACAATATAAATATGGTGCAGGTAGTTAATGAGTTTAGAAATTACTGCTGCACAGAAGCACTATACTGTACACACACAATGAAAGGCAATACTGAACAAAAACTATGCTGCCAATACATAAAGGTATAATAGTAGCCACTAATGAATAGATACAATTAATTATTTTAAAAAAAAATATCTTTATGCATGCTTAATTGTTGTCAGTTGTTATGAGCAAAATAAATTATATATTTAACAGTTTAATGATTTCTTTTTTCTCAGTCTATTTATTATTTGTTCCCTTGTTTACATGATATCTCAATTTCACAGAAATTTCCAAATGGTTATTCTTCAAATTCTCTATTGTTTCCTAAATTGTATATTCCAATCAGCATACCAGTTATCAGTATTTTAATGGCTATGCTAATTTAATCGCTCAACCCATCCTAAATTCTCACTTACATTTCGTTCTATATTTGCTGTTATTTGGTTTGTTACCATAGATTAAACATACCTCAGTGAGAGTGAGAAACAATTCTCTACTGAGCTAGGCCGCACCAGAAACACTCCGTCTTGAGGTATGCATTTCAGGAAATTCTCTGCAGACAGGCGGTCAATATGTGACCTGTACCACCTGTTTATAGTCACACAAACAATAAACAACTAAGCATAGAGATTTAAGCAGTCATGGAAGAAAACAATTCGGGAGTTGCACTCACTGGCACGTTGCCATCTTGACAGACAATAGTTTGTTACATTGTGCTTCAAAAACAGGCACAATAGCCTATCCATAGCACAAGGCCAGGGCCGAATTGTAGAGACCATGTGTTGCCCGTACAGCATGATCCCTCTCTCAGCCTGCCTAGTTTACTCCAGAAGAAAGGTATCACCAATACACTTGGAACAAGACAAGCTACAGAAGCTACTGGATCAGCAAAGCAATGCTCTAACTGTCCGCCTGTTGGAGTTATGATCTTAGACCACGTGACAACCAAGGCTTAGGGTCTATTCTGCCCTGCCATGACATTTAGTCTACAGGTTGCATTTCCTCGCACCAGTTTAAGGCTTAGTTGTACCCTTCCATTTGCAATTCTCCACCTGAGCCGTTGGCAGAACATGGGGTGTCGGATTTGGTGAGATCCGCCCAATATTCAATGCCAACAGAAAGCAGGTAGTACCGTCTACTGTCATATGGTAGCTCAGGCATATCTGACTAAGACCTGACTAACAATGGGAGTTACAATTGGACCCAAAAAAAAACCATACTATGAACTTTTTCATAACTGTTCATAACTGTAACAGAGGTGGGGAGTTATTTCCACACCTGGTACAGAATTGTTAACTATGAAAGTTTAAGGATCACTAATTTCCAACATTTTGTTTCAAGTTTACAGATGGTTAAAATTTAATTGCATGTCCTTTACAGGATGTCACAATCAAGTACTTCTATGAGTGCCAAGCAATACCCTTATTATGTGCTGTTTCGATGGCCTCAGGGGTTACCCATCAGTTGAGTAGCAGGAACTGAGTGTATCAAATAACAACCTCCAGTATAGGAATAGAGATCAAGGCTGCCAATGTGGCACTGAAAAAACTACTTCACCTGACCTCAGATCCTAGGCAGGACAAACAAACAGAATGGCAGACCAGCAGTTGGAAACTTGTTTACACTGATCAGATGTTGCTGATTAGATGTGTTTCTGTCAACTGCCTATAGTGGACAAGGTGTTTGGTGGGCATGGTATTATGTGTAGTCTGGAAGAGTGAATGTACCAAAGTAGAGTATCGTATATAGTCGCTAAAGGGGATCTCTGTGGACAAACATAACAGAATGACAGACCAGCAGTTGGAAACTTGTTCACACTGATTAGACGTGTTTCTGTCAACTGCCTATAGTGGACAAGATGTTTGGGCATGGTATTATGTGTAGTCTGGAAGAGTATCATATACAGTCACTAAAGGGGATTTCTGTGGCAAAGTGGACAAACCACCTGCCTAGATCACTGTAGTCATGGGTTAATTTTGAGTCTTGAGTGTTCAGAACAACCCGAAGCCCTTAGAGGTCATCGCTATAGCTAAGGAGTTCGTGCTTTGTGTGCTGCTCTCGGCAGACGACTTCCCATTCTGTGGAGACTTAACCAGATGGGGTCAAACCTGGTACAATGAAGTTGATCCTCTCACTTTACAGTTGTTACACTAGCAGAGCCAGAAAAAGATATATTCTATATTTATTAAGAATAAATCAAGTAGCAATCAAGCAAGTAGTCTTGCATCAAGAAAGTGTATGGCCTAGGATGCAGACAGTATGAGAGGGACAGTGACTATTGCTGTATAGCAAGCAATTATAACCTGTATTCATCTGTCATCCAATTCAGTCTTCACCATTTTATACATGAGATCAGTAATTGGTTAAATAAAGTGTGTTGAAATCAACATATTTATTTTTTGTGCATGTTATGTATTTTGTCTACTGTTCTCAAAACAGGGTGGCAAACCTTTCTAACAAACAAAAAAAGGCTGAGTTGATCCAAGACAGTTGTGTTTGTAAGTGAACAATCTAACCACTACACAGGTCATGGGATTCATTTTAGGACTGCGTCATTCAGACCACAGAGACCCCTGGGGGATAATTGCTGGAGCTACAGAATGTGTGCTCTGTGCAATACTTTCTGCAGGCAGCACTGTGTAAAGAAGACTGAATCATGTTGAATATAACACGGTGCAATTAAGTTGATCGCCATGCCTTGAACACCCTTTATCCACTACACTACCATCGATCTGTGGCAAAAGGGTTAAGTACACAGTTTGTAATCCTGCATACCGCATTCGAAACACAGCTGAGGGTGATTTGGCAGCAGACCATCTTACATTGGTTTTTTATGAAATGGTATAGGTGCAGGTTGTGCAGAAAGCAATGGCAAACTACTGAATAAATGTAAACTCCCAGGAATCACGAACAGTAAAAAAATGCTGGGGTTGACTGCTATGTCCTGTAAAGGATATGCAACTAACTTTAACCATGGCTATATACTCTAGAAGACTAATGGCACATAAAGAAAGTAGCTGAAGAAAGCAAAGTACAGGAGACAGCATCAGACACATGTGTTCATGAACGCACATCACACCAACGGTAATGTAATAGCAGATAATTGTGGGTGAAATAAGAGAGGCAGAAATAAGAAAGAATAGGCTTTGTGTCCTCTCCATATTATTAATCTCTAATTATCTTTTCCATGTGTTGTTTGTTCTCTGTGTAATTTGTTTGCCCTGTGAGTTTCCAGGTTACAAAAACTTGTGCCATGGTACGACATTAACCTGAATTTAGGTGGTGACTATGTGGAAAAGTAATACAGTGATGTATTAATTTTTGGATGTATTTAGATGTTATTGTCATTTTGTTTAAATTTTTACCAGCCAATTGGTAGTTGATTTTGGAATAGCAATCGTAATCCTCATATCTGTCCCCCTCATTTTGTCTGCATTTCTACCTAAATATGTGTACAATTCCATCTCTATGTACGTGCACGATTCCATGATATAACATTCACCAATAAAGAACTGACGTCATTAAACTGAAGCATTTACTTTGCTGAATCTGGCATTTCTCACCAAAACATTTGTTCAAGAATGATATAATAAAGCCAAAAGTACATTTCATAATCAGGATTAATTTTACCTGTGAAATAACTAATTATGTTTGAAAGATGTGACTCACTCTTCGTCCTCAAATCCAAACTTTCTCTTAACAGGGTAAGTAAAGCTGATACTGACACCCATTTCCGTGAAGGTCAACAAGTGAGTGCGGTAGTAATCTACGAGATCTGGAAGACTGTCATGCCACTTCTCAGATCCAATCAGATACTGTTTGTGGCCCTGTACTTCTTGTTGGTGAATAAGGCTGTGTTTAACACTACCATCAGCACTTTAAGGCAAAGATATAAACATGATCCATAAGTAAAGTGCTTCATTACTAGTAATATCTAGCTGAAGAAAGTTATTCATAATAATAAATTGTAACTTCTTTCTTTCTTTCTTCTTCTTCTTCTTCTTCTTGTTCTGTTGTTGTTCTTCTTCTTCTTCTTCTTCTTCTCTTCTTCTTCTTTTTTTTCCTCTTCTTCTGCCTTTCATCTCATAAAATCATGCCAAACTCTTTGTATGTTTGTATATAATTAGCAATGTGGATGTGCTGGTGTAATCAGTTAGTAGATGACACTTATAATATAATGAGCGTGGTCTATCAGGAGTTCAGTTCCTGCACCCGTCGTCCACCAAGAGAAGGATTGGTTACCTAGTCCTGCGTGCATTCAGGCCTACAACATGTGGCAGTCCTTAACACTTCATAGACCTACAGCAGATTCCTGCTTCAGGACTTGCTGCCATGTCTCTGGGGTCATAATTAGCTGGATTTTTCAGTGTAAGTTTTCTATGGGATGAAGTAGCCAGGTTCATGTCCCATACTTAGTCACCTCTTATGCCATGCATTGGTAGGTTACAGTGTTACTATTCTTTGCCTCCCTTATGGGTCCTAGTAACACAAAGGTAAAATTGTAACTTAATCTCCATAATTCTTCCTCATTTGAGGTGAATGTGCCACTTCTAGTTTTGCGCCTCCCAAACGCTAAGGTCAGTATGTCTGACTTCAGCATGTATTTGGAAAGCTTTACTTCCACTAGACAAGATTTCATCCAAGGTAACAGGCTCATATACCAATAAGTTATTCTCTGCAATTTTTCTTGGTTAATCAAAGTGAAGAAAAGAGTGTTTAGGAGCTATATTAAGCAGATTCTGATGTACTGAAGAGAATCATGGAAAATTAGCAGACAGGTGAGGAATTATATGAAAGCAGTGGAGATGTGGTTTTATAGAAGAATGATGAGAACACCATTGATGGATATAAAGAGCAATGAAGATTTCTGGACAAAAATTAACTCACAAAGAGAATTGGTTACTTGTATCAGAAGAAGAGGGCCCACATTCTCTAGACATGTCATGATAAGGGGAAAGCTGGAGCATATTGTCACAATGGGAAAGTTGGAGGCCGGGGGAGACCAAGAGAGGAGATGCGGAACAGTTTTAACATCAAGGCACAGACGAACACCAGTATCAGAAATGATTGGCAGTACACAAGGCAGAACGATGTGAATAGACATGATCATCAATGCCACACAGCATGGGCTATAAGAAGAGGGTACCCATGAGTACGTTCTTCTAAAAACATTTGTCTAATGGCTACTCTTTTCAACCCCAGGAGAGGCAGGAGTATTTTTCTTGTTGGACAAGAACAACTCTGGGATCAACCTAGCCTAATAAAAATGGGTAGCAGACAATTTTAAGATATTCTGGGAAGGAAAGACAATGAGAAAGGGACATGACCACCCTACCTCATATGTCATCGTCTAGAATATGTGAAGGCCTGACACTTCACACCCCAATGTCAGTATCTGCTATGGGGCTACCATTACCTGTTACTCTTTGCAGTGATTTCTTAACATGCACAACCTCTTTTTAGCCCTTATCCACAAAAGCTAGGTATCTAATCACACCAGGCCAGATCAGGGGAAAGTATCATATAATTTGAAGTAAAAAACCAACTTAGCAACGTGTTGGAGAAAGCTTGGAAACTTCTGGGTCAGAGATAAACATGCAATTTCTCAGCAACACCACCCTCTCTTTCTATAATGTCACTTTAGAACATTCAAACTAATTAATAAAAAATAAAGTGATGAATTCAGAGAATGAACAAAGCAAACAATTTTTAAATATTAATGAATGTTTCACAAGTCAGGTTTTGCCTCAATCTTATAAGAATGTCATGAATGGCTGTTACTACTTGAAGAAAAAAAAGAGTTATCCAAGCTACATGAAAGAATAGAATCAACTTAGCGACAACTACCATACTCTTGATTGGTGGGGATAGATGACCAATATTTTCTTCAGGACGGGTTGCAGCAGTCAATCAACATATGTTCAGTGTCAGAGGATGTTAGTAGGGGTTGTGATATGTCTCATCATGTTGGGAAAATGTGCCATCCTGCAAGAGGTGAACATGAACACCAGTGTCCTTTGCCAAAAATGCTACAAGTGACAGGTGAACACAGATCGCTACTGATATATAAATTTGGGTGTATGTGAGTTGTGGATTATTACTACTACATATTATAGAAGCATTTTATGGCATAGACATATGGGTAGACTAGGCTGAGATTGTATGTGTTGTGGCGGATTGAGTCAAGAACTGACTTCACAGCACTCAGGACATTCACATACATTCTCTGTCCTCATTTTAAACAGACAGCGAAAAGGTCCCAATACTAATGACATCAGCTGTAGTCTGATTATGTGTCCGTCTGGCTTTTTCTCAGAGAACTAAGTGTCGCCCAGATCCTCTGGTCATTCCCTGCTGCATCATCCTCTCTAGATCATAATGATTTATCTGTTCTTCCACATTGTACACATGCTTAGTTAGTTAGTTAGTCTTTCCTCTTGAGCCTAAGTCAGCGCATAGGGCAGAAGGCAGAAGAAGTACACATGCTACAAAGGGTTATATGTATTGCCCGATGCTGCCTGTCTGCGTACATGCCTGGATAGGCTATCTGCTGCCTGCTATGTCTGTATTAGTCCTCAACGTCCATCTTCAGCTTTCTGTCATTAATGTGTTTGTTAGTATAGCTTTGCTCTGATCAGAATATTAACTCTGTGTGATTATAATTACAATGCACTGGAAGGGTGAGAACGAACGAACAATCTTTATTTTCAAAGGGTTAAGAATTGGGAATGCAGGCCTATCTGACATAACTGAACAGAGAGCTAGACAATGATTACCAATATGAATTTCAACAATGATAAATGCTATAAAAATAGTGTAGCAGTGCTAGTAGAAGGTCTAATAAGATTAGATTAAGACCAGCCTGTCTTGTTTATGCTAGCTTCTAAACCAATTTGAGAAAAACACACAGAAATTTGCCAAATTTCAGATGTACAGTAGATGTACTCTCCTATACCGAAAACTAGGTTATTTTGAATCAATACCACTTAAAAACTGAGTCATTACAAGGGACAGATGTACTGCAACAACACAGACTGTGAATAGCTAAATGCTCATGAAGTGTTATGAGCACTCAATGTGGCAAATTGTACAGAAAGAGGTCGCTTAAAAGTCGCTTAAAAGTCGACAAGGTCGACTTCATTGCACCGGGTTTTATCCCATATGGCTCGGTCTCTTTCCGCAGCTCGGAAAGCGTCGCACAAAGCACGAACTCCGTAGCTTTTAGCGACGACCCACAGGAGTCTCCGAAACATTTAACTCGTAAACCGAAGGGTGCGGCCCGGAATTGAACCCACAACCTTCGGAGCACGAGTCAAATGGCTTGACCACTTTGCCACAGAAAGAGGTAAAGTCCTTAAAGCCTAAACCGGCAAGAAGGAGGCTGGAGAGTGTTGCTGTCAAAGAAAGGAGAAGAGAATTAGCCTATGGCAACAAGCATGTTACTACTGAATGAAAGCAAGATTACGATTCTAAAACTTAAAACTATTATGTTCATTCAATGACGGTCATGACATACTCACTAAAATGATAAAGCTAAGCCTCCTTTGCTGCCACTGTCCCGCACTAAAAATGTTCCATTTCCATGACATTTTTCATTGATCAACATTTCTTCTGCTGCAGTGCGATCAATTGCTCCATGATACCACAACTGAGAACTGAGAGGGCGTGCCTCCTCTGAATCCTCATCTTCATCACTGTCACAATTCTAAATGTATTATCATAAGACATTATTTTCCTGTCTCAACATCAAATGTATTGATTTCATTGAAGGATAAATTATGCTTCTAAAGTTATTGATAGTACTAAACCTAATAAAATTATTAATAGCATTGCGTACAATTATACTGAGTGTTTGTAAAGTCTCACTACACTTTTATGTAGAACAAATTTGAAAAATGAAGTATAGGACGTCATTAAAAAATGTGCTCCACAAATATTGCGTGAAGCAATATGCAGAGAATGGCTGTCGTCTGCTGGAGTAATTTTTTGCACTCCAAAGAGAATGGAGTTATTAACAGAAGAAAGAATTTCTTAAAATTTGTTCTACATTAAAAGTGTAGTGAGATTTTACAAACACCCGGTATAACAAGTACCCAGAGGGGTTATATAACAAAGTAATCATATTACAAATGCAAAACAATGTATTCCCTTTAAAAAAATGTTTGCATGTCCTTAGCAGAACATTGTGATCAACCCTAGACTGATTTTTTTTAGATACTTTTAAGTTTGGTAGTTTGCCATTGCTTTCTGAACAAGAAGTCAACATGTAAGTCCAACTGACTGGTGCAGGGAAAACTTAAACAAACAAGCAATAAACAATAAGTTGCACAGTTTATTGCCTGGCATATTTCGCTGCATCTCACTAGGTATATGCTGCAGAGTTATGTTACAAATGGTTGTAACAAAAGTAATCTACGCTGAATAATTGTAGCAGGTATATTATTATTCTGAAAGGTTGTAACAAGGGTAATATTCAACTAAAAGGTACTGGTTTCATTTTTTAAACATTGTGCCAGGTAACAGGCCAATAATGCCTACTAACATTGTAAATAAAGTAAAATCCTGTAAGACTGACTGACAAATTAAGTGAAATAACATACATCACAATCATCTTCATAATTACTGTCAGGGGTGTCCTCTTCTTCCTCTGTAAACGGGATATGCGGGGTAAAACAGAAGTGTGTGTCGGTCAGGATAACATTGTACTCCTTCCATGTCTGAAAATGTTAACAACAGTTATATAAATAAACCTTTGAATCAGGTTAAGAGATATTAATGTTATCTATCATTTCTATTTCCTCTGAAAGTACTGAAGTGTTTGAGAAATGCCATAATAGTCTCATAACGCGAGGAAAAGAAAATCCCAACTGCACCTCCACATGCTAGAGGGTGGGAAACAGACCCCCCCCATTGTGGCAAACACAACTCTGGGGACTCAGTATTCCAAGGGATAAATGCACAATTCTGTAGCTGTGCAAAGCAGAGTACTCACTTGTCCTGACAATGGAAAATGGTTGTCAAAGGAAGAGGTGTGGATGTGGAAGGGAAGGGGAAACCACCACATTCTCATCTCATCTCATCATGTTCCTCTTGTACCTTGCGGTGTCGAGGTGAAGTATAAACTTCGTGAGAGTGCCCGGTTATGGGCTTCGTATATCGACATTCCCATGGATTCTGTTATTCCCTCCGTCCAACGTTTACGTGGTCGGCCTCTTCCTCTGTTTCCATCTGGTCTGTACATCATTGCTTGTTGTGGCATGCTGTTGACTGGTAGCCTACATGCATGGCCAAACCATTTGACTTGCTGCTTTCTAATAAAATCTAGAGCAGCTTTAACCCCCACTTTAGTCCTGATTTCTTCATTTCTGATCTTATCTCTTCTTGATACGTTGAGTATTCTTCTCAGGAACCTCATTTCTGTTGTTGTGATTTTTCTTTTCTCTTTTTCTGTCATTGTCCAGGTTTGGCATTGGTAGCACAGAGTTGGTAGGAAGATTGTGTTGTAAAGTGCATTATCTTCCCAAAATTAAATTGTAATTCTACAGATCAGAGTCAGAAGGACTCAAATTTGTGTAAAGAGATTAACACATATGTCAATTGATAGGGCACATGGTGATGAAGAGAATTTCATTCTGTAAACAAACTAAAGAATCAGGATTTACATAAGAAAATAAATTTAGAAATTGTGGAATGTGTGGTATGGTCTAACATGTGATTTTCACTAGTTCTTCTTCTTCTTTCGTTCGCTTGAAATATGTCTATAACTGCAATGTTGTCTCTTGTATGAATGTAACTGTCTTGTTTAGTTCACCCAGAGGTCCATAGAGTTTATTTTCACTAGTGATTTTGCTTTTTGTGCTAGTTTAATCACCTTTTATTTGCATAAATCTTCATTCAACATTCATCTTTACATTGGGATAGGAGAGGCTGTTTTAAAATAAAATGTTACAATAAAATAAAACTATGTATGGATGTTGAGAAGCATAATTTTGTAATAATAAAAAATTAAGACACAAAGACAACTTATCAGTAATATCAGAAAAAGGCAGCAGACATTTTTGACTGTATTATGAGAAAAGAAATACTAGAACATGTTGTCACAACTAGAAAGATATGTGAAAAGAGAGAAAGGAAGACAATGAAATGAGAGAAGACAGCCATATGTCATGGCAAGGAAGGGTGTTAGTGCACAAACTGATACATGCTGTTGCAGATCACAAGATTTTGAGAGGCATGATCACACAACCTAGTTGGAAGGCATTTGATACTGACGACAATGATGATGATGATGTATGGATGTAAGCTAGTGAAAATAAAAATAAACATTACAAAAGACAGTTACACTTTACAAGTTGACAAGTATTATCTGCATGCTATGATAAAAATGTAGCAAAAACAAAAGACAAATATTACTGTCATAAACAAACAGAGAACCTGATAAACCGATTTCATGAGCCACAAGTTACAAACATTCTATAAAAACACTAACATTTTCAACAACAGCGAAAACACATAGAGTTTCTTTTATGTAACTGATAACTATAATATTAAAAAAAAACAAAAAAAACTACACTTTGAGTGGTCAAGAGCCATTTTCCGCATTGTGCCACAACTTTTACCAAAACTCTTCACCTCTTCAACAGTGTTCCACTAAGCTATCCTTGATTTGGCTCTCTTTCTCCTTTTCTAGGTATTTCTGATAAAGGTGCCAATAAGTTTCCTTACAGTTTGCACTATGGGTTAGCCAAACATCTAAATATGATGTGACTATACACTGCAACTTAAGATTTATTTCAGAGCTGTAATACATGATTAACGCAAGACCATATACACATTATGGTTTCACCTTCTCAGCAGCATACTTCATGTACATAATTCCTTGCTTTTTTTCATCTGAGAGATCAGCTGTTTGTAAAAGAGAATAGAATAGATTAACAAGCTCATAATACTAAACAATACTGCAGTTTCAAGTGTATTACAGAAACCAGTCACACGTTTATAATTTCAACCAACCGTAAGTATACAACAAATGGCAAGTAACATAAGATGTTATGTGTCTCTTGAATTTTAGTTCAATTTTACTTATCAACAGATGGTGACTTCCCGTTTTCCATTTGCAGGTTTATATTCCCGGATTTTCAAGCATCTCTAGGGAAGTACCCACTCGTTTTTGTTTGTTTGTGTGTATATTTTAATCATTTTGTCCTTCATGCCACATTGATAGACTTCGGTTGAAACATTCACATGTATTTTAAAATATTTTTTTCACCGTTGTGCTTTGGAGTGATTTTGTGTTTTCTTTTCATATTCTAGTATAAGCTTTAGAGAAGATCCTTTTGATCAATTTTCTCATACTATTTAATCTTCTCCATCACCTATACTGTTTTTCTCATTTCATAAATAGTCCTAACATTCCAGGTGCCAATTCTGGAAATGTCCTTAGGTGAAAGGAGATCTGGACAGCTTGTGGCTTTCTCCACATCACATCAAACCTCTTCTACAAAAGTCTCTTTTCCTCTTGATTATTATTTTTTCCTTATCTTTAGACTTGCTCATGGCTGGATTTTGCAGCTAGTTTTTTTTAATGGAATGAGTGAACCAGCCCCAAGGCCAACCCTCCATGGCCGTTTATGACACGGATGTTACTATTCTTTGCTTCCCTTAAGGGTCCTGGTAACATACAGGTGGAAACCTTCCTAGCCACCTCTTCTGACATGCAAGGCAGATTGAATCAAATCCAGGACTTCCATTTTAGGTAAGCATGTGTGCCATAGCTCCATCATAATGACACAAGAAAATGCAACTATTCTTAATAACTATAAAGTAAATATATTTTCATAACCTTAAATGTCACTTGTCAATGTTACTTTCATTAACACTAAATGTAACTTACCTATGTTACTTTCATAAACATTAATGTGACTTACCTATGTTATTTCATAAACCTTACATGTGACTTACCTATATTATTTCATAAACCTTACATGCGACTTACCTATGTTACTTTCATAAACCTTACATGTGACTTACCTATGTTATTTCATAAACCTTACTTGTGACTTACCTATGTTATTTCATAAACTATAAATGTGACTTACCTATGTTACTTTCATAAACCTTACATGTGACTTACTTATGTTATTTCATAAACCTTACATGTGACTTACCTATATTATTTCATAAACCTTACATGTGACTTACCTATGTTACTTTCATAAACCTTACATGTGACTTACCTATGTTATTTCATAAACCTTACATGTGACTTACCTATGTTATTTCATAAACCTTACATGTGACTTACCTATGTTATTTCATAAACCTTACATGTGACTTACCTATGTTATTTCATAAACCTTACATGTGACTTACCTATGTTATTTCATAAACCTTACACGTGACTTACCTATGTTATTTCATAAACCTTACATGTGACTTACCTATGTTATTTCATAAACCTTACATGTGACTTAGCTATGTTATTTCATAAACCTTACATGTGACTTATCTATGTTACCTTCATAAACTATAAATGTGACTTACCTTTGTTACTATCATAAACTATAAATGTGACTTACCTATGTTACTTTCATAAACCTTACATGTGACTTACCTATGTTATTTCATAAACCTTACATGTGACTTACCTATGTTATTTCATAAAACTTACATGTGACTTACCTATGTTATTTCATAAACCTTACATGTGACTTATCTATGTTATTTCATAAACCTTACATGTGACTTACCTATGTTATTTCATAAACCTTACATGCGACTTACCTATGTTACTTTCATAAACTATAAATGTGACGTACCTGTTACTTTCATAAATTATAAATGGGACTTACTGCCACATGGCGTTTAGACAGAATGACATCATCGGAATAGGCGGTAGAAAATCATATAGGGAAAACCCCACTCGGACACGAAAGTGAACGTCAACAAAGGAATCCAAGGAGAATGTGGACAACGTAATTGGACAGCAACGGGAGACGCAGTGATTGTGCGTTCGAACAAGGACGTGTTTTTCATGGGATCTGTGTGAGGTGACCTCTGGACGCGATGATATGAGCGTGAGACAGCTCTGAGTCAGGAGAGGGATCTGTTGATGATGACACCGCAGTGAAGTAACCGGGCGGAAAAACCTAGAGTGGAATTACAGCTTAAATGGAATCAGTGGATCAGGGCGTCAAGCAGAGCGCAGTAGACTGGACACTCATCGGTGGATTAGTAAAGTAGGTGCCGATCCCGTCTATAGGGGTCAACCTACAGGTCTGCGTGAGTTTAATGTTCGCATGTCTGCTACGGAATAAACTTCTGATAGCGCTTTGATATCTTGACTTTTGCCGTTGATTGTCATTGTATTCAAGGTAAGGACGCAAGTTTAATTCCTCGTCCTTCGTTGCTGTTTTACATTAATACGAGTTGATACCTCGACGGTTGCCGGTGTAGGCACTTCGAGGCACTTACCTATGTTACTTTCATAAACCTTACATGTGACTTACCTATGTTACTTTCATAAACCTTACATGTGACTTACCTATGTTACTTTCATAAACTATAAATGTGACTTACCTATGTTACTTTCATCTTATATATAAAAGGCGATCTCCGTCTGTCTGTCTGTATGTCCATATGTCCTTTATGCGCTCGCGAACGGCCCATCCGATTGAGATGAAATTTTCTACACGTTTTCCTTTCATTCCAGCGCAGCCAACTGTCATATTTTTTTAGTGTGAAATCGGCTGCTTACCCAATATTATTTCATTTTCCATTTTTCATTATAATTTCATATATCTCAGGGGACTTAACTCTGTAAAAGTTATTTCAAGGGGAATAACTTCTCTGTATAACTTATAGTCATATTGTTGCATCGTTTTCAAAGATTTATAAACTCTGTGTCTATAGTTATGTACCGGCATATGAGTTATAATAAATAATGATACAATCTTTAAGGCATTTTCAAAGTTTTCATAAAAATAATGCACAATGCATAACATTGTAACTCATCTTTTTATGCTTAAGAAGTTACTGTAGTAATGCAGGTGATTAGAAAGAGTTTTCATTAAAAATAATGGATGGTGTGTGGAAGGACATTCTTTTAAGTTACTTTTTTTGTTGTATGAATTTAATGAGACGCTACCCGCCAGGAGCTGGGCAAAGCCACGCCGGGTCAGATAGATAGACAGACCCACCTTTTCGCTGCAGTTGTCTACAGGCATATGCGTTAAATCCTCCTCCTCCTCTCCCCTCCTACCCTCCCCCTCCTCCTCCTCCTTCCTCCTCCCTCTTCCTCCTACCTCCTCGCCCTCCTCCCTCCTCCTAATCACTCCTCTTCCTTCCTCCTCCCTTCTCCCACTCCCTCCTCCTCCCTCCTTCTAATTCTACATCCTCCCCCTCATCCCTCCTCCCTCTTCTCCTCCCTCCTCCTCATCCCTCCTCCTCCCTCCTCATCCTCTCTCCTCCTCCCTCTACCTCCTCCCTCCACATCCCTCCTCCTCCTCCCTCCTCCTCCTCTTCCCTCTTCCTCCCTCCTCATCCTTCCCCTCCTTCTCCTCCCTCTTCCTCCTCCCTCTTCCTCCTCCCTCCTCCTCCCTCCACATCCTCCTCCTCATCCCTCCTCCTCCTCTCTCCTCCTCCCTCCTCTCTCTACCTCCTCCCTCCACATTCCTCCTCCTCCCCCTCATCCCCTTCCCTCCTTCTCCTCCCTCTTCCTCCCTCTTCCTTCTCCCTCCACCTCCTCCCTCCTCCCACTCTCTCCTCCTCCTCCCTCTCCTCTTCCCTCCTCCTGCATTCTCCTCCTCCCTCCTCCTCCCTCTTCCTGCTCCCTCCGCCTCCTCCCTCCGCCTCCTACTCTCTCCTCCTCCTCCCTCTCCCTCCTCCTCCCTCCTCCTCCTGCGTTCTCCTCCTCCCTCCTTCTCCCTCTTCCTCCTCCCTCCTCCTCCTCCACCCTACTCCTCCCTCCTCTTCCTAATCCCTCCTCCTCCCTCCTATTCTTCCCTATTCCTCCTGTCTCCTCCTCCCTCCTCCTCTTCCCTCCTCCACCTCCCTCTTCCTCCTCCCTCCTCCATTTACCCAAGACAGACAGACAGACAGTCGGTAACGGGAACAGGATCTTATATGACTACTTATATGATTTAAATGAGATGCTCTCCACCATAAGCTGGGCCGGGTCAGACAGACAGACAGACAGACAGACAGACAGACAGACAGACAGACAGACAGACAGACAGACAGACAGACAGACAGACAGTCGGGAACGGGAACTTATATGACTACTTATATGAATTAAATGAGATGCTCCCCACCAGGAGTTGGGCGATGCCAGGCCGGGTCAGACAGACAGACAGATAGATAGTCGGGAACGGGAACTTATATGACTACTTATATGAATTAAATTAGATGCTCCCCATCAGGGTCTGGGCGAAGCCGGGCCGGGTCAGACAGACAGACAGACAGACAGACAGATTGTCGGTAACGGGAACGAGAACTTATATGACTACTTATATGAATTAAATGAGATGCTCCCCACCAGGGACTGGGCGAAGCCGGGCTGGGTCAGCTAGTAAACTATAAATGTGACTTACCTATGTTACTTTCATAAACTATACATGTGACTTACCTATGTTACTTTCATAAACTATAAATGTGACTTACCCATGTTACTTTCATAAACTATAAATGTGACTTACCTATGTTACTTTCATAAACCTTACATGTCACTTACCTATGTTACTTTCATAAACTATAAATGTGACTTACCTATGTTACTTTCATACACTATAAATGTGACTTACCTATGTTACTTTCATAAACCTTACATGTGACTTACCTATGTTACTTTCATAAACTATAAATGTGACTTACCTATGTTACTTTCATAAACCTTACATGTGACTTACCTATGTTACTTTCATAAACTATAAATGTGACTTACCTATGTTACTTTCATAAACTATAAATATGACTTACCTATGTTACTTTCATAAACCTTAAATGTGACTTACCTATGTTACTTTCATAAACTATAAATGTGACTTACCTATGTTACTTTCATAAACCTTAAATGTGACTTACCTATGTTACTTTAAAAAACCTTAAAATTGACTTACACATGTTACTTTCATAAACCTTAAATGTGACTTACCAAAGTCCACATACTGCTTTACATCCAAATATTTCCAGTCTCTTTGCAGTTTTTTGTTCTGTTCACCCAGACGGTATTCAAGGTCATGGGAAAAAAATATTTAACAGATGTATAACATGGGTAAGTGCCCACAAAACTGCAATTTTTAATAGTAATTTCTTAGCAAACTGAAGCCAACAGGGTTAGTTGTTTTGGTTGGTTGGCAGATCCTCTGAAAGACTCAGTCTTAACTCTAAAGTTTGATGCATTGCCATTCAGGGTACCCGACTCCTGAAAAGAGCTTACATCTAATGGAGTGAGGTTGGTGTAGAGACTTTCCCCCGATTCAGTACCAAAGCACCATTTTCATGGGGACTGTGTGGCACACACTCCCTCCTCTCTGCAAGCTCAGAAAGCAGTTAGGTGTGCAAGACTGAGTCTGGAACCTCAATCTGCAGCAAGGCATATTATGATGTAACCAGATCTTGATTCAGCACAGAATATATGTCCTGGCTGGGATTAGATCTAAGTTGGTGGTGTTTCCTCCACAGGTGTTAGGTATTGCATTGTCAATAGATTCCAACCCAATGCCCAGAGGGAGTCCAACAGGGTAACAATTATATATATAGTCTTTAAGTTAATTGCATGTACTTGACAGGATGTCACAGTGGACCCCATAATTTTTTGGCTCTTTGTGATTTCTTGGTAAGTTTATATTCAGTAGTTTACCACTGCCTTTTAAACGACCGGCACTCATACCATTGTATGAAAACGAAAGCAAGACAGTCTGCTTCCAAATAGCCCACAGCTGTGTTTTGACTGAGGTATACAGGATTGCGAATGTGTATAGCTTACACAATGTGTATAACTTACAGGCATATTTTGTTTAAAAACTGAAAATTAGTTCCCATGTTTCTTATCGCAAGTCAGTATAAATTATTCAAGGCACAATACAACAGTTCTCAAAAACCAATCTCCACTGCCTCTGGTTTCTTCACCATTTCATTACTCCTTATCCATCATTCACATCCATAAAGAAGAACAGGCAACGTACAACATTTGAGTAAGTGGATGTTTGTACTTATCATATTTCTGTTTTTCATGACATTGCTCATTCCTGAAGAAGAATCTTTGGATATGGCAATTCTATATCTTTGTGTCACATCTTGTATCAGGTGTCACTGTGTAGCCTAGAAACTGAAAACAATTCACTTTGTTTGTTTATTTATATGCCTTTACTATTTATGCACCTTATACATATGGGTTATGTTACCTCAGTTATGATGTTTATCCATCATTTGTAGAGACAGAATATTGCTAGTTCCCCAGTCTATTTAAAAATTCAACATATATTTAATTGTGAATTGTTTTTATTCATGTGTTTCAGTATATTTAGCTGAGGTTGATACATACACATAAGTGTGGTGGATAACATACACTCAGTATATAACCAGCATGGCGGTTAGGCATTGAACCGCTACGGCCTCTGGAGTATTTATCTTTGTGGCTGTGATTTGCATTTCACATTTTCCTCATGTTGGACTGGTAGTATATGGTTTCGTTGCCCTGCTGCTGAGTGAGTGTATGGTGTGACTCTGTGAGCTGTGATATTCACGTGGAATGCTTTTACATGTCCGCTTTTGTTTGTACAGTGACCTGCATGTTTGGAACAATAGCTACCGGCTGTTGCTCAATTGACTGATTTGCCTTTTCGGTTCATGAGTGCATTTTTCAGGAGACTCCTGGGAGTCAACACTGAAGCTATGGAGTTTGTGCTTTATGCGATGCTTTCGGCAGGTTGCCCTGCAGATAGTGACAGAGCCATGTGTGGTCTTTCTGGTGACTGCCGATTCCATTGACGATGAACTGTGGTTTTTGTGGTTGACTTTTGTGTTGGCATTCTAACAGCGGCATTATGCACAGTGTACTTGTGTGGGCGGCTGGATTGCCGAGACTCTTGTCTGTTCCACTTTTCACATTGGACAGTGGGGAGCATTTTGTGTGTTATTCACTGCCACAGGAACAGAGCATAATGGGGACGACCCGTTGCTGTGAAGTTGGAACCTCGACTAACTAACTACTAACATACACTCAGTATGTAATAAGACACTCAGGACACACAGGAAAAGCCAGACGGACATATGATCATATTGCAGCTGATTGTTGAAGATGAGGTCAGAGTGCATAAAGGAATGTTCAGAATGCTGTGATGTCAGTTCATGACTCAGCTCAACTCTATAACATAGGCATACCTTTATGATGATCTTTCTTTTCAGTTGATTTGGAGATGGAAGAAATGTTTCATCCGGGTTAACTTGACTGGTGAGAAGCTCCTCTGCAAGATTTGTAATCATAATTGTGTTAATTGTATGTACATCATGATTATTTTTAATGAGAATAAACCAGGCAAATGATAATCCAATTATCCTTGGTGAAACTACACTTTAAGGTGTGAAATCATTTATATATACTTACTCTTGCTATGTATTTTCTTTTATTTTACCGCTGAGAGATAAGAAAAATCTGTAGTTTTCTGTAATTTTAGTCTGTGTCTTCTGATTTCAACCCCGGAATCTAACAACCCAGTTATCAACTTCTCCATAAAGAAGTGCCAGTGTCTAATAATAAAAAAGGATACCAGATCTGAGACATTAAGATTGCAATGGCTTCCTCATGTTACTTTATAATTTCTCATGTGGATGAAGTCACTAATTAAAGTATGTTTTACTTCTGCAGAAAAAAGAGCAGACTTACCTTGGAATATTTCCTTCAGCATGCTAGCAAGCAGTCTCTGCTGAGACAGGCTGCAATGATTTTCAATGGACAGAACCAAGGGATAGCTAAATGAAAACAAAATAGATAAATAATGTGAAATTTGTTAACTGATGCATAATGTGAAGTTTATTAACTGATGCATAATGGGAAATTTGTTAACTGATGCATAATGTGAAGCTTGTTAAAAATTAACTGCAATATTCTAACCAATGTTGAAGGCCTCAATGGCAGATACTGCCTGTAACATGGTGGACCAGTCCACCACATCTTTCTCAATACTTTTAATCATGTACAGAAACCATCCTAATAGCCTGTTTATTGATGGTATGGAACCTTCTAGAACCTTGAAGGGAAGGGAAAAGGCACATGCCCATCTTTTGATTGGCTAACACTTGGGCGAGTAACGCGATCTTTTAGGCCAAATTCAGTCTGGCAGTTTGAGATAGGATTCCATCAAGATAATATGCACTCAGATGTGGTGATCATGACGCCGTAAAAATTCCATATAATATTGTTCTCTGGACAACAGGTACCACTATCAAACATATTTAAATGTTGTGGTTATGCCTAGTGAGCGAAAGATAGATGGTAGAAGTGTCAACAGAGAGAACAAACTGAAGTATCTGGGAATCACATTTGACAGGAGCCTGTCCTTCAAGGACCATGTGGAGGCGGTTGTGACAAGATCTCAAAAGGGACTCAATGCACTTAAAACTATGGCTGCAATGGACACAGAGCAGAGAATGCTCTTCACACTATACCAGCACTTGATCCTCTCAGTGATTGATTATGGACTAGGACTGCTCACTGTCTCAAAGAGTCAGCTGGTGAAATTAGAGCGCATACAGAATGAAGCGATGCGGGTCATTCTGAGATGCACCAGAGACACTCCAGTAGTGTGTATGCGTTACATCCTTGGTCTGCCTACTGTTGCTGGTAGGCACAAGGTGATGCAAGCGAAGGCATACCTCAGAGTAGCTGCAGACACAGATCACCCGTTGCATGAGGCGCTGGACATAGTTAAGGGTCAGAGACTGATAAGAAGGAAATCATGGATGGCTCAGGCGGAGGATACGATCAGACAGGTGTGCCCCTTGGAGAACATCAGGCGAGGAGAGGAATGGGTCAGAGTGCCAGCCGTGCAGTCAGACTTGTGCAGAGTTGTAATAACATTGAGCCGGGAGTGCAGGGAGTGGCCAGCAGGGGCCACGGAAGTGGAAATTCAGCAACTAATTCAGGAACATTCTCGCCCGGGTGATGTGATTATCTACACGGATGGGTCAGTGTTGAGAGGTAGGAGAAGTGCCTGGGGGTTCTTGGCAAAAACTAATGGTCGGCGTTTGGTGCAGGAGAGCCTGGCGTATGATGACACTACATCTAGCTTAAGAATGGAGGTGGAGGCGGTAAGTGCAGCTTTCCGCTGGATAGAAAACACGATACATACACACATTGTGATTGTAACTGACTCAGAAAGCATGCTGAGAAGGGTGAGAACAGGCAAGCTTCGTGCGGAGTGGCTTGCTTCGCTTCGGAGGTCACGGGTAGCAAGCATCACCTGGATCTTTGGGGAATGAACAGGCGGACAGATTGGCTGGCTCGGCAAAACTTGGTGGAGTATTGATGCATGACAAGGCAGACGTGGTTGCGGCCTTGTGGAGCACGTGTACACCTCAGAGGAGCAGATGGATCACCATAGTCTGGTAAGAATGAGACAGCGAGGTGTGATGAGGGGATCTGGCCAATGCCCGACGCTCAGAGGAAAGGCGAGACGGACATATAATCAGATTGCTACTGGAACTATTAGTGTTGGAACTCTTCGCTGGCTGCTGGGGATGGGGACGGAGCACTTATGGGAATGTCCCGAATGCTGTGATGTCGGTTCCTAAATCAATCAATCAATCAATGAGAGAGGAATATAAGAGTATTTTTATGAGAAAAAGTGAAAGTGAAATCAGAACTTCATTGTGAAAGTATTCTGAATGTTGCTTCTTCAGCCTGTCAGGTCTCCCACGCTGTATATTCCAATTGTCGATCAATCACCTGCTGTGGCTGTTTGCATATGCCTGATGACTGTAAATTACTCTCAATGCATATTCGCAAACCTTAGTGCATTCTGGATTCTCATATGAATGCCTATCATTACCCACTCTTGATCAAACAGTAGTAATGCTCTTGTGAATCTGCGTCTGTGTAAATGCTGAGAATGTCTGAGTGAGTGAGTTGGTGTTTTTATAAGTAACCTCTCACATTAGTAGAAGGAAGGACAATGTGTGTTCGAACCCGTGTCTTAGTTGGCTGAATATAATGTATAGCTCATGCAAATTTACAGGGAAAAACATGTTTTTCCATATGTGCTTTGTTACATATGTGAACTATTGCTCATGCAATTTTGCTTAATTACCAACTGTAATGGATATTGAGATTACTTGGTGGGGAAAGAGCACATGATGATGGTGATGATATGATGTACTTGTGAGCCGAGTCTAGTCTGAAAGGGGTGAGGTTGGGCATTGCTGTATGAGTATGTATGGGATAGGACATCCATGTAACAGAGTACCACCCATTGGTCTGGTCATTGTGTGTTTGCCATTAGTCACATTATATTACATATTGCAGTTGTAAATGATGCCTATCTTCCATCTGCCTCACAATGCTTGCTCATGTTGCTATTTCACAATGCTTGCTCATGTTGCTGCTTTACAATGCTTGCTCATGCTGCTTGCCTTACAATGCCTGCTTTACTGTGTCTGTTTCTCATTGTGCCCAGGTCTACTGTGGTTCAAATATTGTGAGAACCTAGACACATAAAATGCTTGTAATTGTGTAAGGCTACCCCTGTCTCAGCATATGGGCTTGTGACGATCACAAATAAAGGTGAATAATGAAAACATATCACCCACAGTCCATCAGAGTGGAATACACTCCATCACCAGCAAGGAGAGGTGTGTCTGGACAACACCCTCCCCTCTACTCCCCATTTCCCTCTGTGTATGTTGATATTTGATATGACATTGTCTTTGAACCTATGTAAAGCTTTTATAATATCAACAGAGAACAGGGGAGGTGGAGAGGCCCTTCTTCTTTATGGGGACATACAAATGGGAGTCCCTACTTCAGGATTACAACTCCTTTGAAAATGTGGAAACTATAATGTAACAGTAACCACAATGTCTTCAGGAAAATACCAGCATAAATCTGCATCAATATTTGTCAAAGCTGAAAGGCACTGAAAGGGTCTCAATTTAAACCCAAATCACAGGATGGACTCCTTTATTATTAATGGTGCAGGAATTACCTTCAAGATTAGAAGTGGATATCCTCATCTCCATGGAGTAACCTCCTGGACTCAGTTGTCTCAGACAGGCATGATCAAGATGACAGCTGTGAACCTGAGACTTACCATTATTTTCCTTGGGTCTGAAGCAGCAGTACTATCCAGGAAATATTTACCTCAGCTCATCAATAGTTGTGGTGTAACAAGGAGAATGTGATCCCATTTTACTTGTTCATTCCATGGAACTTGGATTAAATTCAACCTTACAAGGCAGGAACCAGAATCCTGTATTTTATCCTCATTCAGAAAACGTTTTGGGAGAGACGTGTGTTGTAGAATGATGCTGTATAGTGGAGCTATCTCTCTACTGACTGGATGGTATGCAGACTGTTAGTGTATTGTGTAACCCCAGTCGCCAGCTTCTCGGGCAGTCTACTCACCATTTGGAGTTCACTATGATTATCGCTTCACCTACTGTTCACAGGAGGGAATAGACTTACATGGGAACCTTCGTGGGAAAGCTGCAACCTGGGACCTTTCCAAAACCACTTCAGGTGATAACAGGATGTTCATGGACCAGAACAGCAGTGTGTCCCTAGGCCTGCCCAATACTAGAATGTCTACAATTGTTTTACTCTCATAACAGGTGGAAAGATAATTCATGATGTACCTGAGTTGTTGTGCAGGAGGAGTCTACATATTAGAGATGTGATGGAGGAGAGTTAGAGAGTTTTGAGATCGGATGGCTGTTGGAGGGTTTTAGAGATGATGCACCTCATTTTTCCAATTTCTTACTCACATTGCATATGAATGTTTTTTCGAAGTGTAAGTGTGTTGAGATGAATCATGGATCTTGACTCGACCCCTACAGACAGCTCAATAAAAGATTGTGTAATAAACAGTGTTGAAGTACATGTCACTGTAATGTCTTGGTCTACTGGTGTGAAGTACATTATTGTGTAATGTCCTGTCCAACTGTTGTCAAGTACAATTGCGGTGCATGTCTTGTTCAACTGTTCTTGATGTCAGTGACATGGGAAGGTTCTGTAAAGATGTTGTCCAGTATATCTCATGATGTATGTCTTGTTGAACTGTTGGTGTAAACATTTCCATGTGAATGTATGTCCAACTTTTGTCAAGAACCTGTCATGTAGATGTCTTGTTCAACAGGTGTTAAGTACAGTTATTGTTGATGTTTATGTTCACTACTGTTGAGTCCTAAAGTCCTAATGTCTAATGGTACAACTGACATATGTCACTTTGACACAATAAATAAGGGGAGATCTAAGGTGGCGGACTGAAAGCACACTGACAACATTATGGTGAGGGAACAAATTCCTCGGTTGTACAGGGGCGAATAGTCCAGATCTCTTTATGGCCTTTGAGGGGACCTTTTCCTTCTTTTATAAATTTTCTGTGTAGGTACTTGATCTTAGATCTAGGAATCTCACAGTGGGGGTTCTGAGCCAGGAAAACTGGTTCCTCTAAAGGGCTAAGCGGGAATGATTTTTCAATTTCATTTGAAATGCCTAAAGACAACGTTGCCAAATCATTTCCTGTATCTTGTCTATCTGTTATACAAGATATATTTACAGAGACCACTTCTAATTGGGACCTCTGTCTTCTTCTAACATGCCACACAGCTGCAGAGATGTGAAGCAATGGAAGTCTAACTGCACTAAATCACAGCATTATAAGGAGTGGAAGATAATCCCCCTTCCCCTCAACTAGGGAAGAAGCCAGCTCTATATGCAAAGAAGCTTGTCCATTTTCCATTGCATTATCACAGCAGTTTTAATGTAAATGTAACAATATGTGTTTACAAACTATGTTGCTTAATACGCAGAGGTCAACATCTGATTATAAAACTATCTGATGGTATATATTATTTTGTATATATGTGAAAGGTGGACACTTAACAGATTTAGAACAAGGGATGAAGACTGTTGAATACTTCTTCAGCTGTGTTTGCTTGTCAGTAATGTTTTTGTTTCTTTGAGCTTGTTTACAGCAGAGTTGTCATATTTGTGCATTTCAGCTGAAACATGCCACTTCTTGCTGGCTTTCCCTTACTGCTTTAGTCAGGTAGTTTCAAAGGACATTCCACAATCTCAGCATGGCAATATCATCCATGTTCATTGCATCCACAAGGGACGCTCCCAGAACATCCGCATGAATATCAGTCAACCCTTATAGGAAGGCAGAGGTAACACTTATGCATTCTCCATCTTCCAAGGAGGCTTCTATTGCTGCATAGCAAACACATGATGCATTGATTCTGGGCTCTCCTAAGTATCGTTATGTTCTGCACATTGTTGCTTAACCCCACTTCTATATATTGAATCTCCTGTTCATCCCCAGCTGTGTCTTTAGAGACTTAGTAGAATGCAGCCTGTGGGCCAGTGACACCACACATAGTACAGAATAGTTCACTTTCTTTGAGTTTACATTATTTGTCATTCAATTGTATAGGTAGTCAATGGATATTTGAACCAGTTTGCCATCTGTGTTAGGATACACATTCTGTAGACATAATCTACTTTATGATTTGGGGAGTTGACTGCTGAGTGCCAGAAGTTTTCCACTTCCTGGTTTCTGGTCACAGCATCTCTGGAGGTCCACTAACCCAGAGAACCCTTGCCTGTTTGGTTAAAACTTATAATGGTCATTTACTTATTTTGTGCACGAGGTATGGCAGAAATCTTGCATGGGGTCCCATAAAAATCAAAGAACCAGTTGAAGCCCGCGATGAGGTACAAGGTACCCCTCAATATATGATGCAGTGGTATTAACTTTCCACTATGTCTGACTGAAATCACCACACCACATTTTGCATACAAAAGTTATAGAACAATTCTATGCATTTTGTCTGTTGAGAATGTTTTTTTAAAATGACTTAGTTAAGGTAACATTATGATCTTATGGCTATCTGGTGCTCTAATATTTATTCTTCCATTTGTTGCATTCAAATGTTACAGAAAAGTTATATATGCATTTTGTATACTGAGAATGTTTTTAAAAACGACTTAGTTAAGGTGACTTTATGGCTATCTGTTTTTCCAGCATTGATTCTTGGCAGTTCTGTGCCAAATTCTTTCAAGTAAAAGCCTTGTTTCAGGTGCTTCCCACTTCAACACTTTTTGAACTGACCTAATCTCTCAATCTCTACTGATCCTTGGATCTTTCTCTTGCGTGTTTCTTTCATTTTTGTGCTTGTCAAGTTCTAATTGTTACAAGGATCAAGGTGTGTAAAGGAAATAAGGATTGAAGAAATAGGACTTAAAATGGACAAAAAAATCAATGAAAATAAAAGTCAATTAATACACTGACTCTGTCACATTCCATGCATGTTCTTTTATTGTCAGTAACACATCTGATGCTTTGATCTTTGATGTCAAGGTCTTCCCATGTGTGATCACAGGTCTCCCATCTTGACCATCCCAACAGTCCACTGGAACAATCATTAAAAAATCTATAATTATATTTTAAAAATCCTCTACTAAAATCATATACAACCTATTTTATTGGTTTGCAAAGGCACTAATGTGCAAGACAATGCTTCAAACTGACAAATACTTCTCCTCACATCTCCTGGGCAGACACTATTCTGTCTCACAAAGGGTGGATTGTTCAGGTATCCTCTGTGACGAAGCACACTGAGGACTACAAACTCTGCATGCTGTGTGGCAATAAGACAGTCTCAAACTCCCCATGAACTGGTAGACATTAGCACCCAAGTCTTGCACTTATCACTCGGAGAGCTTGTGAGTATGTTCAGAATGAATACGACTTGTCTAACAAGATGGAACTAATTCATTGGCATTACAAAAATCTCCAGAAGCAGGTATTTGTGAAGTTTTAGGGCTATCATATTTTGTAGGTCTGAATGCATGGAGGAATAGATGGCCAGCCTTTTCCTTTGTTGATGTACGACAAACACAAAACTAATTCATTACCAGTCCCAAGTCTTCAAACTGTACAAGGAGTCAACAATTCGAACCATGATATTCTAACAACAATAAGAAACCTTCTTTAAAAAAATTTAAATCTATTACTACAATCATATAAAAAAAATTAATAAGCCCATTACATGTCATTAAAGCATGTTATTTATATATAATCTATATTTACCATGACCAAAGGTAGTAAGTTAAAAAAGTAAAGGGGTCTTTTACAGTGCTGAACCCATATTTTGATAGGCCAATTGGCACTTGATGTGTGATGTGGTCAATATCACACCGCCTGCCCCGATTTCCCAGGTAATTTTCTGGTACCCATTTTAGGCTGGGTCAACCTGGTCAATCTGAACAAACTCACCTCATTGGGGATGCCAAAACATGACCACCAGGCCCAGAACACAATCATGTTAGCCGCTGGTCTACGGCCACTTCGGACCAAAGATAGACTGGATTTATTACTAGTAAAAGCAGTTTCAGTTATATTGATAGGTTTAGGAATAGTAATTTTTAACTAATTTGGGGAGAGTGTGTGAGTGTTTGTATGTTTGTACTGAATGCTGATTACCTTTATAAACTGATTGGAAATGTGAAAATAAAAATGATAAATCCTGCTGTTGATTGCAATGGACATTTCCTCTAGTTCAAAAAAAAAAAAATTGGATTGGATTTCAATGAGCCATACATTATTTTCCAACTACACGAGGCCTGGTACTGTGAACCACATTCTGAATATATTTTCTGGCTATGTCCAAGGCAATGGCAATGAGTTAAGGCTATCTAAAAGGTTAACTGTCTGTGTGCTACAGGATCCTACAAGGGAAACAAAGAGCAGTAACACTGTAACCTACTATACATGTCGCAGGGTGTGACTAAGACAGGCTACCTCATCCAGTAAAAATGTTGAAAAAGTTAACCAAAGGCTTAGTGTAAATTAGTTAACGGTCCATCCTCCATTTGGGAGATGAAAGACAGAAGAGGAAAAAGTTAACTAACAATTAACATAGCGGCAATCACACTGTATAAATATTCGGGCTATGTTAAAAGCACTGGTCTGGTAATGTATAATAATAATAATAATAATAATAATAAGTCTTTATTTTCAAAGGGTTAAGAATTGGGCACGCAGGCCCATCTGACATTCTGCCCTTCTTCTCTAATGTAATGAGTTAAGGCTA
Source organism: Cepaea nemoralis (assembly GCA_014155875.1). Classification (NCBI taxonomy): domain Eukaryota; kingdom Metazoa; phylum Mollusca; class Gastropoda; order Stylommatophora; family Helicidae; genus Cepaea; species Cepaea nemoralis. Next base: position 886,519 of record JACEFZ010007551.1, read on the forward strand.
CTTAAAAGATAGACTAACATTCCACACATCGGCAACCCATCTGCAGACATCTGGTATATGTTTCCACATGAGATTCACCCTTCCACTGGTCACCTGTCAGATACCTGAATGATTCAACAAAATAAATAAAATATATAAATAAAGAATATGTGCTAATCTTGCAGCATTTGTATATAACATAAGCCTGGGTCACTGACATTGAGGTGAGTGACCGGGCATGAGGAAGAATGGAGATGAGAGTGGGAGACAGTAAGGTGAGTGACCTGGCTACGAGGAAAACAATCAACCCTCAGAAATAATGGGGCGGATATGAGTGGAAGGCCCCAAGGGGGGATGGGTCGAAAGACAGTTGTGTGTTGTGTGAAGTGAGGAGACTGAAAAGCCAGTGAGAGAAGAGACCGACTGCGGGTCAGGTCGTTTAAGAGAGAGCTCCGTGTTGTGTTGTTCTTCTAGTTGTGAAGACAGGCCTGAACCCAGAGTGGGTTCTGTATTGAGTGTAGGCCTAAACCCAGAGTGGGTTCTATAGTTGAGCAGTGGCTCCAACCCAATGTGTGGGTTGTATTGTGGGAGATCCAGCCGAGGATTGTAGCTGGATTACCTGTCTTGTGGATTGAGATTAGAAGCAGGCGTGAGAAGCAGTGATGTGTGCTGGTTAAATTGTGAGGAGGATAGTTACATTCTATGGATTACATATGTTTCTGGATGTATAAATCATGTTCCGTTTGTCCGTCTTATTTCTGTAATAAAGGATTATGTGCGCCAACGGAATCTTGTTTAATGCCTGGTGAATATGCACTGCGGGGGTGAGTTACATTGCAAGACAGATATCTCCATTGACACACCATGAGTATCGTTACCTAGACAACGACCATCACACAATAATATCATGAGCATATCATCGTAAGAACTTCGTGATATTATCATCAAGAAAGACGTGTGACAATCTGTGAGCTCGTCCGATCAAGAACATCTGGGCGCTCGTCGCTTAGTAAGGAGTATCTGGAAGGCCACGTACGGTCAAGAACATTATAGACTGTGTTGTCATTCTGAGATATTTGTGGGCTCTTCGCGGAGAGAGGGTGGACAGCGGAGTGTGTCCACCGTATAAACACTGAGTTTTTCTCCGTGCGGGAACTGGCTACAGCAGTTCACGTCAAGTCCACTACAGGTGAATTGGAACCAACCATATCGCTGAAGCGAGAGGGGGTGATAAAGACACGCCATACAGACTAACCGGGAGAGTCCATTACGGTGACAGGTAAATTTGATACCAGGCAGGAGTGCTGAAACTAGCAGACGTGGCGATGAAAGACCAGTGTTGAATCCAGAGTGGCGAGGGCAGCGTGTGTGTGTGTAGGACATCGCTGGCGGGGATAATGACAGGATTGGGAACCAAAGATATTTGACAGGTGTGTGTGTGCGAGGCAAGCGCACCGTGTTGTCGCAAGTTGACTGGTCAAGATTTTTCGACGCAGTAGATAGGACGGGTGGAGACACCAGCGTCCAGGTACGAGGGTGAAAGTTACGTTAACCCCTACCACAGCCGTGCTAGGGCAGCAGTGGAAAGTGTGATTTTCCACGAAGTTAATATAGCAGCCGGGTGGGGCTGTCAAGTTTGTGTGAAAACTGTTTTACGGAGGAATTTTTCACTGAGAGTGATAAAGAGAAATTAGGTTGACCTTGGAAGGAAAGGCTGTTAACAGTAAGCAGTTACTGAGGAAATTTCCACGGCTTAGTGTGGTCAAGATGACTCATTGGCAAGGTCAAGGTTAGGGACAGTGGAAAGTTACTGGGAATTTCCACAGGAGATCGGGATAAACAAGGTTGTTTTGAAAGAAAGCCAGACTTGATGTTTCGTCTTTGTTCAAGCCTTTGTCATCATTATTCTGTTATGAGCAAACAGTTTTAACTTATCGTCATCGCAACCATGGTTGTATTTCTTTGCCGATAAGGATTTATATACCCAAATTTAAAGCGCTGAACATTGGCTGCCATTCTCCTTTTCTTTTTGGTGAATCTTGTCGGATAACGGAAATCCATAACATTAATGATACAGCGAAGCGCCATCTCCGCAACGAAAGTAACAACATATCGAAAGAACACTTTGGATTATTACTGTGGTACCACCACGTACAGAGAAAGTACAATAACGTTACGGACTGTGTCGAGACAGAACAGTTTGGATATCACTATCATCTTCAACTTTTGTCGACAGTTGGAACTTGTGATCACCACGTGAATTCAGGAACCACTCAACAAAACAAGCAAGTCCTTTTGAAATCTAGCTGTCGTAGACATTTCCAGCGGATTGCGAATAACTATTAAAACGAACAAAAACTTTGGTGACTGAATAAAAAGAACTTTTGGCGACGGATTAATAGGCCCATATTTGTCGGCCAACCAGTTACACATTATTATTTTTATTGTTTTGCTCCCATCGTCATATTTATTGTTGTCGGGTGTTACGCAATTAATTGTATGTGGTCCAGTGTTTGTCAAGAGTAGGGGATTTTGTGTCGCTTCTCGAAGGCCGGGAGGCGGGGCGAAAATTTATTTTCTTACTGTGCACCATGTGTTTTCTGGGAAGTAAATCGTAAGGTCGGTTTGTTTGATTCTGCAGTGAAGCAGGGTGGTCCTAGATTATATACCGTGCCGTTTGGGTCTAACGTAAGATCTGTGTATATTTTCAGTATATATATTCCTTTTCTTTCTCTCTTTCTTTTCGTTATATTTACATATGATATTTGTTGTGTTCGGATATATGTTTTATTGTGACCTTTCGTCATTTCTGCTGTCTAGTGGTCTTGGTCAGTTTAATTTATATATTACGCGCACTGTGGATGTCCCTACACAAGCTTGTGGTTGTTACTGTGGTTTATTTCTGTGTCATCATCGTCTCCGTGTACTCAGCTTGTGAAGTCTAGCGTTGGATAGTCATCACTTAGTGTTATCATCCATTTGTTTGTATATGTATTTATATGTATGTTTAACAATATTTCCAGGGACTTATGAACTTTTGGTCATAGATATATAGATATAAGGGAGTATAGGTGATACTTCCCCCCTCACTACCTAGTGCTTATAGAGTGACTGGGTGAGTACAGAGTGATATTGTAGCACTACGGATTTACGTACACAGGGAGTGCGGGTGTACTTAGGGAAGTGACACAAAGACTAACAGCAGAGTCTGTACATTTATAGTTGGCTGATTCACAGCAACGTGTCCACAAGTACAAGATGCCTACTTTAATGGATTATATTGAAGCAGGTGAAAGAATAGGCCTGAAAGGTAAAGAGTTACAAGAGTATGCCGAAGCAAAAGAACAACAACAGATTGAAAGAGACCAGAGACAAGCCAAAAGAGAACAGAGACAGGCAGAACTCGAGGCCAACCGCCTACAGGAAGTAAAGTTAGCTGAAATGGAAAACAAGCGTCTACAGGAAGAAAAGTTAGCTGAGAGAGAACAAAGACAGGCTGAAATGGAAGCCAAGCGTCTACAGGAAGAGAGAGAGACACACATGAGAATGGAAATTGAGAAAGAGAAGATTAAGATGGAAGCGGAAATTGCTATTAAAAAGTTAGAAATTGCATCGAAGGGTCAAAGTGAGGAAAGTAGAAAACCGTCGCAGTCGTCACAGAGATTAAAACTGCCATATTTCACAGACCGGGATCAACTTGAAAATTATTTGTCCAGGTTCGAAGCATCAGCCAAAGCGTTAGGTATTCCAGAGAAGGAGTATGCGATGAGACTTGGCGAGCTTCTTACGGGTAAGGCACTAGACACCATGTTCAATTTACCTGTAGAAGAAAGGAACAACTACACTATCTTACGTCAACGTTTGCTGACAAAGTTCCAACTCACTGAGCATGGATATAGGACAAAGTTTAGACAGTTAGGGCCAGAGACAAATCAAGATTTCACAGACTTTGTTAACACAGTAAAGAATACATTTAACAAATGGATGGAGCTCGCAGAAGTAGGGAAAGATTTTAATAAATTAGTAGATCTAATGTTAAGAGACAAGGTAGTATCTGCATGCAATTCTAATTTAGTGGCGTTCTTTGAGGAACGGAAGCCAAAGGACATAGACACAATGTCTCAGTTAGGGCAAAACTACATGACTGCACATCCTAACGTATCTATTGGGAAACTAATGAGTGAGGAAATAGTCTGTGCAGCGTACACTAAACAGGACCAGAATCCAGTCATCAGACCAAGGGCGAAAAGTGTGGATTCAGCACAGAAAGGTGAGCAGCAAGAACTTCAAGATAATGGTTTCCGAGGAAACAATGTTGGTAGAGTAGGACGGTACCCATATAGAAGAGGGAACTTCCAGAGACGTCCAAATTATGCCGGATGTTGGAATTGTGGGAGCTGGAGACACAAGGCAGCAGAGTGTGATGCACAACCATCAGATGGACCAACGAACAACACTAAAAGGGAGATTACTTGTTTCAAATGTGGAAAGAATGGGCATATCAGCCATCAATGTAGGATGAGAGAAACAGAGCACTCAAATGCAGCGCAAGTAATTGAGACGCTGAACAATGAAGATTGTAGTGGGTGCAAACCTCTTTTTGAAAAAGACAGTCAGCCAGTCCTAATATGTGGTCATACAGTAAAAGCAGGATCAGCAGTGCATGAAGGAGGAAGTCTGAAGCTGCATCAGGGATTTGTCAATGATAGACCAGCATTAACAATTAGGGATTCCGGATGTACGTCTATCGGAGTGAGGAGAAGTTTAATAGATCCCTCGGATTATACAGGGAAAAAGATTAGATGCATAACATTCAACGGCACAGTAGAGTTCTACCCAGTAGGCATAATAACAGTAAAAACACCATATATCACTGGAAGAGTGACAGCGTGTGTTCTGGACTCACCAGTGGCTGATTTGATCATAGGAAATGTTATAGGAGTTAAAGATTGTACAGAAGAGGAAGTAGTTTATTGGGACCGAAAATATAGTGTAAGCAGTAATGAGGTAGTTACCACAAGAGAACCTAAATTAGAGAGTATAGCTGAGGTAGAAGAGGCACTTGAAGTAGACACAGGAACTCAGGACAAGGATAGTACAGCTGAGCAGATGAGAATGGATCCCAAATATAGTGCTAGTGACTCCCAGAGACAAGATACTACTCTGAACAAATGTTCCCAAGGGTGTAGGAGAGTAGAACATAGGCAGTCAAAGAAAGGTAGATGGTGCTTCGAGAGGAAGAACAATGTTCTCACTCGCAGGTTTTCAGATAGCAGAACTGCACGTGGGCAAGGAGCAGTACCTTTAGCACATAGAGACCGATATACTAGAACAGCTCAGGATAGTGCATGTGCAGGGCACATAGGCATAAGGCGTATGCAGCAGAAAGCAAGGTGCCAGATATATGGGCCAAGATTGAATAAAGAGTTCAGACTAAACAGAGACTCAAGTGTAACGGTGCAATATGCAGATAGGAAAGTTGAGTCAGGTCAAAAGAGTGTTCGCGACATTACTGACCCAGGGCTAGGGATAGCAAACAGATGTTGTAATTGTAGAGGTACCATGAGTCATGGGTACATGAAAGGTAGACACAGCATCGACAGGAATCAGAGGTGGGTTAATGCAAGAACAGAACCACCTGATATAGGGTCGGTACACAAATAGTATTGTGTGGTCGTGAAGTAGTAAGAGACCTGTGGGTACATAAGTATAATGCTTTTCTATGATGTATTATTATTATGTGATGTATTAGTTCATGCATTGATACACAAGATAAGATGGTTGTATTTATGTGTGATGAATATAGGAGTGTAATATGAGCATTTGATGTATTATGTAGTGTGGTAGCTAGAGTAAGGTGCAGCCATACTTAGGGCTACCCAGGCAATATGTCTGGGTCACATGTTTAGTAAGTTTTAGTCGCCCAATATTTGAAAACGAAGTTTTCTTTTAAGAGGGGGGTGTTGACATAAGCCTGGGTCATTGACATTGAGTTGAGTGACCGGGCACGAGAAATAATGGAGATGAAAGTGGGAGACAGTAAGGTGAGTGACCTGGCTACGAGGAAAACAATCAACCCTCAGAAATAATGGGGCGGATATGAGTGGAAGGCCCCAGAGGGGATGGGTCGAAAGACAGTTGTGTGTTGTGTGAAGTCAGGAGACTGGAAAGTGAGTGAGAGAAGAGACTGACTGCGGGGCAGGTCGTTTCAGGAGTGGAGTTTGAGATACCGAGGTAGTCGGTAGTCCACGGACAACGGGGTTGTGTTATGCTCCGAGTTGTGAAGACAGGCCTGAACCAGAGTGGGTTGCATAGTTGAGCAGTGGCTCCAACCCAATGTGTGGGTTGTATTGTGGGAGATCCAGCCGTGGATTGTAGCTGGATTACCTGTCTTGTGGATTGAGATTAGAAGCAGGCGTGAGAAGCCAGTGATGTGTGTGGTTAAATTGTGAGGAGGAGAGTTACATTCTATGGATTACATTGTTTCTGGATGTATACATCATGTTCCGTTTAGTCCGTCTTATTTCTGTAATAAAGGATTATGTGCGCCAACGGAATCTTGTTTAATGACTGGTGAATATGCACTGCGGGGGTGAGTTACATTGCAAGACAGATATCTCCATTGACACACCATGAGTATCGTTACCTAGACAACGACCATCACACAATAATATCATGAGCATATCATCGTAAGAACTTTGTGATATTATCATCAAGAAGACGTGTGACATCTGTGAGCTCGTCCGATCAAGAACATCTGGGCGCTCGTCGCTTAGTAAGGAGTATCTGAAAGGCCACGTACGGTCAAGAACATTATAGACTGTGTTGTCATTCTGAGATATTTGTGGGCTCTTCGCGGAGAGAGGTGGACAGCGGAGTGTGTCCACCGTATAAACACTGAGTTTTTCTCCGTGCGGGAACTGGCTACAGCAGTTCACGTCAAGTCCACTACAGGTGAATTGGAACCAACCATACCGCTGAAGCGAGAGGGGGTGATAAAGACACGCCATACAGACTAACCGGGAGAGTCCATTACTGGTGACAGGTAAATTTGATACCAGGCAGTAGTGCTGATACTAGCAGAAGCGGCGATGAAAGACCAGTGTTGAATCCAGAGTGGCGAGGGCAGCGTGTGTGTGTGTAGGAACATCGCTGTCGGTGATAATGACAGGATTGGGAACCAAAGATAATTGACAGGTGTGTGTGTGCGAGGCAAGCGCACCGTGTTGTCGCAAGTTGACTGGTCAAGATTTTCCGACGCAGTAAATAGGACGGGTGGAGACACCAGCGTCCAGGTACGAGGGGAAAGTTACGTTAACCCCTACCACAGCCGTGCTAGGGCAGCAGTGGAAAGTGTGATTTTCCACGAAGTTAATATAGCAGCCGGGTGGGGCTGTCAAGTTTGTGTGAAAACTGTTTTACGGAGGAATTTTTCACTGAGAGTGATAAAGAGAAATTAGGTTGACCTTGGAAGGAAAGGCTGTTTAACAGTAAGCAGTTACTGAGGAAATTTCCACGGCTTAGTGTGGTCAAGATGACTCATTGTGAATGAACAAAACAAGGTTGTTTTGAAAGAAAGCCAGATTTTATGTTTCGCCTTTGTTGAACTGTTCTATTATTGTCATCATTATTCTGTTATGAGCAAACAGTTTTAACGTCTCATCATTACAACCATGGTTGTATTTCTTTGCCGATAAGGATTTATATACCCAAATTTAAAGCGCTGAACATTGGCAGCCATTCTCCTTTTCTTTTTGGTGAATCTTGTCGGGTAACGGAAATCCATAACATTAATGATACAGCGAAGCGCCATCTCCGCAACGAGAGTAACAACATATCGAAAGAACACTTTGGATTATTACTGTGGTACCACCACGTACAGAGAAAGTACAATAACGTTACGGACTGTGTCGAGACAGAACAGTTTAGATATCACTATCATCTTCAACTTTTGTCGACAGTTGGAACTTGTGATCACCACGTGAATTCAGGAACCACTCAACAAATCAATCAGTCCTTTTGAAATCTAGTGTCGTAGACATTTCCAGCGGATTGCGAATAACTATTAAAACGAACAAAAACTTTGGTGACTGAATAAAAAGAACTTTTGGCGACGGATTAATAGGCCCATATTTGTCGGCCAACCAGTTACACATTATTATTTTTTATTGTTTTGCTCCCATCGTCATATTTATTGTTGTCGGGTGTTACGCAATTATTTGTATGTGGTCCAGTGTTTGTCAAGAGTAGGGGATTTTGTGTTGCTTCTCGAAGGCCGGGAGGCGGGGCGAAAATTTATTTTCTTACTGTGCACCATGTGTTTTCTGGGAAGTAAATCGTAAGGTCGGTTTGTTTGATTCTGCAGTGAAGCAGGGTGGTCCTAGATTATATACCGTGCCTTTTGGGTCTAACGTAAGATCTGTGTATATTTTCAGTATATATTCCTTTTCTTTCTCTCTTTCTTTTCGTTATATTTACATATGATATTTGTTGTGTTCGGATATATGTTTTATTGTGACCTTTCGTCATTTCTGCTGTCTAGTGGTCTTTGTCAGTCTAAATTTATATATTACGCGCACTGTGGATGTCCCTACACAAGCTTGTGGTTGTTACTGTGGTTTATTTCTGTGTCATCATCGTCTCCGTGTACTCAGCTTGTGAAGTCTAGCGTTGGATAGTCATCACTTAGTGTTATCATCCATTTGTTTGTATATGTATTTATATGTATGTTTAACAATATTTCCAGGGACTTCATGAACTTGTGGTCATAGATATATAGATATAAGGGAGTATAGGTGATACTTCCCCCCTCACTACCTAGTGCTTATAGAGTGACTGGGTGAGTACAGAGTGATATTGTAGCACTACGGATTTATGTACACAGGGAGTGCGGGTGTACTTAGGGAAGTGACACAAAGACTAACAGCAGAGTCTGTACATTTATAGTTGGCTGATTCACAGCAACGTGTCCACAAGTACAAGATGCCTACTTTAATGGATTATATTGAAGCAGGTGAAAGAATAGGCCTGAAAGGTAAAGAGTTACAGGAGTATGCAGAAGCGAAAGAACAAAAGCAGACGGAAAGAGAGGAGAGGCATAATGAACGCGAGGCAAAGCGTCTACAGGAAGAGAAAGAGACGCAAGTAAAACTAGCTGAAATGGAAAACAAGCGTCTACAGGAAGAGAATAGCTGAGAGAGAACAAAGACAGGCTGAAATGGAAGCCAAGCGTCTACAGGAAGAGAGAGAGACACACATGAGAATGGAAATTGAGAAAGAGAAGATTAAGATGGAAGCAGAAATTGCTATTAAAAAGTTAGAATTTGCATCGAAGGGTCAAAGTGAGGAAAGTAGAAAGACCTTCGCAGTCGTCACAGAGATTAAAACTGCCATACTTTACGGACCGAGATAACCTTGAAGCTTATCTTGACAGATATCGAGGCATCAGCGAAAGTGTTAGGCATCCCCGAAGACCAGTATGCTATTAGACTAGGGGAGCTTCTTACGGGCAAGGCACTAGACACCATGTTCAATTTACCTGTAGAAGAAAGGAACAACTACACTATCTTACGTCAACGTTTGCTGACAAAGTTCCAACTCACTGAGCATGGATATAGGACAAAGTTTAGACAGTTAGTGCCAGAGACAAATCAAGATTTCACAGACTTTGTTAACACTGTAAAGAATGCATTTAACAAATGGATGGAGCTTGCAGAAGTAGGGAAAGATTTTAATAAATTAGTAGATCTAATGTTAAGAGACAAGGTAGTATCTGCATGCAATTCTAATTTAGTAGCGTTCTTTGAGGAACGGAAGCCAAAGGACATAGACACAATGTCTCAGTTAGGGCAAAACTACATGACTGCACATCCTAACGTATCTATTGGGAAACTAATGAGTGAGGAAATAGTCTGTGCAGCGTACACTAAACAGGACCAGAATCCAGTCATCAGACCAAGGGCGAAAAGTGTGGATTCAGCACAGAAAGGTGAGCAGCAAGAACTTCAAGATAATGGTTTCCGAGGAAACAATGTTGGTAGAGTAGGACGGTACCCATATAGAAGAGGGAACTTCCAGAGACGTCCAAATTATGCCGGATGTTGGAATTGTGGGAGCTGGAGACACAAGGCAGCAGAGTGTGATGCACAACCATCAGATGGACCAACGAACAACACTAAAAGGGAGATTACTTGTTTCAAATGTGGAAAGAATGGGCATATCAGCCATCAATGTAGGATGAGAGAAACAGAGCACTCAAATGCAGCGCAAGTAATTGAGACGCTGAACAATGAAGATTGTAGTGGGTGCAAACCTCTTTTTGAAAAAGACAGTCAGCCAGTCCTAATATGTGGTCATACAGTAAAAGCAGGATCAGCAGTGCATGAAGGAGGAAGTCTGAAGCTGCATCAGGGATTTGTCAATGATAGACCAGCGTTAACAATTAGGGATTCCGGATGTACGTCTATCGGAGTGAGGAGAAGTTTAATAGATCCCTCGGATTATACAGGGAAAAAGATTAGATGCATAACATTCAACGGCACAGTAGAGTTCTACCCAGTAGCCATAATAACAGTAAAAACACCATATATCACTGGAAGAGTGACAGCGTGTGTTCTGGACTCACCAGTGGCTGATTTGATCATAGGAAATGTTATAGGAGTTAAAGATTGTACAGAAGAGGAAGTAGTTTATTGGGACCGAAAATATAGTGTAAGCAGTAATGAGGTAGTTACCACAAGAGAACCTAAATTAGAGAGTATAGCTGAGGTAGAAGAGGCACTTGAAGTAGACACAGGAACTCAGGACAAGGATAGTACAGCTGAGCAGATGAGAATGGATCCCAAATATAGTGCTAGTGACTCCCAGAGACAAGATACTACTCTGAACAAATGTTCCCAAGGGTGTAGGAGAGTAGAACATAGGCAGTCAAAGAAAGGTAGATGGTGCTTCGAGAGGAAGAACAATGTTCTCACTCGCAGGTTTTCAGATAGCAGAACTGCACGTGGGCAAGGAGCAGTACCTTTAGCACATAGAGACCGATATACTAGAACAGCTCAGGATAGTGCATGTGCAGGGCACATAGGCATAAGGCGTATGCAGCAGAAAGCAAGGTGCCAGATATATGGGCCAAGATTGAATAAAGAGTTCAGACTAAACAGAGACTCAAGTGTAACGGTGCAATATGCAGATAGGAAAGTTGAGTCAGGTCAAAAGAGTGTTCGCGACATTACTGACCCAGGGCTAGGGATAGCAAACAGATGTTGTAATTGTAGAGGTACCATGAGTCATGGGTACATGAAAGGTAGACACAGCATCGACAGGAATCAGAGGTGGGTTAATGCAAGAACAGAACCACCTGATATAGGGTCGGTACACAAATAGTATTGTGTGGTCGTGAAGTAGTAAGAGACCTGTGGGTACATAAGTATAATGCTTTTCTATGATGTATTATTATTATTATGTGATGTATTAGTTCATGCATTGATACACAAGATAGAAGATGGTTGTATTTATGTGTGATGAATATAGGAGTGTACTATGAGCATTTGATGTATTATGTAGTGTGGTAGCTAGAGTAAGGCGCAGCCATACTTAGGGCTACCCAGGCTATATGTCTGGGTCACATATTTAGTAAGTTTTAGTCTCCCAATGTTTGAAAACGAAGTTTTCTTTTAAGAGGGGGGTGATGACATAAGCCTGGGTCACTGACATTGAGGTGAGTGACCGGGCATGAGGAAGAATGGAGATGAGAGTGGGAGACAGTAAAGCGACTGACCTGGCTATGAGAAAACAGCCAGTACTGAGAAATAATGGGGCGGATATGAGGGGAAGGCCCCAAGGGGGGATGGGTCGAAAGAGAGTTGTGTTGTGTGAAGTCAGGAGACTGGAAAGGCAGTGAGAGAGGAGACCTGACTGCGGGTCAGGTCGTTTCAGAGAGAGCTCCGGGTTGTGTTGTTCTGCTAGTTGTGAAGACAGGCCTGAACCCAGAGTGGGTTCTGTATTGAGTGTAGGCCAAACCCAGAGTGGGTTCTATAGTTGAGCAGTGGCTCCAACCCAATGTGTGGGTTGTATTGTGTGAGATCCAGCCGAGGATTGTAGCTGGATTACCTGTCTTGTGGATTGAGATTAGAAGCCAGCCGTGAGAAGGCATTGATGTGTGCTGGTTAAATTGTGAGGAGGATATTTATATTCTATGGATTACATTATGTTTCTGGATGTATAAACATGTTCCGTTTGTCTCTGTTATTTCTGTAATAAAGGATTATGTGCGCCAACTGAATCTTGTTTCATGACTGGTGAATATGCACTGCGGGGGTGAGTTACATTGCAAGACAGATATCTCCATTGACACACCATGAGTATCGTTACCTAGACAACGACCATCACACAATAATATCATGAGCATATCATCGTAAGAACTTCGTGATATTATCATCAAGAAAGACGTGTGACAATCTGTGAGCTCGTCCGATCAAGAACATCTGGGCGCTCGTCGCTTAGTAAGGAGTATCTGAAAGGCCACGTACGGTCAAGAACATTATAGACTGTGTTGTCATTCTGAGATATTTGTGGGCTCTTTCGCGGAGAGAGGGTGGACGCGGAGTGTGTCCACCGTATAAACACTGAGTTTTTCTCCGTGCGGGAACTGGCTACAGCAGTTCACGCCAAGTCCACTACAGGTGAATTGGAACCAACCATATCGCTGAAGCGAGAGGGGGTGATAAAGACACGCCATACAGACTAACCGGGAGAGTCCATTACGGTGACAGGTAAATTTGATACCAGACAGGAGTGCTGAAACTAGCAGACGCGGCGATGAAAGACCAGTGTTGAATCCAGAGTGGCGAGGGCAGCGTGTGTGTGTGTGTAGGACATCGCTGTCGGTGATAATGACAGGATTGGGAACCAAAGATAATTGACAGGTGTGTGTGTGCTGAGGCAAGCGCACTGTGTTGTTGCAAGTTGACTGGTCAAGATTTTTCGACGCAGTAAATAGGACGGGTGGGTACACCAGCGTCCAGGTACTGGGGAAGTACATGTTTGGAAAACAGAGAAAAATTGGCAGTCGCTGATTTGACGGACAGTTGACTGAAGGGGATAGTAACGGTACCCCTACCGCAGCCGGGTGGGGCTGTTAAGATTGTGTGCAAACTGTTTTACGGAGGAATTTTCCACTGACAGTGATAAAGAGAAATAGGTTGACCTTAGGAGGCAAGGCTGTTTAACAGTAAGCAGTTACTGAGAAAATTTCCACGGAGTCAAAAGAGCAGCCGTGTCGGGGCTGAGAGGTTGAGTGGAAAGTGTTTTTTGAATGACGGAAAAGTGTCCGGTCATTTTACAGACAGTCAGTGTGGATTATTGTGACAAAGAAGACTGAGGTACTGACTTGAGGTGTCCGGCAAGGTCAAGGTTAGGGACAGTGGAAAGTTACTGGGAATTTCCACAGGAGATCGGGATAAACAAGGTTGTTTTGAAAGAAAGCCAGACTTGATGTTTCGTCTTTGTTCAAGCCTTTGTCATCATTATTCTGTTATGAGCAAACAGTCTTAACTTATCGTCATCGCAACCATTGTCGTATTTCTTTGCCAATAAGGATCTATATATCCAAATTTAAAGCGCTGAACATTGGCTGCCATTCTCCTTTTCTTTTTTGGTGAATCTTGTCGGATAACGGAAATCCATAACATTAATGATACAGCGAAGCACCATCTCCGCAACGAAAGTAACAACATATCGAAAGACACTTTGGATTATTACTGTGGTACCACCACGTACAGAGAAAGTACAATAACGTTACGGACTGTGTCGAGACAGAACAGTTTAGGATATCACTATCATCTTCAACTTTTGTCGACAGTTGGAACTTGTGATCACCACGTGAATTCAGGAACCACTCAACAAATCAATCAGTCGCTTTGAAATCTAGTGTCGTAGACATTTCCAGCGGATTGCGAATAACTATTAAAACGAACAAAAACTTTGGTGACTGAATAAAAAGAACTTTTGGCGACGGATTAATAGGCCCATATTTGTCGGCCAACCAGTTACACATTATTATTTTTTATTGTTTTGCTCCCATCGTCATATTTATTGTTGTCGGGTGTTACGCAATTATTTGTATGTGGTCCAGTGTTTGTCAAGAGTAGGGGATTTTGTGTTGCTTCTCGAAGGCCGGGAGGCGGGGCGAAAATTTATTTTCTTACTGTGCACCATATATGTTTCTGGGAAGTAAATCGTAAGGTCGGTTTGTTTGATTCTGCAGGGACGGTCCTGAATTATATAACGTGCCAGTTTGTGTTTGACTGTCAAATTTCTGTATAATTTTATGCTATAATTTTTTTTCTTCTCTTTCTTCTTTTCGTTATATTTACATATGATATTTGCTGTGTTCGGATATATGTTATTATTGTGCACTTTTGTCGTGTCTACTATCTAGTGGTATCTGAGTCAGTTTATATGTTACGCGCACTGTGGATGTCCCTACACAAGCTTGTAGTTGTTACTGTGGTTTATTTCTGTGTGATCATCGTCTCCGTGTACTCAGCTTGTGAAGTCTAGCGTTGGATAGTCATCACTTAGTGTTATCATCCATTTGTTTGTATATGTATTTATATGTATGTTTAACAATATTTCCAGGGACTTTATGAACTTTGGTCATAGATATATAGATATAAGGGAGTATAGGTGATACTTCCCCCCCTCACTACCTAGTGCTTATAGAGTGACTGGGTGAGTACAGAGTGATATTGTAGCACTACGAATTTACGTACACAAGAGTAGTGGTGTACTTAGGGAGGGCACACAAAGACTAGTAGCAGAGTCTTTACATTTATAATTGCCTGACAGACAGCAACGTGTCCACAAGTACAAGATGCCTACTTTAATGGACTATATTGAAGCAGGTGAAAGAATAGGCCTGAAAGGTAAAGAGTTTACAAGGAGTATGCCGAAGCAAAAGAACAACAACAGATTGAAAGAGACCAGAGACAAGCCTGAAAGAGAACAGAGACAGGCAGAACTCGAGGCCAACCGCCTACAGGAAGTAAAGTTAGCTGAAATGGAAAACAAGCGTCTACAGGAAGAAAAGTTAGCTGAGAGAGAACAAAGACAGGCTGAAATGGAAGCCAAGCGTCTACAGGAAGAGAGAGAGGACACACATGAGAATGGAAATTGAGAAAGAGAAGATTAAGATGGAAGCGGAAATGCTATTAAAAAGTTAGAAATTGCATCGAAGGGTCAAAGTGAGGAAAGTAGAAAACCTTCGCAGTCGTCACAGAGATTAAAACTGCCATACTTTACGGACCGAGACAACCTTGAAGCTTATCTTGACAGATATCAGGCATCAGCGAAAGTGTTAGGCATCCCGAAGAACAGTATGCTATTAGACTAGGGGAGCTTCTTACGGGTAAGGCACTAGACACCATGTTCAATTTACCTGTAGAAGAAAGGAACAACTACACTATCTTACGTCAACGTTTGCTGACAAAGTTCCAACTAACTGAGCATGGATATAGGACAAAGTTTAGACAGTTAGTGCCAGAGACAAATCAAGATTTCACAGACTTTGTTAACACAGTAAAGAATACATTTAACAAATGGATGGAGCTCGCAGAAGTAGGGAAAGATTTTAATAAATTAGTAGATCTAATGTTAAGAGACAAGGTAGTATCTGCATGCAATTCTAATTTAGTGGCGTTCTTTGAGGAACGGAAGCCAAAGGACATAGACACAATGTCTCAGTTAGGGCAAAACTACATGACTGCACATCCTAACGTATCTATTGGGAAACTAATGAGTGAGGAAATAGTCTGTGCAGCGTACACTAAACAGGACCAGAATCCAGTCATCAGACCAAGGGCGAAAAGTGTGGATTCAGCACAGAAAGGTGAGCAGCAAGAACTTCAAGATAATGGTTTCCGAGGAAACAATGTTGGTAGAGTAGGACGGTACCCATATAGAAGAGGGAACTTCCAGAGACGTCCAAATTATGCCGGATGTTGGAATTGTGGGAGCTGGAGACACAAGGCAGCAGAGTGTGATGCACAACCATCAGATGGACCAACGAACAACACTAAAAGGGAGATTACTTGTTTCAAATGTGGAAAGAATGGGCATATCAGCCATCAATGTAGGATGAGAGAAACAGAGCACTCAAATGCAGCGCAAGTAATTGAGACGCTGAACAATGAAGATTGTAGTGGGTGCAAACCTCTTTTTGAAAAAGACAGTCAGCCAGTCCTAATATGTGGTCATACAGTAAAAGCAGGATCAGCAGTGCATGAAGGAGGAAGTCTGAAGCTGCATCAGGGATTTGTCAATGATAGACCAGCGTTAACAATTAGGGATTCCGGATGTACGTCTATCGGAGTGAGGAGAAGTTTAATAGATCCCTCGGATTATACAGGGAAAAAGATTAGATGCATAACATTCAACGGCACAGTAGAGTTCTACCCAGTAGCCATAATAACAGTAAAAACACCATATATCACTGGAAGAGTGACAGCGTGTGTTCTGGACTCACCAGTGGCTGATTTGATCATAGGAAATGTTATAGGAGTTAAAGATTGTACAGAAGAGGAAGTAGTTTATTGGGACCGAAAATATAGTGTAAGCAGTAACGAGGTAGTTACCACAAGAGAACCTAAATTAGAGAGTATAGCTGAGGTAGAAGAGGCACTTGAAGTAGACACAGGAACTCAGGACAAGGATAGTACAGCTGAGCAGATGAGAATGGATCCCAAATATAGTGCTAGTGACTCCCAGAGACAAGATACTACTCTGAACAAATGTTCCCAAGGGTGTAGGAGAGTAGAACATAGGCAGTCAAAGAAAGGTAGATGGTGCTTCGAGAGGAAGAACAATGTTCTCACTCGCAGGTTTTCAGATAGCAGAACTGCACGTGGGCAAGGAGCAGTACCTTTAGCACATAGAGACCGATATACTAGAACAGCTCAGGATAGTGCATGTGCAGGGCACATAGGCATAAGGCGTATGCAGCAGAAAGCAAGGTGCCAGATATATGGGCCAAGATTGAATAAAGAGTTCAGACTAAACAGAGACTCAAGTGTAACGGTGCAATATGCAGATAGGAAAGTTGAGTCAGGTCAAAAGAGTGTTCGCGACATTACTGACCCAGGGCTAGGGATAGCAAACAGATGTTGTAATTGTAGAGGTACCATGAGTCATGGGTACATGAAAGGTAGACACAGCATCGACAGGAATCAGAGGTGGGTTAATGCAAGAACAGAACCACCTGATATAGGGTCGGTACACAAATAGTATTGTGTGGTCGTGAAGTAGTAAGAGACCTGTGGGTACATAAGTATAATGCTTTTCTATGATGTATTATTATTATTATGTGATGTATTAGTTCATGCATTGATACACAAGATAGATGGTTGTATTTATGTGTGATGAATATAGGAGTGTAATATGAGCATTTGATGTATTATGTAGTGTGGTAGCTAGAGTAAGGTGCAGCCATACTTAGGGCTACCCAGGCTATATGTCTGGGTCACATGTTTAGTAAGTTTTAGTCTCCCAATATTTGAAAACGAAGTTTTCTTTTAAGAGGGGGGTGATGACATAAGCCTGGGTCACTGACATTGAGTTGAGTGACCGGGCATGAGGAAGAATGGAGATGAGAGTGGGAGACAGTAAGGTGACTGACCTGGCTACGAGGAAAACAATCAACCCTCAGAAATAATGGGGCGGATATGAGTGGAAGGCCCCAGGGGGATGGGTCGAAAGACAGTTGTGTGTTGTGTGAAGTGAGGAGACTGAAAAGTCAGTGAGAGAAGGAGACCGACTGCGGGTCAGGTCGTTTAAGAGAGAGCTCCGTGTTGTGTTGTTCTTCTAGTTGTGAAGACAGGCCTGAACCCAGAGTGGGTTCTGTATTGAGTGTAGGCCTAAACCCAGAGTGGGTTCTATAGTTGAGCAGTGGCTCCAACCCAATGTGTGGGTTGTATTGTGTGAGATCCAGCCGAGGATTGTAGCTGGATTACCTGTCTTGTGGATTGAGATTAGAAGCAGGCCGTGAGAAGCCAGTGATGTGTGCTGGTTAAATTGTGAGGAGGATAGTTATCATTCTATGGATTACATTGTTTCTGGATGTATAAATCATGTTCCGTTTGTCCGTCTTATTTCTGTAATAAAGGATTATGTGCGCCAACGGAATCTTGTTTAATGCCTGGTGAATATGCACTGCGGGGGTGAGTTACATTGCAAGACAGATATCTCCATTGACACACCATGAGTATCGTTACCTAGACAACGACCATCACACAATAATATCATGAGCATATCATCGTAAGAACTTCGTGATATTATCATCAAGAAAACGTGTGACAGTATACAATAAATACAATTAAGCAGAATACAATTTTGCACCAAATGACTGCACCTGTACTGGAAAACCATGTATTTGCATGTTAATTTTGATGAGCATATTTACTGAAGTGGGGGTGCTTTTATCGATTTACTGTCCTAGTCATGCAAGGATACAAAGCAATGAGTGAGTCAATGTACTGGCTTTGAGAGCATCTGTGGTCACAACAGGGTAAATATACTAAAGGAGAAATGTAGAGTAAAATGCTGATTGCTACAGAATTAGTTAATGCACAATGGGAACCAATACACACCCCTTTCACCAAGTGCTAAGAATGGATGTGTCATCATCATCATCATCCACTTTTGCCATCACGCATCATGGGGACAAATAAATGACATTCAGTGCCCGATGAGTGGCACTGGATAGTGTCATTCTGTGTAAATGTACAATGAATGAGTACAAGTGATATGTACACAGTGCAGTAAACTCTGTTCATAACAATGGTATTGATTGCATGGCAAGTTGAACAAGCACATGAAGTATTAGGTTTACAGTGAGAAGAGGCTTGCATGCACAGGTGTGATGTGACAGAGTAAACAATAGTATTTTGAACAGACAGAATAATTTGGACTTTAAGACAACAGGGTAAAGGTTTTTGCAATCATAATGCAAGGGGATCTGTCACCACAAAAGTTTAGAAGATAAAGAAGCAGAAACATTTGTCTAAAGATAGATCTTCTGATCATCAGAAACCTCTTGTTGAACAATCCCTGTTGGTAGCTGTTTACTGTAGGCTGGGCAAGCTGTGGCGTTTTTAGTGTAAATTAGTGCAGTATCAGCACACATGAAATCTGTAATCTGGTGGCACATGACTTAAGAGAACACAATGCCAGAAATATTCTATTCTAAATGTTTTATCTAGAAAATAAAGGCTGTCCAACAAATCTATACTCTAAGCAATCCTACCCAAATACCCACCCAACCAGACAGTCTTCCCCCAGCTCTACGCATCCACTATGCAAACCTATCCACATACCCAGTCTTCCCCTAGCCCTAAGCATCCATTAAGCAAACCTACCCACTTAACCAGATAGTCTTCCTCTAGCTCTATGCATCCAATAAGCAAACCTACCCATCCAACCAGTCTTCCCATAAATCTATGCATCCAATAAGCAAACCTACCCATCCAACCAGTCTTCCCATAAATCTATGCATCCAATAAGCAAACCTACCCATCCAACCAGTCTTCCCATAAATCTATGCATCCAATAAGCAAACCTACCCACATAACCAAACAATCGTCCCCTAGCTCTATGCATCCATTTAGCAAACCTACCCACCTAAACAGATATTCTTCCCCTAGCTATATGCATCCACTGAGCAAACTACCCACATACCCACCTAATCAGACAGCCTTTCGTTAGCTCTATATGTCCACTAAGCAAACCTACCCACATAACCAGACAATCATAACCTAGCTCTATGCATCTCCTAAGCAAACCTACCCAAATAACCAGACAGTCTTAACCTAGCTCTATGCACTCACTAAGCAAACCTACCCAAATAACCAGACAGTCTTAACCTAGCTCTATGCACTCACTAAGCAAATCTACCCAAATAACCAGACAGTCTTAACCTAGCTCTATGCACTCACTAAGCAAACCTACCCACATAATCAGACAATCATAACCTAGCTCTATGCATCCCCTAAGCAAACCTACCCAAATAACCAGTCTTAACCTAGCTCTATGCATCCCCTAAGCAAACCTACCCAAATAACCAGACAGTCTTAACCTAGCTCTATGCACTCACTAAGCAAACCTACCCACATAATCAGACAATCATAACCTAGCTGTATGCACTCACTAAGCAAACCTACCCAAATAACCAGACAGTCTTAACCTAGCTCTATGCATCCCCTAAGCAAACCTACCCAAATAACCAGACAGTCTTAACCTAGCTCTATGCATCCCCTAAGCAAACCTACCCAAATAACCAGACAGTCTTAACCTAGCTCTATGCATCCCCTAAGCAAACCTACCCAAATAACCAGACAGTCTTAACCTAGCTCTATGCATCCCTAAGCAAACCTACCCAAATAACCAGATAGTCTTAACCTAGCTCTATGCATCCCCTAAGCAAACCTACCCAAATAACCAGACAGTCTTAACCTAGCTCTATGCATCCCCTAAGCAAACCTACCCAAATAACCAGATAGTCTTAACCTAGCTCTATGCATCCCCTAAGCAAACCTACCCAAATAACCAGACAGTCTTAACCTAGCTCTATGCACTCACTAAGCAAACCTACCCAAATAACCAGACAGTCTTAACCTAGCTCTATGCATCCCCTAAGCAAACCTACCCACATAATCAGACAATCATAACCTAGCTCTATGCATCCCCTAAGCAAACCTACCCAAATAACCAGATAGTCTTAACCTAGCTCTATGCATCCCCTAAGCAAACCTACCCAAATAACCAGACAGTCTTAACCTAGCTCTATGCACTCACTAAGCAAACCTACCCAAATAACCAGACAGTCTTAACCTAGCTCTATGCACTCACTAAGCAAACCTACCCAAATAACCAGACAGTCTTAACCTAGCTCTATGCACTCACTAAGCAAACCTACCCAAATAACCAGACAGTCTTAACCTAGCTCTATGCATCCCCTAAGCAAACCTACCCACATAATCAGACAATCATAACCTAGCTCTATGCATCCCCTAAGCAAACCTACCCAAATAACCAGACAGTCTTAACCTAGCTCCATGCACTCACTAAGCAAACCTACCCACATACCCATCCAACAAGACAGTCTTTCCCTGGCTCTACAAGCCAATGAGCACCAAGTTTTACTGTGACCAGACCTTGGACATCTATTCATGGTGCAGCTATCCACAGACTCAGTTCTAAAACTGGCTAACATTCTCAGGACTGGCATGCCTCTCTGCAGCTGTCAAGTTCTAGTAGCAGTTTTGAACACCCACATTGTTTCTGGGCTTGGACTTGGAGAAGGAAAGCTCAGCAACATAGTCCCATAGAAGATTGTACTTCATGCTGGGTCAGGAGGAAATTATCTACACCAAAATCTAACAGATTCAAGCCATTGTTAGGGCTCAGGCCACCTGAATGTCAATGCACTTGGAATTAAGAATTAAACTCACAATCTTCAAGAGGATTTGCAGCCAACCAACCCATAACTCTATAACCAGATTTTCAGACACAAAACAGTAGATGAACAGGCTTCCTTCGCATTAACACTGCACTTTATCAATCATGTGAAATATGATTTAGATATTTTGCGTCAAAACGAGATTAACATCAAGTAGCTGGTGAAGGACTATTAGTCAAGAAGAATAATGCAACCCATATATTAACTAGCATGTAGGTACAGGTTCATACATCTTCAGCTAGCAATAAATGTCTACTCACGTATTATGAGATGCAGCTATCCAGTAGTTACACAAAGGTAGGTCCATGTCCTGATGAACTGTTTGTTCTACAGGGTTCACAATTGAGTTGACAGAGGAGAACAGATAATCTTCAAACTGGAACAACAAAATAACAGTGCTAATACAAAACTAAATGTATTGTTTCTCTTCACCTAAAGTACTTCTTTACTGGATGCTAATCATCTTTCTTGATCTATACTTTCACAATGTACCTTCATAAGCAAATTATCATTATCATCATCATCATATGCCTTGCCAAATTGCACTGGTATTTAAATATCTCCAAAGATCTTAGTCTTTGGTGTTCTGGATAAATTCTATATTAATCCATACCACCTTACACCATCCAGCATAATTTCTCTTGGTCTGCACCTGCCTAGTCTAGAGCTGATCTTTCTAGCCATCATATTTTTCACTCTCCTCATCACATGACCAAAGAACATTGTTTCTCTTTCTTATAGTTGTATATAATGCCCTACTTCCATGACCCTATTTTAGGCACTTGTTGCTGGTAACTCTGGCTGTCCAATGTATCTTGTCTTTCAAACTCAAATTTCTTTCAGCAGTGCTCTTTTTCTATTAAGCTGTTCTAGGACTTTCTTATTTGCTTTAAAAAAAAAAAATTTATCCATGAAATTGTCCTACTTTACCGAAGACCCACCTTTCAAAATCTTAAATCATTCTCCTTCAATTTTGTAATGGTCTACATTTCAGTGCATACATACTGTTTAATACTCATAAGATTTGATGAGTTTCATTGATACTTGTCCGGAGAGAAGTATATGTTTCATGTTACTAAATATGCATTTTGCCATTTCAATTCTTTAGTCTTTATGTCACACATACCATCCTCTATTATTGTTTGACACTGATTCTGTTTTTGTTTTCATATCAATTGAAATTTATTGGACATTCAACTTTTATAATCAACATTTGTTTGAATGTCTGCTGACTACACCCCTCACAGTGTTTTACAAATTCTTTATGTGTGTGCAAACATCCAAGATAGAGCCTCTAAAAGATAGCTTACCACATTATTCTTGCCAATAAAATACAGCTTCTTTGGATTTCTTATACAGAAAGACACTTTCATCACTTTATATTTCTTTCTGAAAAAACTCACCGCTCTGAGTGAAAATCTTGGACTTTCTGTTCTCGGAGACACTGGCAGGCAACAAAGCATCTTTTCAACAACAGCTGCAGATCTGTCCATTTCCTATAAGAAATGGAGAAGCATTTATATATACATTTAAACAATGTTGATAACACACTGTGCATAAGTTAAATTAAAATTAGCCATACAGATTAAAAATAAACATTGTTGTGTAAATCTGTATGTCATCTCCATAGGTTCCAGATCGTCCTAGCCCGTAGCTGGTGTTCTGAAAAGTTTTATTATGTAGATGTTATTGCAGACAGTGAAGTAATTGATTACATAAACACAATAATTAAAAACTTTGTGGCATATATACAATGATGCTTCAATGTCTTAATTGGGATTGCCACAAGATAAACCAACACCCATTCAAAAATGATAATGAAAAGAATACACACGTATAGGTTTTTAACATTCAAATACTAATGTTTTTGATTGCCACAAAGCAAACCAAAACTTCCATATGGAAAATAATAAATACATCTATAGTGGAAATGAGAATCAAATTAGCTAAGATACTAATGAATTTGACACTTCTGACTATTTTAATGAGTTAAATATCTGGTTAGGACTGCTTCCACAAGCCCAATCATAATCCAAATATCTGACTTGGGCAAAGAAAGCATCATTAGAAAAGAAGCTTGTCATGAATGCACAGGACACTTGGCAGGGCACATAATGATGGAGATTAATGTTAGAAATATTCTGTGTAACAAATCCAATCAATGGAGTCAGAAAGGTAATATGCTATGTACTGCACCTACCATTTATGCCTAATCACTGCCATTAAATAACAAGATTAGACATTGAAACTGGAGGTCAGAGAGAGAGATAGAGAGAGAGAGAGAGAGAGAGAGAGAGAGAGAGAGAGAGAGAGAGAGAGAGAGAGAGAGAGAGAGAGTGAGAGAGAGAGAGAGAGAGAGAGAGAGAAAGAGAAAGAAAGAAAGAGAGAGAGAGAGAGAGAGAGAGAAAGAAAGAGAGAGAGAGAGAGAGAGAGAGAGAGAGAGAGAGAGAGAGAGAGAGAAAGAAAGAAAGAGAGAGAGAGAGAGAGAGAGAGAGAGAGAGAGAGAAAAAGAGAGAGAAAGAAAGAGAGAGAGAGAGAGAGAGAGAGAGAGAGAGAGAGAGAGAGAGAGAGAGAGAGAGAGAGAGAGAGAGAGAGAGAGAGAGAGCAGCATCAGCATCAGCAGCAGCAGCAACAACATATATTCTACATGTGATCTGTTTCATAACTTACATTTTGCTCTATATGCAAGAAGTTCTCAAAGCTGGAGGCTGGCAGTGACCTGAAAAATCAGTATTGAAAAACTGAAGTCATCAATGTCATTTCCTGCTTCAAGTTCTAAGATGGCTAAAATCTACCACAATACAGTTTCATGAAAATTTCACACAACCTGGCTTTAAATAAATTAAGAAAATCTACAACAATAAATAGTTTCATGAAAATTTCACCTCACCTGGCTTTAAATAAACTAATAAAATCTACAACAATACATAGTTTCATGAAAATTTCACTCCACATAGCTTTAAATAAACTAGCAGGGAATAAAGAAATGAAATGATGAAATACATTTTTGTCATTATTACTTTTATTATGCAACCAGAACAAAAATCATTGTAGTCTAACAAATAGTAAAACAACATCTGGAGGCATAATGGGTACATAGTGCTAATCCAATATTTTAATACACCAATCAAAACTCAATGGGTGATTTGGTCAATATTATGGGAGTCTCTGTGGTGAAGTGGT
Organism: Cepaea nemoralis; assembly: GCA_014155875.1. Lineage (NCBI taxonomy): Eukaryota > Metazoa > Mollusca > Gastropoda > Stylommatophora > Helicidae > Cepaea > Cepaea nemoralis. The sequence goes on from JACEFZ010007551.1 coordinate 911,189, forward strand.
CGAGCCATCTGACTTGTGCTCCAAATGTTGTGGGTTTCGATTCTGGGCTATGTCTTTTGGTTCACTAGTAAACACATGACCACCTCGCTGACAGGCAAGCATGCAAGCCACTGAGCTCCCAGGGCACCCCTAGGGTACATATAAATAAATACATGTGTTGACTGCCAAGAATCACTTGTCAGTAGTTAAAGTCTATCTTGTTTGGTCTCTATTCCTTATATAAAGCTATTTTACATGAAATAGCTTGAGGCAAGCAGAGATGACGCATACAAAAACAATTTTGAATTGATAAGCTAAAGGATGGATAGAAGACAGCATTGCCACTCCTCTGTGTATTGTTAAAAATAAGCAATAATGAAAGACTCTTACTATTAAATTGTTTCTTTGTTTTCCTCTTGCCCATTCCCATGACATTTGCCAGTTGTCACAGTATTTTAAAAATTTCTCCTTATAACTTGCCCAAAAATTATTGATTGTCTATGTCTAATTTCTGTAATATGAGGGGAGTTCAGAAAGTAATGCACCACATTGTTTTTCTCAGGAGCTCTTTATTAAAAAAGCATGAAATTTATACACAATGTGCATGGATATGTCATGTAAACATTGGTATTAATCAATATAATCCCCATCAACTTGGGCGGCTTGATGCCAGCACGGAACAAGTGCATGTATTCCTGGCTCGTACCAGATGTTGTCTTGATCAGGTGGCCATTTCTTCACTGCATGAATCACTCTTTCCTCATCTTCAAACCTTGTCCCATCAAGTGCATCTTTAAGTGGACCAAACAGATGAAAATTAGAGGGTGCCAAATTAGGACTATAGGGTGGATGGGGTAGTAGTCCAACCCAATTTGATCCGCGTGTTGCCAGACGTTGAGGGCGAGCATTGTCGTGAAGGAGAAGCAGGTCTGCTGAAACTCTTCAAAAACATTGATTGAGTTTTTTCAATGTCTTACTGTAAGCTTGCGAATTGATTGTCTTTCCTCTTGGCATAACATCCACAAGAATCACACTTTCAATGTCTCAACAACAAAAAAAACAGTGATCAAGACCTTTCCAGCTGAAGGAGTTGTCTTCAATTTCTGCCTTCGTGGTGAATGCGGGTGATGCCACTCCAATGACTGTCTTTTTGTCTCAGGTTCAAAATGATATGACCAGATTCTGTCGCCTGTAACGATCTTAGCCAAAAAGTTCTCTCCATCAACATTTAAAAGTCCAACAATTCAGAAGAAATGGCTTTCCTTTGCAATCTGTGGTCATTTGTGAGACTTTGAGGAACCCATCTTGTGCAAACTTTAGAAAATCCGAGAGTTTTTAAGGCTATATTTGTGCTACCATTGCTGACAGACAGCTGTAAGGTCAACTGTTGAGTAGTGCTCCGCCTATGAGTAAGAATAATGTTCTCAGTGCATTCCAAAATTTCTGCATTGGTGGCTGTGGCAAGATGTTCACAGTGCATCCAATCAAGCAGCTCTGTATCTCCACTTGCTGATTCTTTGATTCTCTGAACCCAGCTACTGACTGTACTCTTATACGGAAGACATGGGAAGAGAGGCATTGGAAAACATGACAACTGAAAAGGTCAGCAGTAGCAGAATCAGAGGCAGACATATATGATGATGGATGAACTGGGATGGTGGCATAAAGGAATATCATCAACAGAGCTGACTCAGAACATCAGGGACTGAGATCTGTGGAGATACAAGGACACCTACATATTCTAGATTACAATATGTGAAGTGAGGTTGCCAGTTTATTTACTCATCTCCTTTTCTTTTCAGATATTCCCAAACAATTATGAAAATTGCCTGGTACAAATATGGAATTGTCTGGTAACTTGATATATAAATCACCTGCTATAGTACTAAGTGATGATTGTGATCAAATTAGTTTTTCAAACGCTAATTTAACAAATGATCACTTGCTTAATTATAAACATACCTTTTTCCCTCTGGCAGAGGTTGACCAAACTCTTTCATCAAACGATCCGTCTGTGCGAGCAGAGAGAGATAGATTAACTTAATGTTTCCTTCAGTCTATTTTGTCACATACAATCATACATTTATAAATATTTGTATCAACTCCTTCTTGATTAAATAATGCTGAAATGAGGCAAATTCTAATTCGTTGTACATAAATGGAATGATTGATGCAAAGTAGACAGGGGATAGCCTAGAACAAAAAAATAAAAACCAGGTGGACAACTCTGTGACTGACCCATTATATATAGTTCTCATCTGAGCAAAGGATAGAACCACAAGCCATCAAAGTGAGGGATGTTGTAAGTGGAAGTCTCCATGGCAAAATGGTCAAGCCAAGGTCAATATGGCCGAATGGATAAGCGCATTTGCTCTTAAACTTTCGGTGTGCTGATGCTGAGGTAGCGGCTTCAACCCCTACACCAGTCAGCTGGGCTAAAATGTTGACTTTTCGTCCTTGACTTGGGGTCAAGTACCTCAGAAGTCGGAGTGGGTTTGCCTGATGGCAGCACACACTGGTAACAGGGAAAGCTAATCCACACACAAAAATCAGTCCAGTACATTTGAAGTAGCAGCACATGTTTGGACTACACTTGAGTTCAAAGCAAGCGAACACAAAAAAAAAAAAAGGTTAAGCCTTATGTTTTGGTCTCCAAAGGTCATGAATTAGTTTTTTTTGCACTTTGCCATTTGATGCACAATTGTAATGTTTTGGCCACCCCTAGAGGCGTTGTTGGAGCTACAAAGTTTGTGCTGTATACACTTTCGGCAGCTGCTCAGCAGAAAGAAACCGAGCCATATGGAATAAAACCTGGTGCAATGAAGTCATTTGACTTATCTTTAAACTCCCTTCATATGTATATATGTATGTTGATCTAGTCAGTCACAACAGTTCAAGAATAGTTGTTAGTTTTAAAATATTTATTTACACATATATATCTCACATAAAAAATAAAAGTATACAAGAAACTACATTTTCAAATTTACTTACAATAGGATTAGGCTTCATTACTTCAACACAACAGTTCAAGAATAGTTATTAGTTTTAAAATTTGTATTTACACATATACATCTCACATAAAAAATAAAAGTATACAAGAAACTAAATTTTCAAATTTACGTACAATGGGATTAGGCTTCATTACTTCAATGACCAATGTGCAAAACTGATTGAAATCAAGCTTCTCAGGAAGTCCTAACTTCTGCAATAAAAAATAAACAATTAAATTTACAATTGTTTTCAACTAGCACTAAATATTGGTTTGTGATATTATTAACAAAAAAAACTGAATGGAAACATGCAATACGCTGTTATCAATGGAAACCAGAAAAGTATCATAACATCTTAAGTATTGTGCAGACTTTTCTGTACTATAATCTTCTCTTCCAATTATGGGTAGGCATTACATTCATAAAGTAGTATTTCTATACATTCATAAAGTAGTATTTCTATTTTTTCCTGATGAGGCTATTTTGTTCACTCCTTGAAACCTATGACATGATAAATGATTGCTGTGAGTCTCCTCATAATAAATGTGACAGAGTCTGTGGTACATCCTTCCCATTTTGCATATATCTTAAAGATGTTTGTACAGGCATATGTATAGCTAGCGATAACAGATGTTAGGGCGACAGCCAGACCAAAAAATTTGGCTGGAGTTGGCCTTGGTACGGAATATAATACGCTAGGCTAAGCTTTGTGAAATATTTAAAGGATCGGTAATTGGAAGCGATCCAGAACGTAGCAGGAGGAGCGAGTCAGCATGGCCCAAACCATGTGTAGTTATCAAGTCCCAGAGGGAATACTAATTTATATATCTTATATATAAAAAAGGATCGTATGTCTGTCTGTCTGTATCTATGTATGTCCTTTGTGCGCTCGCGAACGGCCCATCCGATTGAGATGAAATTTTCTACACGCCTTCCTTTCAGTCCAGAGCTGTCAACTGTCATAGTTTTTTAGTGTGAAATCGCCTGCTTACTCAGTATTATTTCATTTTTCATTATAATTGTATATATTTCAGGGGACCTAACTCCGTAAAAGTTATTTCAAGGGGCATAACTTTTCTGTATAACTTATAGTCATATTGTGGCATCGTTTTCAAAGATTTATAAACTCTGTGTCCATAGTTATGTACCGGCATATGAGTTATAATAAATAATGATACAAACTGTAAGGCATTTTTAAAGTTTTCATAAAAATAATGCACAATGCATAACATTGTAACTCATCTTTATTTGCTTAAGAAGTTACTGTAGTCATGCAGGTGATTAGCAAGCGTTTTCATTAAAAATAATGGATGGTGTGTGGAAGGACATTCTTTTAAGTTACTTTTTTTGTTGTATGAATTTAATGAGAACTTATATGACTACTTATATGAATTAAATGAGATGCTCCCCACCAGGGACTGGGCGAAGCCGGACAGGGTCAGGCAGACAGATAGACAGACAGACAGACAGACAGACAGACAGACAGACAGACAGACAGACAGACAGACAGACAGACAGATAGTCGGGAACGGGAACTTATATGACTACTTATATGAATTAAATGAGATGCTCCACACCAGGAGCTGGGCAATGCCGGGCCGGGTCAGACAGACAGACAGACAGACAGACAGACAGACAGACAGTCGGTAACGGGAACGAGAACTTATATGACTACTTATATGAATTAAATGAGATGCTCCCCACCAGGGACTGGGCGAAGCCGGGCCGGGTCAGCTAGTATATATATATATATATATATATATATATATATATATATATATATATATATATATATATATATATATATATATATATATATGTATGTATTACAGGGCGCAATAACATTAAAGTAATATTCTACAGGAATGGAAGAATATTAATAAATAATATTATGATAGCCCAAGATTTAACTAGGCGCACACTTTTCACATTGTCCGAAATTCTGCCACGTATAAGAAAGGTGACTTGCACCCAACATGGTCTAGCAAAGCGACATCAACATTATTATTCCTATATTGAGTGAAGGCATTCATTAGCCTACTGTAGAAAATCACTATTGAGAGTGAATTATCTGTGGAATTATATACTTTTCTAAATCCAGAGGTGAGAGTGATGGTTGGTCATAGACCAGAATATAAACTTGATAGTTTAATTTCTCAATGATTATGTACATGTCGGACTACCATTACATATAAAACCATTGTGGTCAGTCCTGTTGGACCTCAAGTATATATATAAAGCATTTGTGTAACAATGCGACTCAACTGAAGAAACTACTCGACTGTAGAAACAGTATATATTTATCATGTGTCTAATTAAACAAAAACATGTGACTGATGAGACTTCATGGTACCACCCGACTGAAAAGATGGTCCATCTATGACAGAGCACTTACCCAAAGTTGCTATTTACTTTGTTTGGAGGGTTGGTGTGACATCACCCTCTGATAGATCTACACCGGTCTACAAAGATTCATCACCATCAACGATATAAACGCATATTTAAACATTTTGAATCAACATTGCCAGCACTTATCAAAAAGTTATGAGCTAAAGTTGAGGCAAGTCCTCAGTAATCTTTAACACAGAATCAAAAGGACTTTATCAATATCTGTGAACTTTTAATAAATACAAATAGTATCCAGTATTCAGTGATGTCTAATCAGGAGTGAAGTGCACTGGTCATTGTCTAGAGAGAGGTGGAGCAGAAGACAGGCCTGAGAATACACTACAGCCTGACATCTTAGAATGGATGCTGGAGTTAAGTGGCAAACATCCCCGTATGAGCCACACCTCAACTAACTTATCAATTCCAGCCAGAGCTGAGATACAGTCAAAGATTATATTATAAAAAAAAGCCATGATGGCTCAATAGTTCAAACATAAGAACTTTAGTAGGGCTTAGGATTCAATAACCAAATATATGTGTGTGGTTAATATTTGTTTGTGTCACGTTAAATAAATATATCCCTAAAAGGATATACATGTTTATAAATATAACTCCTTGCCATTAAGTACATTTACCAGTACCATAATGTAGTAGATCTATAGATCTGGTGTGACAGGGCGAAAGTTTGTACTGAATATTCGTCTTCCTATTTCTGTGTTGTGAGAAAGAAGGGAGACTGGGGGTTCCTTTAATTCCCAAGCACAGTGTAGCAGGATAATTAGGTCTGCAGCCTATAATCTAGTTGTTGCTGCTCGCCTTACCTTCCTTCACCTGGTCACTGTTTAGAAGTCTAGATCACTGGGACCTGTACTCTCCTACAGCCTAGATTTACAAGCCATTTCGATCTTTTCTTCAGCAGTGAATAGTCTTTATTCAGAAAGTCTACTTGTTGCTACTTTTGTGTGAGAACTTTATCAATAGTCAGTGACCCTGCTACAGTAAACAAGGTACAGTTGTTGTGCTGCAGTGAAATTTGTATGTGTGCATTCACTCGCTTTGAACTCAAGGGTGGTCCATACACGTGCTACTAATTCAAGTAGCAGTGGACTGGTTTTTGCACGTGGATTAGATTTCCTTGTTACCAGTGTTCCTCATCATCAGGCAAATCTAACTCTGACTTCTGAGGTAATTGTAATTTATATCCCCAAGACAAGGACAAGAAATCAACATTTTAATCCAAATGACTGGTGTAGAAATAGGAGAAGACCCATGTAGGTTCATAGAAGGCAAGGGTACAATAAATTCTGTGTATATGCTGAGAACATTAATTGAAAGTTCTATAGAAGTAAATAAAGACCTACATCTTTGTTTTATTGACTACACAAAGGCTTTCAATAAAGACATGTCAACATGATGAAGATGCTTGCAGATCTACAAATTGATGTGAAAGACTTTAGACTTGTAAAAAACATATACTAGAAACAACAAGCGGCCATAAAGATTGATAATGAAATAGGTCACTATCAGCCTATTAAGAGAGGTGTGCGACAGGAATGTATAATGTCTCCAGATCTTTTTTCCCTATACTGTGAAAATATTTTCAGAAATGAAGAAGATATGAGAGGAATCACCAATGGGGGATGTAACATCAATAAAAAGATGATACAGTATTGATTGCAAACATTGAGCAGGATATGCAACATTTAGTAGATGTGGTTGTTGTACACAGTGAACAACTAGGGTTAGAAATAAACTGTAAGAAGATACAGATTATGGTCGTCACTAGGAAGAATGAAACACCACAATGTAATATACATTACATGTACAATGCTTGTGTACACTCTTACCACTCTATTTAATATTAGGACAGCTCGGTCAATATTTTCCGTCATCTGACTAAACCAAGTGTATACTTTCGTCAATGAGACCCTGTTAGGAAGATTAGAATGATTTCATATTGTATTTTAGATGAATATGCAGCTTAGATAAATCTAATAGAAATTTGAATTGAATCACACTATAATAGAAACCAACAGTGTTACAATATTTAAGTCAAGAGTCTACTAACATATAGTATGTGGAACCACAATCTCATGATAAGCCATGACAGTTACCATCTGAGGCATTTCCATATGCTTCATCAAACATGATTTAACATGAGACTGATTCCATTAACTACAATATGTGCTGGAGAATAACAACAGAAGTTACACTGAAATGATGTGCGTACATCTTTTAGTTTCTCTTATAGTGTGACTGAACAGGCTACAATTTCCAAACATATTAATGGGAGACTGACATAACTTCAAAGTCAAATACAGTTTACATGTCAGCGATCTGAAACTTTAGCAAATTTTTAAGATATCAAATAGCCTGACATTTATTTCAATGTGTTTGTTTCCACTTCTCCTTTAACTATAAATGATACATTATCACTGACTAATTCAGTACTTATTCCAATGTGTTCTTTTCAACTCTAGGCTTTATATGCTATCCATACCATTGGCACCTTGCCGTCTTGACAGACGATAGTTTGTGCTTTAAAAAGGCATAATAACTTTTACCTATGGCGGTAGCGAATGTGACTGATAAGGCCAATTAACGCTGTAAATGTTTGTTCACAGTGGGTGTATGTGAACACGTGGCAATATTATAATTATGTGCTATCAGAGAGTGACTTATTGTTTATTCTGTGTTCTTTTCCTTTTCTGGTTTAACTATACATTATCATTGATAGATTTGTTGTTTAACTTGAATACACCCAGCTATGTAGCGAAGGGGGTTATGGACACAGTTTGAAATCCCAAATACCACGTTCGTTTATGAAATGGTGTGAGTGCCGATCATTCAGAAAGCAATGGCAAACTACTGAATGTAAACTTTCCCAGAAATCACGAACAGCCTAAACATGCTGGGGATGACTGCTACGTCTTGTAAAGGATATGCAATTAACTTTTAACCTTAACTAACAATTAACACACCCTTCTGTGCTCTGTCTCTCTGTATCAAAACTGTCAACTGTCATTTACTGCCAATATAGTACCTTGCAGTGTATGGCGCGGGGGTTGGGGGGGGGGGGGGTGTCTTTGAGCCTGATGCATTAAGGCTGCATGGCTGGTGCAGTTGCAGCGAACTGTGCAGGTTAGGGTTCTCTTTTTGCCCCCGACAGAAAAAATAATTGAGGATTTGAACCCAGGTCTCCCGAAAGAGAATCCGGCATTCTAGCCACTCAGCCAGCCGTCTCTCTCTGTCTCTATTCATAATCCCGAATTCCGTGTTCGCAACACAGCTGCAAGCGATTTGGAAGCAGACTGCCTTGTGTTGGTTTCCTATACAAAAGTATGAGTGCCGGTAGTTCAGAAAGCAATGCCAAACTACTGAACGTAAACTTGCCAAGAAATCACAAACAGCCAAAATATGCTGGGGGTGACTGAGATGTCTGTAAAGGATATGCAACTTTAAAACTCTCTCAGCAGACGTCAGAGGGCAGGGATGTTGATTGCTCTCACAGCACACTGATTATGAATGTGACTATGTTGTCCATGCCTGTGACCAAATCTGCTACTGCCACAATTGATACCAAAAGTCTTTGGTTGATTTGTTAACTCTGTATCAGCCTTTAGCAGCCCTTCTTATGATATATGTATTGTATTTTCTTTGTCTAACCTAAAGCTCCGAAAGTGATGCGATGCAAATCTGCTCATGCATTACCTTTGACCCAGCAAGACCTAGGTAGAGGATCCAACTAAGGCCTTGAAGGCGTTATATGTGTCTATATAACTTAACCATTCATGCCACAACCATCCACAATGAATCTTTTGAAGCACAGACTGAGATTAAATATAGTGATAGTGTATAGAACCTCAGACAACCCTCACAGAGCTGCAATGAGAGCTTCTACTCTCATTCTCATACCCGGTGTAGTGGTTACATATGCATCATTGTATTCTGCAATGATCTTTCCTTTACATTATTCACCATGATACAAATAAAATTAATTACAATAATATAAGTAATTTCAGCAAGATGAGAAGCATACAAAAGAAGAATGAATAATACAAATCATTGAAATGCTTCTAAGGTTTAGGCAATCATTTAAAAAGAGTTTCATTAAAAAATGCCTGTTCTTTGCAGGATGTTGCAATCAACCCCAGCCCCTATTTGCTGTTTGTGATTTACTAGGCAATTTTATGTTTGGTAGTTTGTCCATTTTTTCTGAACGAGAAGTCAACATTTAAGTCTAACTGGAAAGACAAATCAGATATTTAAGTCACATTAAAATACACGACACCACAATAAAAGCCATACTGGAATCCAAAGTCAAAGACAGGTGAACAATGGATAGGCAGTGGTACAAGCTGGAAGATAACATGAAGCGATTGACAAACTGCAGTGTGTTCAGAGAAACATTCAAATCAATCTTCATTGTGGAGACGATTAATCATTTCAAATGTATCTTCTATGGTACAGACATCTATTACCAATAGTTTTTAAGTTTTGTGTTCTTTATTATCGTCTATTGTCCAGCCCTAGGTGAATGACATCTCTGTGTCTAATCTACAATTGCTGTTAAACCTGGGGATGTCAGTATCCTTAGCTTGCATTCCAAGACCAGATGGGTTGCCTTTGTTGCATCATATTCATGTTTGTTCAGAGTACTTTTGATGTTACCATTTTTACTACTTTTCACAAATTATTAGTTTAGTTTAGTCAAAACCAATGAACAAGTCCTTCAAGAAACAAATTAAGATTGTAAACTTATTAGAGTCATTAGACGTAGACAATCAAAATTGTTTGGGCATGTTATGAGAAGAAATGCCTTGGAGAACTTGGTGACAACTGGCAAGATCAAAGGGAAGAGACCAAGGGGAAGACCGAGAAGTAAATACCTGGATGGCTTGGCCATGTGGCATGGTCGATACAGGAACACAGAGCTGATCCACGACTCTGGTGATCGAGTGAGATGGCAAAACATGACCGCCCACTCTTATTGGCATGGCACATCATGGATGGATGGAGTTTAGCCGACGGAGCAACATCACAGAACACGGGTGTAACCCATAAGGGCTCCGTTCTACTCCTAACTCAAGTCCTGAGTCCGGAGAATCTCAGCTCAGTGCACAAACTCCATAGCACCGGCAAGGATCCTAAAATACTTTGGGTAGATTTTTAACTTGAAATGTTTGCCCGGGCAGCACCGTTAATATACTCTTTTTTGATTTCCAACTGCCAGGGATTTTTTACATGTGCAACAATACACACGGGCATCTGATCTCACTACCCAGAGACCAGGGGGAATTTTGTTACTAGAAGTCCACATGAAAAAATTCCGATCCTCACCTGGGCTTGAACCCGGGACCTCCAGCAATCAAGGTGGACACCATACCTCGATACCACTCAGCCTCCCCGACAAATTATTATTTAAAGGTAAAGGTAGGCCATTGCAGATGCTGCTAATAGGGTTTGAAATGTTAGGTCTTCATATATTCTAGGCCATGACACATGATGTGAAGTGAACAGTTCTATTCCACATCACCTTTTCCTTCCAGATGATTCCCAGACATTATTAAAAAGTGTCTGGTATCCATATTTTTGAGGTTGGGTTGAACCCAGAGCCATACTAGTAGGAAACAATAATCCTGCCTCTGCTGGAGACTGCACCTAAACCATTCTTTTGTAGGCAAGCCAACTTCGGCAATGTCAGGAATTTTATGGAAAATATCTGGACAAGAAAGGAAGCAAAGAAGAGTAATGGTCACATCATGTCATCATAATGTGACCTCAAATATGTGAAAAGGAGCTCCTGTGGTGAAGTGATCAAGCCATTTCACACTCTGAAGGTTGTGGGTGCATTTCTAGACTGACTTCTTTCAGTAGACCCCTGGAAGTCATCGCTAGAGCCATGGAATTCATGCTTAGTTCGATGCTTTAGGCAAGCAGCGTGTCATTCTATGGAAAAAGCCCAAGCCAAATGGGATAAAACCCGGTGCAATGAATTCTCCTTGCCTTCGACCTTAACCTTTAACAAGTGAAGACCTGAGAGTTCATATCCCTACAGAAGTATCTAGACTAACATGGGAGTACCTTTACTCTTGTCTCTTTACGTGCTCACAGATCATCAAGATATACCCCAAATATTCAGGTTTGTTGAAAATCCTCAACTTAAAATTGTTACCAGAATTATAACATATCATCAAACTGATGACAATGTCAAACAATGTGACATCCAAAGTAGCACATCTGCTGGAGAAAGTTTGAGAAACAAAACAAAATAGAAAATACATACTTATACTCTTTTTGCTGAGTTACGAAGCCACAGTTTTTTATCTGGATCTTGCTGAACTCTCTCCTCAGCCATCTGAAAAATGACAAGAAATATATGTGGCATTTTATCTTTAACTGTACATGCTTAAGTATTAACTAGAACATAATTGTTCAAAAGGTACTGAAAATTCCTTTCATGTTTTATTATCTTTTATAACTATGCGTTAAAAGAACTAGTTTTGATTGTCTTTGGTAATTTAAAACTTAGCATGGCAGGTTAGCATGGTCGAATGGGTAAGAACGTGTGTTCTTAAACATCCATTGTGCTGATGCCGAGGTAAGCAGTTCAACCCCCACACCGGACAGTTGGACTAAAATGTTGACCTGTCGTCCTTGATTTGAGAACATAACTTACAAGTACCTCTTAAGTTCGGAGTAGGTTCGCCTGATGGCGAGAGGACACTGTTAATATGGAAAGCTAATCCACACGCAAAATTCAGTTCCATCACTACTATAGTGTATATGGACTACGCTTGAGTTCAAAGCGGGTGAGCGCAAAAAAAAAAAAAAAGCAACCTAGCATATCACATCTTTGCCTTGCCATTGTGAGTGAAGCTGTTTGGCAGACTCAAGCATCTACAAATGATAGATTAATGTATATTCTCACTGAACAAGATACTGTCATTAAACTCCAACATTGACAGTTAATGAAAATTAACATGAAAAACACTCAACATGCGTATCTTGCCTTTGTTTTAAAGCGTAGGCATTATCATGTTGAAACTTTGCTATGGAAGCCTCCAGAGCCATCAAAATGTACTTGTGTTCTTTCTCTTTGGCTGTAAATATCAAAACCAAAATGAGACAGAAAGATTAACACAAATAATAATGACAATGTAATAAAAACAGGTTTACTGAATTGGATCTTGCTAAAAACTCCACAATTACACACAGAACTGGTTGACATTCATCTTCACCTTGACAACTAACATCACTTTTTTCTCCTTCTCCATCTTCTTCTTGAATCATCATTTAATGTTCTTAGGAATCTTCCCCCTCACTATCTTCCTTCCTTCCATTGATCCTGTTCAAAGGTGTAACGTATTGTTCATTTTAGTGAATGTGTGAGAATCATGGACTCTGAGCACCAAAATTAGAAAATGACCATATTTTTGTCCTAGAAATGTCCAACATAAACAGAGAAAACTATTTTGGCTTAAAGCCACTCCATACAAAGACAAACTCTGTTGAGATATTAAGAAGCTCAAGTTGGCTGCTGCTGTCTTCATCAGAAGGTGTACAGAGAAGAAGAAAAAGAGGAAAGAAACTAGAGGCCACAGAGATAAGGTTTCTTTGTAGAATGCTGAAAGTCCCATGGATGACAAAAAAGGACCAAATACTGCAGGAATTCATCCACTGAGTGCCAAATGGTAAATAAAAAATATGGTCTAGTGCCATACACCCAGGTTTAAGGAGGTGTAAAAGAAAGGCACCAGGATTGACTTCTGTGCACCGGGTTTTATCCCACATGGCTCGGTCTCTTTCTGCAGAGCGGCCTGCCAGAACGTCTTGGCTTATGCTGCTGTCGAGGGTTCCATAGTAGCATACTTATTTACCAACCCTGTGGTCCTGGGTTCAAATCTCTCCCAAGGCAGGGATTTTTACATAAGGATCACATGAATTTAAGTCCACCCAGCCTAATTAAACGGATACCACAAAACGTGCTCAAATAATTAAAGGTGGCTGGAATGATACTGATCACATCATCCCCTGAGTGTAGAAAATATGGGTCTAACACCATACCCCTGGGAGCTGTGGTAGAGCACTGGCTAGCATGTTTGCCTGCCAGCCTGGTGGTCATGGCTTTTAATTCACAACAAGGAGGATTATTTACATTAACTTGGGCTCCCAGGTCGACCCAGCCTAAAACGGGCATCAAGACATGTCTTGGGAAGTAAAGTCAGTCAGTGAATGAGAAATCTGCTGTATTTCAATCAATCATGTGCCATGCCGGAAAGCGTGGGCGGTCATGACTCGCCATTTCACTTGATCACGAGTGTCGTGGATCAGCTCAGTGTTCCTGTCTCGTCCATGCCATGTGGCCAAGCCATCCAGGTATTTTCCTCTCAGTCTTCCTCTTGGTCTGTTCCCTTTGATCTTGCCAGTTGTCACCAAGTTCTCCAATCCATTTCTTCTCATAACATGTCAAAAAATGTTTGACTGTCTACGTCTAATTTCTCTAATCAGTTTACGATGTTCATTTGTCTCCTGTAGTACTTGGTCATTGGTTTTTCTGTCTGTCCATGGTATTCTTTGCATTTTCCTCAGAAACCACATTTCTGCAGCCATCAGATGTTTTTCAGCTTGACTGCCCATTGTCCAAGTTTCACATCCATACAAAAGAACAGGCTCTATGTATCCCCTCAACACTCGTTTTCTCGTTTCAATTGACATCTTTTTATTGGTCAGAATGTTTTTCATCTTGCTAAAGGCTACTTTCGACATGGCGATTCTTGTTCTAATCTCTTCAAGGCATCTCCCATCAGTTGTTATGACTGTTCCAAGATAATTGTACCGATTCACTTGTTGAAGAATATTTCCATTTACTTGTATATTACATTGTGGCACTTCTTCCTTCCTAGTGACGACCATAACCTGAGTCTTTTTACAATTTAATTCTAACCCCAGTTGCTTATTGTGTATAACAATCGCATCTACTAATTGTTGCAGGTCCTGCGCATTGTCTGCAATTAATACTGTATCATCTGCATATCTAATGTTATTGATGTTTCGTCCTCCAATGCTGATTCCATTTATATCCTCTACATTTCTGAAAATATTTTCACTGTATAGGGAAAAAAGATCTGGAGACATCACACATCCCTGCCTAACACCTCTCTTAACGTAATCTTGCCAAGAGATCAACATACAGCTGAAAGATGCTGGTGTTGACAGCTAAGTCCTGTAAAAGGATATGCTAAAAAAAAAAAAAAATGTCTTTCCCATCAATTTGTAGATCTGCAAGCATATCCACCATGTTGACATGTCTAACTCTATCAAAAGCCTTTGTATAGTCAATAAAGCAAAGATGTATATCCTTGTTTACTTCTATAGCACGTTCAATAACTGTTCGCAGCATATACACAGCATTTACTGTACCTTTTCCTTCTACAAACCCACATTGTTCTTCCCCTATTTCAGGTTGTATCTTCTTCCTCACTCTTTGCATGATAATTCTTAGCAAAATCTTTGTGATGTGACTCATTATAGGCCTACTAATTGTTCTATGTTGATCACATTCCAAGGTTCCTGATTTCTCTGGGATTGCAATAAATACAGAGTTACATAATTCAGGAGGTATATCTCCAGTATTATATAATGTGTTCATCAGTCTGGTGACTTGCTCTAGTCCAAATTCTTCTAAAGCTTTAATCATTTCTGTTGTGATGTTATCTGCACCGGGGGCCTTGCCAGCTTTCATATGCTTAAGAACATTTCGAACCTCCATCTCCATAATTGGCGGTCCTTCATTATTAAATCTAATATCATACTGTTCGTCTCTGTTATCATCATAAAGGTGTTTCACATAATCTGTCTATACATGTAGAATCTGGTCTTTTTCTATTATGATTTTGCCATCTTTAGTTTTTAGACACCCTGTTGATGTACTTGTTCTTTTATTAGTAAGTTCCTGAATTCTTTTGTGCACTAATTTGGTATTTTGACTGTTGTGTTGGTTTTCAATTTCTAAGCACTTTTTCTCAAGCCATGATTCTTTTGCCTCCTTACATAATATTCTGACTTGTCTGTGGATTTCTTCATATTTGACAGAATTATTTTTGTTGAGTCTTCTTGTTTCCATGAGGTGTACAATTTCTTCAGTCATCCATTTCTTACAACCCACCTTCTTTAATTTTTGGAATAGTTGTTTCTGCAGCCACATTGATTGAATTCTTCAACGTTTCCCATTGATCATCCACATCCTGGAATAATATCTCTAGATCAGACAATATTTCAAATCTGTTCTGTACTTCTATGTTGAATTTGTTTTGTATTTCCTTGTCATTACTCAATGTACACAAATCATATTTAGTGTTTCCTGTTATATACTTGACTTTCTTCAACTTTATCCTCAATGTTCCTGTGAGTAATCTGTGGTCACTATAACAATAAGCACTGGGAACTGTTTGTGCTACTGTTAGCGCGTTTATAAATCTTCTGCTAATGAGAATGTAGTCAATCTGGTTTCTAATCCTGCTATCAGGACTCCTCCATGTCCATAATCTTCTAGGGTGTTGCTTAAACCAGGTGTTTCCTACAATCATTTCCTGTTCTTTTGCCCACTCCACGAGTCTGTATCCTCTTTCATTTCTCTCTCCTAAACCATAGTTTCCTACTGTGTATCTATCCCCTTGATTTCCTACTTTTGCATTGAAGTCCCCTATTATGATGTTTATTTCTGAATTTTTACATTTCTTTAAGGCAGCCTCTATGTAATTATAAAATTCTTCTACACTATCATCACTGGATTCTCCTGTTGGGGCATATACTTGAATAATATTTATGCTAAAAGGTCTGCCACTTAATTTAACTAGTAGAACTCTGTCCGACACAGCCCAATATCCTTGAACAGATTTTGATGTTTTCCGGTCCAAAATAATTGCCACTCCCCTATGACAATCTTCACCTCCAGATTAAATAATCTTGAAATCGTCATCTATCTTTATGCCTGATCCGGTCCATCTCGTTTCGCACATACCTAAAATATTAATTTTTTCCCTTTCAATTTCTTGTTTTATGTTCTCTAATTTTTCGTCGTTGTTTAACGTCCTAACGTTCCATGTTGCTAATTTTAACGTCTCTGTCCTTGTCTGTCAAGATCAGTCTTTAAGTGAATCATGATACACTAGGCACTTTTAAAGAGGTAGTTTGCCGTTGCTTTTCTCTATGGCAGTGACCGTACTGGTCGGAGACCGCAGCCATTGACTCAAGAAGAGCTCTTCTGCCTGCCGTCATGAATTCGAGACCATGACCAACGAATATCTGTCGGCTGCCCTCAAAATTTCATCCATCACCTGCCTTCCGTGGCTTCTTTTGAAAACTTCCAATAAAAGAGCACAAAATACATCACATAATCCACAGGAAAACACTATTCGCAGGAAATCCATAGGAAATCACACGAAATCCAAAGGAAAACACTAAATAGCATCCCCCCGAAAAGTGACGCGTCATCTTGTTGCCATTGTAACGGAAGTCCTGCTGTATTTAGCCATTATATATAATGTGTGGCTAGCATATAGTTTATTTTCAGTGTGACTGAATAAACCAGAATTCAAAACACATCTAATCATTTCAGGTCAAATTCATTTATCTATATCTTTTTCTTCATCCTTTCATCTCCCAATGGAGCATCGTCCCTTAATGAATTCATGCCAAGCCTTTCTATCTTTTGTTATCTCCTACAGGTCTCTACATGTCCTCCCCATATTAATATCTGTCAATGTTTAGATCCCCTTCTATTTCAGAGAAACAAACTTTCCAGTTATACTATTAACATGCTTTCTCAATGTGTGTTCTATCCAGTATGAGGGTCTTTTCCTTGCCTTGCAGGTTTCAATGAAACAACTTTCCAGTTATACTATTAACATGCTTTCTCAATGTGTGTTCTATCCAGTATGAGGGTCTTTTCCTTGCATGGCAGGTTTCAATAAAACAACTTTCCAGTTATACTATAAACAGGCTTTCTCTATGTGTGTCCCTATCCAGTAGCAGGGTCTTTTCCTCACCTCTTGCTTCACTGAAATGTTTAGTTCTTCCCTTAAGCTGTACATTAATGCTTCTGTCATACTGTTGTAGTCATATTATGTGCACCACTAAATGAATGTTTGTAGTTTATTAGTAACTGGTTTAGTCCGTTCTCCATATTTCTGATCCATACACTAGTACTCATTTGATATAAGAGTTAAATATTCTAAATTTGGTACTACATTTATTTTCTTTTGATTTCCACAAATTTCCTAATGCCATGACAGGCTTCTCTTGCTCTTTGTATTGTTATTTAAATATCAATGTCTGTTCTGCATCTTTGTGTACATTGCTACCTAAATACATGTATGATTTCATCTCGTGATGTGAGGTTTCCCCAAGGAAGATCAGGTTATCATTTGCTTGATTGATTCTCATTATCTTAGTCTTTCTCCTTATGAATTTTTATAGCTAATTGTTATGACCTTCCATTAAGTGTATTTAGTTTATCCTGCATCTGACAATCCATGTGTGTCAGGAGAACAAATCCATCCGTCAGTCCAGATCAACAAGCTGCTCTTTCAGAGTCCATTCATTTCCATTTCTGGTTGTAATTATTCTTGTCCTCAAAATCAAGTAAAAAGTCTTGATAAGTCTGACGAGGTGACCAGACTCCCAGATAGTTTTTATTAGATTGGGATAGCCCTCAGTAACCCCCATTATGGATTTCTGTATTATTTTGTATTGGTATCTATATATCCACATTATATATGATATTCATTGTTTGGTGTATGTAAATACATAAATATATATAGATAGATATATACTAAGATTTATTAGAATAGTAAGAAGTAGAAGCAGTGTAGGGTTTGTTTAAACACCAAGAAATCAAGCCAGGCTGAAAACTATATTCAGTTTGGTTTGATATTTAATTTGGCCAAAGGAAGTCTTGAACAGAGCTCTTCTGTTAGAAAAGGGAAGCATGTAACCCGGTCATTTTTATCACAATACCCGACGTTGGAAGGATGTGGCAAGTCCGCTGGCTAGAAGAAACACTCGTATGTGTTTTAGATACCTTTAAACTGGCTCTTGATAAGCCGTACCAATTACTAAAACCAACTTAGTAAAGCCAGTGCCCGCCTTCTCACCCGATAGGTCCGATCAAACCAAGTTGCAGGAGCCTGCACCCTGAGCAACAGTAGCCATAGTCATGACCGGTGACTGAGCTATGCACCACTCACACTGATATAGCAGAGTGTGGTGTCCATACCACTACCCAGACTGTCAGCACCTTTCAGCTTACCATCCAGGAGGCCAAGGGCCAGAAGTTAAGTGGCAGACATCCCATTTGCCACTTCACAGCATTCACCAAACTGTCCGCTATTGGCCAAGTATACTAGTCGATGATTAGTCGATTGTAGACATTTAAGCTGAACCAATGATCTGCGTATCCCTTATGTGTCCATGAGTACCCCGTGGGTCTCAAGAAGTGTTCTTAAAAATAAATATTGTCTACTGTATTTTCTTTACACAACAAAATCAACTTTGTTATTGTTAACTTCTTAAATATAAATATTGTCTACTGTATTTTCTTTACACAACAAAATCAACTTTGTTATTGTTAACTTAGCTCTAGTAGTATCATCAGATTGTGTGACGATTGAAAGGATTGTATCTATACATCCATCCATCATGTGCCATGCCGGTAAGCGTGGGCGGTCATGTTCTGCCATCTCACTCGATCACCAGAGTCGTGGATCAGCTCCGTGTTTCTGTCTCGACCATGCCACAAGGCCAAGCCATCCAGGTACTTGCTTCTAGGTCTTCCCCTTGGTCTGTTCCCCTCGATCTTACCAGTTGTCACCAAATTCTCCAATCCATTTCTTCTCATAACATGCCCAAAAAATTTTGACTGTCTACGTCTAATTTCTCTAATCAATTTACGATCTTCATTTGTTTCTTGAAGGACTTGTTCATTGGTCTTTCTGGCTGTCCATGGTATTCTTTGCATTTTCCTCAGAAACCACATCTCTACAGCCATCAGATGTTTTTCAGCCTGACTGCTCATTGTCCACGCTTCACATCCATACAAAAGTACAGGTTCAATATAGCATCTCAACACTCTTTTTCTCGTTTCAATTGACATCTTTTTATTGGTCAATATGTTTTTCATCTTGCTAAAGGCTACTTTTGCCATGGCGATTCTTGTTCTAATCTCTTCAAGGCATCTCCCATCAGATGTTATTACTGTTCCGAGATAATTGTACCTGCTCACTTGTTGAAGAATATTCCCATTTACTTGTATATTACATTGTGGTATTTCGTCCTTCCTAGTGACGACCATAATCTGTGTCTTTTTACAATTTAATTCTAACCCTAGTTGTTCACTGTGTGTAACAATCGCATCTACTAAATTTTGCAGGTCCTGTTCATTGTCTGCAATCAAGACTGTATCATCTGCATATCTAATGTTATTGATGCATCGTCCCCCAATGTTGATTCCTTCCATATCTTCAATATTTCTGAAAATACTTTCACTGTACAGGGAAAACAGATCTGGAGACATTACACATCCCTGTCTCACACCCCTTTTAATAGGTTGATATTGGCTTACTTCATTATCAACTCTTATGGCAGCTTGTTGTTTCCAATATATGTTTTTTACAAGTCTAAGATCTTTTCCATCAATTTGTAGATCTTCAAGCATCCTTATCATGTTGACATGTCTCACTTTATCAAAAGCCTTTGTGTAGTCAATAAAGCAAAGGTGTAGATCTTTGTTTACTTCTATAGAACGTTCAGATTATGTTTCTCAGTATATACACAGCATTTACTGTACCCTTGCCTTCCACAAACCCACATTGTTCTTCTCCTATTTCAGGTTGTATTTTCCTCCTAACTCTTTGCATGATAATTCTTAGCAAAATCTTCGTGATGTGACTCATTATACTAATTGTTCGATGTTGATCACATTCCAAGGCTCCTGATTTCTTTGGGATTGCAATAAATACAGAATTACATAACTCCTGAGGTATATTTCCAGTATCATATATTGTATTAAGCAGACTGGTAACTTGATCTATTCCATATTCTTCTAAAGCATTAATCATTTCTGTTGTGACGCTGTCTGAACCGGGGGTCTTGCCAGATTTCATATGGTTAAGAGCATTCTGAACCTCCATCTTCAAAATTGCTGGTCCTTCATTATTATTTTGAACATCATACTGTTCGTCTCTGTTATCGTCATACAGGTTTTTCACGTAATATGACCATTCATGTAATATCTGATCTTTTTCTATTATGACTCTTCCATCTTTTGTCTTTAGGCAGCCTGCTGATGTACGTGTTCTTTGATTAGTAAGCTCCTGAATTCTTTTGTGCATTAGTTTCGCATTGTTACTGTTGTGTTGTTTTTCAATTTCTCTGCAATTTTTCTCAAGCCATGTTTCTTTTGCCTCCTTACATAAGGTTCTCACTTTTCTGTGAATTTCTTCATATTTGGCAGGATTATTTTTGTTCTGTCTTCTTGTTTCCATTAGTTGTAAAATTTCTTCAGTCATCCATGTCTTACGGCCCACTTTCTTTACTTTTGGAATAGTTTTTTCTGCTGCGCAACTGATTGAATTCTTCATCGTTTCCCATTGATCATCTACATCTTGAAACAAGATCTCTAGATCAGACAATATATCAAATTTGTTCTTTACTTCTATGTTAAAATTATCTTGTATTTCTTTGTCAGTTTTCAATTTGCACAAGTCATATTTAGGGTTTCCTGCTGTATACTTGACTTTCTTTAACTTTACCCTCAATGTGCCTGTAATTAATCTGTGATCACTGTAACAGTCTGCATTTGGAACTGTTTTTACTACTGTTAACGCATTTCGAAACCTTTTGCTAATCAGGATGTAATCTATCTGGTTTTTAATCCTGCTGTCTGGACTCCTCCATGTCCATAATCTTCTAGGATGCTGTTTAAACCAGGTGTTTCCTACAACCATTTCTTGTTCTTTTGCCCATTCTACAAGTCTGTATCCTCTTTTATTTCTCTCTCCCAAACCATGGTTGCCTACACTGCATCCATCGCCTTGCTGTCCTATTTTTGCGTTGAAATCACCCATTATGATATTTATTTCTGATTTTTTGCAGTTCTTCAAAGCAGACTCCACGTCATTATAAAATTCCTCTATGCTTTCTTCACTGCTTTCACTTGTTGGGGCATATACTTGAATGACATTTATTTTAAAAGGTCTTCCGTGTAATTTTACTAATAGGACTCTGTCTGACACAGCATGATATCCTTTGACAGAATTTGATGTTTGCTTATCTAATATAATGGCTACACCTCTTTGCTGTTCTTCTCCCCCAGAGTAAATAATCTTACAATCCTCTCCTGTCCTTATCCCTGCTCCTTTCCATCTCGTTTCCGATACTCCTAATATGTTAATCTTCTCTCTCCCCATTTCTTTTTTTATGTTTTCTAATTTTCCATCTGCATTCATTGTTCTAACGTTCCAAGTTCCTACTTTCAATGATATTAATCTGTTGCACCTAGTAGCCTGTTGACGGTCTGGAGTCACCTGGTGCGCATGACTATCCCTACCGGGCGAGGCTGCTCCTATGGAGCACCCATTTACGCCGTTTCTCTGATTATCGATGTATCTATACATACTTATATAAATATCAATCTCTCTTATCTCCTTGTCCTGAGAATGAATTAAGATGGTGGGGGCTCATTATTCATCTAGGCATGGTAGCAGGAATCCCTTGACATACTGTCTTTCTTTAAGTATGGTTGATCGTCATAACTTTCTGCCTGGCACTGTTTAAAAGTAATGATCCATTCTGGGACTTTGGAAATCATCCATCTAGAATTGCGAGCCTTTTGATCACTTCTTCAGCAGTGGTTAGACTCTCTATCCATCTAGAATTGCGAGCCTTTTGATCACTTCTTCAGCAGTGGTTAGACTCTCTATCCATCTAGAATTGCGAGCCTTTTGATCACTTCTTCAGCAGTGGTTAGACTCTCTATTCATAGAAGTCTATTTTGTATCTACTTTGGTCTATTTTCCATCCGAGTAGTATACGCTACGCTACAATAAGTCAGTAAGAAGAATAAAGGTGACAAAAGGCATTCCTGTCACACTCCTGTTCCTGTTTCAAACTTTCCAGCTGTATCTATATCTTACATGCACTTATTTCCTGATCTAATTTGTGTTTCTAAACTTTGATTTACATTAACTAGTGCATGAAAGGCAGTGATGTGCTATGTCACTTGCTACCATTCAGATTTTTAGAGCACTTTTGTATAACAAAATCAGTGTGTGTCCTGTGTCATCAAACACCTTTAGGCAAGATGAGAATAGTCAAGAAAAAATAATGAGCTAACCTAATTCTGAAGATGTTTTAAAGTGTTGTTTTATTAAGCCTTAAAATTTTCTTTTTTTTTTTTGCAATCGTTGAATGACATTAGTATAGCATATTAATCTTAATTTCTCTATTAGATGTTCACTAACATTGTGAGTTTGTAGACTAATGTATGACTATGGGTGTACTAATACTGTGCGAAGGTGTAGCCTATTGTATAACTAACAATGTGAAAGGCAAAGTAATCTTAATTTCTTGATCAGATATTCCCTATTATTGTGAGCGTGTTGTTTGTTTTATGACTGACAATGTGATTGTGGCAAATTAACCGTAACTTCTATATTAGATGTTCACCATTATTGTGAGTTTGCAGTCTGTTGTATGACTGGTGATGTTTCATAATGGCCACTTTTCATTATTTTTCTAGAGCCAACAGTCTATCTAAACACATCATTATTCCATTCTCTGGAAGAAGAATATAGGAGAGAAGGCAAAGAAACAAAATAGGAGAAGAAGTAGGAGGAATTGGATGACAAAAACATAAACAAAAGAAAGAAAGAAAGAAAGAAAGAAAGAAAGAAAGAAAGAAAGAAAGACTGAAGACAACATTTATTAAAACATCAGCAGAGGTCGGTCTGCCTTTAGAGGAAGATCCAGAAAACTATAATAGAGAGGAAATCATTCTTTCAGATGTGACATCCCTTACAGAGAATAAAACTGACCTATGAAAGTGATAGATTGCAGCATAAATGTGGCACCATAGTATAATGTGATGCAGAGCTCCAGTTTTTCCTTGGAAATATCCTCACTGCTTCTGGCAAGTCTTAACCACGAATCTGCTACGACTTCTTTAATTTGGCACAGGTAGACTGTTGAAAATGAGAAATATTAAATTTCTTAATCAGGATAAGACAAATTAAGCATTAGAACTGTTTTTCCCCTCTTTGTTAAGAAGGAAAATTCAAGAAATGAAGCACATCATAAACATCAGCACATTGACAAGTTTGTTGGCTATGTTAGTAGAAGAGACAAAGTGAAATACAATGTAACAAGTGGTAAAATTTGTGGCAAGCATTGAGTTAGACTTCGCTGAGATGTTACTGCGTCCACTACAGGCTCAGAAATAATCTGATTTGTGGTGAATATAAAACTGGTTGTTCATTTTAAATCATATGCTGCCTGATTTCTTAGGTGGCATGACTAAATATCTAGCGCTCACAGATAAATGTGGGGAAAAACAGGTGGTTTTGTGTGCAGGAACACACACAAAACATTCCACGACAATGGAAAATCACAAATAGATCATAAGGTCGCTGCCATGGCAAAATCGTTAAAGGTAAGAGACCTATCTATGGGTAGATAGAGCCTGTTATCATGGATGGAATCTGTTCAGAGAAAGTAAATTCATGCTGCAGTCGGATAGATTTATATATCAGTTAGAAAGGTGTCTAGTTAGGCATTATGCACTGCCATTGAAAGAGGAAAGAGGAAGTAGTTTAAAAATAAAAATAGATAACAGAGAGGAATATCTGACTATGAAAGCTTATTTCTATGTATTGGACAATCTGGACAAGGCAGCCCATTTAGTATAACAAATTGTTATACACCTTTTTTATTTGTTTGTTTGCTTTGAACTTCAGCATCTTGCTACTAGTAGTATGTGCTCAACTCAGTCAACCTAAATAAAAGGAGGTTTCTCTCCTAAAACATGTATGACATGATATGACAAGATGCAGAGAAGACTGTATGGGGATCTGGACAAACAACTTATCTCCTCTCACATAGGAAAATTTCCCAAGTTGGCATCTAGAATGTTAGAATTACATATGATTTGGTAAAGACAATACAAATGGTAGTGGGAATGAAATGTTATAAATATAAGATTAGCATTTTGGGATTATCTGAAACAAGATACGAGAGAGCAGGGTAGAACATCGTCTAAACACAGGGGAAACAGAGCTGCTCTCAGGCCATACAGAGGAAAATGCCCCACACAGTGAACGAGTGATCCAAACCCTATCTAAAGAGGTTGAGAAAGCACTAATAGAGTGGGAAACAGTAAGTTTAAGAATAATAAACAGCAACATTAAAAACCACAAAAAAGGAAAGTAAACGTGAAAGTGATCCAGCGCTACCCACCACCAAATGTTTAGGATGAATCAATTAAGGAAGTATTTCACATGCTATTTCAAAGTACTATGTAACTGGAGATGTAGCAATATCAAAATTATAATAGGTTACCTGAATGTCAAGATAGAATGAGATAACACAGGTGTGCAGAGATTATAGAAAAACACAGCGGAGAGAAATTATGGAAAAACATTGAATCAATATGATATAAGAGGAAGCATATTCCCTCATAAAAGAATACATAAAGCTACATGGGTATCACCAGACCACAATACAGAAAAATCGTACCTGTATTAACAACAGATGTTTAATCAACTTTACAGGATGTACAAGTTTAAAATGCACAGATTACATTCAGATCACCATCAAATGATTTTTAAAATGTTGCATGTCCTTTGCAGGACGTTGCAATCAACCCCAACCACTGGTTGACGTTCAAGGCAATTGTTACATTAAGTAGTTTGTCATTGCTTTCTGAATGAGAAGAGAAAGTTGAAGTCCAACTGACGGTGTAAGGAACAATCCCACTACCCCGCCACCAGCCTATAGGAAGTTTAAGTGTGATGCGCATTAAACTCTGCGGCCACTCACCTCAATCTGATATTATTTAATTTAAACTCCAGAAATCTTATAAATATGAAAATCAATAAAACAACGAATATCTCAGGAAGAAAGATACCAAGAAACAATTGATGGTCACCGTCCATCTCTAATAGATACCAAGTCCTGCAATAGTTAGTAGACCAGGTGAGTACGGAAGACTGGTGGCAGCAGGTTAAAAGCATTTGGAATCAATCATGTATAAAAGTCATTGGAAAAAAGGAAAATGAAAAATATAAAGCATTGATAACACCTAAAGATCTTAGAAAAATAGAAGAAAGGAATAAAGAAAAGCAGATTTTATGAATAATAAAACAAGAACTACAAAAGTCAGTCCATGAAAAATACACAAAAGCTCATTAATAATATAGGAAGGTGACATTGGCAGATAAAAGGGAATATTTAGATGGCCTAGTAGGTGCGGTAGAAGTAGAACAGTGAAATAAAACATCCGAGATATTTACAGCACCACAAGGAAGATAGCAAGAAAATGTTAGTTAGTTATTTAGTTAGTTAGTTTAGTTAGTTAGTTAGTTAGTTAGTTAGTTAGTCGAGGTTCCAACTTCACGGCAACGGGTCGTTCCCATTATGCTCCATTCCTGTGCCAGTGAATATCACACAAAATGCTCCCCACTGTCCAATGTGAAAAGTGGAATAGACAGGAATCTCGGCAAGCCAACAGCCTGCACAGGTACACTGTGCATAATTCCGCCGCCAGAATGCCAACACAAAATTCATCCACGAAAACCACAGTTCATCGTCAATGGACTCGGCAGTCACCAGAAAGACCTCACTGACCCGGGTTTTCTCACATGGCTCAGTCTTTTACCATAGGGCGACCCGCCGAAAGCGTCGCACAAAGCACGAACTCACAGGAGTCTCCTGAAAAATGTACTCGTGAACCGAAAAGGCAAATCAGTCAATTCAGCAACAGCCGGTAGACATTGTTCCGAACATGCAGGTCACGGTACAGGACAAATGTAAAAGCATTCCACGCGAATTTCACAGCTCACAGTGTTGCCCAGGCACTCACTCAGTAGCAGGGCGATGGAACCATGTACTACCAGTCCAACATGAGGAAAATGCAATTGCAAACCATAACTACAAGCATAAACATGCCACAGGCCTTAACGGTTCAATGCTTAACCACCATGTTGGCAACCGGAAGTCCAGAAAGAAAATATAATTAACCAGGAAGACTGATCAATAATAGTAATGGAAATGTACCCACCAAAATTAAAGATCAAATAAACAGGTAGGCTGAATACATTGAGGAACTTCTGAATTGTTAAGTCCTAAAAGATCACCTTTCCCCCAGATAACCAGCCAGTATAAGTGGAACTGAAAATGAGAAAGCATCTAAAGAAGCAATTAGAGATGCTATAAAACTCTTGAAGCATGGGAAAGCTGCTAGTGCAGATGGTATTCACAACAGAAGCTGTTAAAGCCAATATGAATATTGTCAACTTAATTACTGCACAAATTATTTAGCACTTCCGGAGACTAGCAATACAGCCAGACGTGGATATCTGATGAAACTGCCAAAGAAAGGGGACCAGCAGCGTGCAAAAATTATAGAGGAATAATGTTATTGTCAGTCCCTGGGAAAATATCAACCAGGATAATTCTGGAGAGATTAAGAGATGCCATTTGCAAACTACTAAGGAATAAAAAGAGATGCTTCTGACCAAACAGATCCTGCACTGAACAGATAGCCAAATTACGTATAGTAATAGAGAGAATGATTGAAATTAATTTGCCAACTCATGTTGGATTTGTGACATGTGAAAAGGTTCAACCTCACAGCCATACTGGTAGGAAAATAATCCTGCCTCTGCTAGCAATTGAATCCACACCACTGTCTTAGCAGGCAAGTACACTAACCACTTTGTCATCATGGCTCTGCAGAAGGAAAGATTAGGGAGAGAACTGACCAACCCACATCTTATGTTGTAGCCTAGAATATGTGATGGCCTAACATTTCACATGCCAGCAGCAATATCTGACATGGGACTACCTTTACCTGTTCATGAATACTTAAGGTAAATATAAATATCACTAGTCATCAGCCAGTGATTTATTACATACTTGTCAGAAGAGGCTTTGTTCCCTGTGCACGAACACACACCAATTCTTCTTGTTCAGTACGCAGACACAAAGTCAAGGTCTCTCGCTTCCGTTTTGGCGAAAATACTGTCACAACCACTCCTGCCTCTAACTCTGCCACAGCCTTCTCTGGAGACTACAAAATATATTTATATTTGTTCACAAATGTAAGAGAAATGCTAAGTTATAATACAACCAAAACACTAACATTATCTTCCTCATTCCTCTTTCCCATTGTCACAATGTGCGCTAATTTTCCTAACCTCATGATGTGCCCAAAGAATGTGGGCTGTCTTCTTCTGATGTGAGTAACCAGTTCTTTTTGTAAGCAAAATTTTTTGCATACGTCCATAGGGTTTTCATCATTCTTCTATACAACCACGTCTCTGCAACTTCCACATGTGGTGTGTGCATGTGGAGAGGAAAAGTTTTTCATCATGTGCCATACCAATAGTATTGGACAGTAATGTTTAGCCATCTCACATTGATCATCAGAATCGTGGGTCAGCTCTTTGTTTTTGTCCCAATTATGCCATGGCGCCAAACCATTTAGATATTTACCTCTCTGCCTTCCACCTTGTTCTTTTCCCCACAATCTTGCCAGTTGTTACCAAGTTCACCGGTGTATTTCTTCTCAAAATATGCCCAAAAAATCTTGACCGTCTACTGTTTATTTCTCTAATCAGTTTACGAGTTTCATCGGACATCACATCGAACATTATAGGTGCACAAATAGGAGAAAAATATCTAAATATAAATAGTCTAGTGTGGTTAGTTTTTCCGTTGAGTTGTTAGTAGCTAGAAGACAGCTTCCTCATCCACTTGGTATTGAACTCCCACTACTGTGCCGATAAGCTAGTGCATTATGCATTATGCCACCACGGTTCTATACAAATAATTGCTGCATTCAATCTAAAACCAATGGTCTAATATTTGTAATCTTCATAAGTTTGACCACTGACTATTTTGCAAATCAGCAAGCTGCAGGTCCATCCAGTATTTTCGCACCCTGTTTATTTCTTGTCTCAAATAATATGTTTCTTCCTCATTGTCACAATGTTCTCATGAAAATGTATCAATGAAGTTACAAAATGAACTTACAAAAACTGGGCTGTCTAAGCCACTATCTTTAGCTGCTGATGTCTCTGTTTCTATAGACACCTGTGTAGGTCTGTGTATATTCTTTTCTGAAAGCTTCTGGGCGCCCTGTTTTGATGATTGGATGCGATATATACTGGTTCTCCATGATTGTTACAGTGAGTAGAGAGAGAAGCAACTTCAGGAGCTAATGTATCTTAATGTTGCCAGCCAAGCTATATTTATTCATGAGGACTAGATCTTGACCTGCAAATAAAAATAGTCATTAATGGTAACATTACTGAGTTATATTCAGCATCTAGGAAATGTTGCTTCCATGGTGCAGGTCACGATAGGGGTCTCGGCGGCAAAGAGGTTAAGCCATCTGCCTTGCACAGTGAAGGTCGAGGGTTTGTTTTTGGGCTGCATCATTCAGACCACAAATGCAATTTTTCTAGAGATCTTTAGGGGTCATCAGTGAAGCTAAGGAGTTTGTACCTTGTGCAATGCTCTCAGCAGGCGGTTTGTTGTAATGTGGATAGACTGAGCAAGGTGAGGCTAAAACCTGGTTCAATGAAATTTATCCTCTCGCCGAGGGATTTATATAAAAGCAGAGGCAACATTTTGGAGGATAACTTGTCAACAGCTACGGAATGTTACTTGCACTTGGGGGTTTTTCTAAACAGTCATTGAAGGAGCTACAGAGATCATGTTCTGTTTCCAACACTTTCAGCTGAAGCTTACTGAGTGGAACTATCAAAGACCTGAGAGTGTACAGCAAATTATACAGTCATATATGACTTTCACATACTGATGTTGCAAGAAATATGCTTGCATGTTATGTATACAGGTGATATAAAAATACAATTAGGCCAGCTAAAGTAGGGTAGCTACATGCATGAAAAAAGATCTACAGTACCAATGGGTGGGCGCAAGTGTTAACAATAATGAGAATGTATAGTTGTAGAGGATTGATGTGTCTTCAGCTGAACAAGTGTAGCAAGTTTATCACAATTAAATATTATGTCATTATTTACCTAGCAAATGAGAACATGTGGGATTTCTAGGAAGAACTGTTAGATGCATCTGATAAGCGATGCATGTTAGCTGGCGAATGAAATGCCCACTCAAAAGAGTGAGGAAACAGTCCTTCAGCAAAATAGAGAAAAGAGAGTGGGGACACTATTTGGTCAATCACCCTAGTAGATTTATCAGTAGAACAAGTATGGATGGCCAAGAAGGAAGCAACAAAAATGTGGCAAAAAGGGTGGAAAATATGGTCAACAAATGAGGATGAGTTTACAGATAGATTGGAAGGGAAAAAAGAGCCACAAATAACTTTAAGAGCAGAAGATATGGAGATCATGCTCTGCTGCTGATGATTTCTGCATAAGTTAGCAAGATACATAATTGTAGACAGACAAGAAGAAGAGCTAGAAGAATAGTTCTGTAATTTCCATATGAAAATGAATAAGACTACAAACCATTCTTCTTCTGCCTTTTATCTCACAATAGAGCCCACAGGTCCTAAACCATCTCATGCCAAGCTCTCATACCCTTTGCTGTCTCCTGTAGCTTCCTCATATCCTTCAACTCTATCCCTAATTCTCATCTCCATGTGTTTTTAAACCTCCCTCTATTTAATTTGTCATGTGGGTTCCAGAGGAAGAACTTTCTAGTTATACTTGTCATCATCCAGTGCCTTGCCGGCTGGTCTGGGCAATCATGCCCCTCCACAAATTGCAATCTCTGACGGCATGGATCAATTCGTATGTTGACTACCTTCCATGCCATGATACAAAACTATCAAGAATTTTCTCATGCTGTCTTCCTCTACCTCTCTTTCCACAAATCTTTCCAGTTTTCACATGTTCCAGTTTTTGTCTTCTTATAATATGGCCAAAAATGATGACTGCTTCTGTCTTGATGTTTGTGATAAGTTGTTTTTACAACTTAACTTCCTTCTAGTTATACTATTAACAGATTTTCTCAGTGTGTATCCTATCCAGCATCAGCGTCTCTTCCTCACCTCATAATTCACTTACATTGGTATAGTTAGCTCCATGAGCTCCACAATAGTGATTTCGTCATACGTTTAGTTCTTCCATTATGTACAGGCATCAGCTAATTAAGGTTAATAGTTTATTAGTAATTGTTTTAGTAATTCTATATGTTTCTAACCCATACAGCAGTGCCGATTTGACATTAGAGATAAATATTATATGTCTGGTTCTGAGATTTTATTTCTTTTGAAACCAACAAATTACCTAGCGCTATGGCAGGTTTGTGTATTTGTATTTTAACATGTTTATTTGCTCCCCCACCTTTATCTACATGACTACCTAACTATGTGAATGATTCAACCCCTTGAAGTGAGGTTTCAATACATGACCACCAAGTCTGCAGGCAAACATAACAGCCACTGCACTACTATGGCTCCTTCCAGAAATGTGCAGAGGCGACATTTGCAGGCATGTGAGGACAGGTGTTCTAAACTTATTCCTGTGAAGGCACATATAATGTGATGTTCCCTGTATAACTTCCAAGATAAAACAGACCTACCTGACGACATTCTAACAGTTCAGAAAATATAACAGAAGAAGAAGCTGAAATACCTTGGAATAACATTTGATCATAGTCAGTCATTCAGATAACCTTATTCTAACAAATCCTACAAAAATACAAGCATGAGTTTGTGAAATTAAAAACTATGGATGCATGACATCTGGAGCATAGTGATTATCACTATCTGTATCTAACTATAGGATCTGCACAATTACAATATCAGAATCTCACTGTGAATAATTGGAGCACATTCAGAACAAAGGGTTGAGATACACAAGTGTTGGGACGTATAATGGATACCCCCATTGAAATTATGAGGTACATGCTTGGATTTCTGTCAATACATATTTGTTTTAATTTAAAAAGTGTAAAATAGTGTAATTACTCTATTAATGTGAAAAACTCTTAGCTTCAAAAGGTGACAATGTGACCACTGTGAAAGATCCATTATAGAAATAACTATCCACACATTCTCCAAACTGGCCAAGCTGTCTGTTATTTAATCACACCAGGAAACGGATATACATTCAACAACACACTTGATACACAGTCTGTCTTCAGTAATATGCAGGCGCATAGACAAGGATGTGGATAGTAGACACTTGATGATGTGCAGGAAACAGATACTTCTGACTATTGTACAGCCAGTGGAAACTAAATGAACGTGATATTTCTAGAAAATTATGGCGTATACTTTGGAAGGGCAAAATAAACATTGCATATGACAATAGTTGTAAATATAGCAGGATATAATGTAGGAGTAAAATAACACGAATAGTCCTGAACCATAAGAAAACTTTCTGGGATAAGAGAGAAATACTCAGATATAGAAAATGTATACACAGAGTATGAGAGAGAGAGTGTGGAGAGAGAAGAGAGTGTGGAGAGAGAAGAGAGTGTGGAGAGAGAAGAGAGTGTGGAGAGAGAAGAGAGTGTGGAGAGAGAAGAGAGTGTGGAGAGAGAAGAGAGTGTGGAGAGAGAAGAGAGTGTGGAGAGAGAAGAGAGTGTGGAGAGAGAAGAGTGGAGAGAGAAGAGAGTGTGGAGAGAGAAGAGAGTGAGAAGAGTGGAGAGAGAGAGAGGGAGAGAGAGAGAGAGGCACAGTAGAGACAGATAGTGAAACAGAGTAGTTGATACTGTCAAAAAACTGTCATTTACTGCCAATAAAGTCCTTGCAGTGGGGTCTTGAGGCTGAGGAATTAGGGTCGCCTGGCTAGTGCAGTTGCCATGAACTGTGCATGTTAGAGTTTTCTTTTTGCCCCCGGCAGAAAAAAAACTCCACACCTTACTGAGGATTCAAACCCGGGTCTCCTGAGGGAGAATCCGGCATTCTAGCCATCGGCCAGCCACTCCTAAGTTGATACACCAATAGACAAATAAAGCCATTAAGATAATTCGACTCGTTCAACCTGCTTCTACACCATCAGTTGTAATTGAGGTCCGTTTTTTCCCCCCACCAATTTTGATTATATTTCCTTTCTTTACTCTCTTTCGAGTTAGTCGTAAACAGGACACTTTATATTCAGACAAGCAGATAGGTAAGTATTTAAGAAAGTAGACAGGAAGAAAGGCATGTAGGCAGAAAGAGACATAAGCCAGCCAGTAGGTGGTTGGGTGGTAAGCAGATATACATACCAGAGAGAGAGAGTATACCACAGAGAGAGAGAGAGTATACCACAGAGAGAGAGAGTATACCACAGAGAGAGAGACAGAGAGAGAGTATACCACAGAGAGAGACAGAGAGAGTATACCACAGAGCGAGAGAGACAGACAGAGAGAGAGAGAGAGTATACCACAGAGAGAGAGTATACCACAGAGAGAGAGAGTATACCACAGAGAGAGAGAGTATATCACAGAGAGAGAGTATACCACAGAGGGAGAGAGTATACCACAGAGAGAGAGTATACCACAGAGAGAGAGAGTATACCACACAGAGAGAGTATACCACACAGAGAGAGTATACCACAGAGAGAGAGAGAGTATACCACAGAGAGAGAGTATACCACAGAGAGAGAGAGAGTATACCACAGAGAGAGAGTATACCACAGAGAGAGAGAGTATACCACAGAGAGAGAGTATACCACAGAGAGAGTATACCACAGAGAGAGAGAGTATACCACAGAGAGAGAGAGTATACCACAGAGAGAGAGAGAGAGTATACCACAGAGAGAGAGTATACCACAGAGAGAGAGAGAGAGTATACCACAGAGAGAGAGTATACCACAGAGAGAGAGAGTATACCACAGAGAGAGAGAGTATACCACAGAGAGAGAGTATACCACAGAGAGAGAGAGTATACCACAGAGAGAGAGTATACCACAGAGAGAGAGAGTATACCACAGAGAGAGAGAGTATACCACAGAGAGAGAGTATACCACAGAGAGAGAGAGTATACCACAGAGAGAGAGAGAGTATACCACAGAGAGAGAGTATACCACACAGAGAGAGAGAGTATACCACACAGAGAGAGAGAGTATACCACAGAGAGAGAGAGTATACCACAGAGAGAGAGAGTATACCACAGAGAGAGAGAGTATACCACAGAGAGAGAGAGTATACCACAGAGAGAGAGAGTATACCACAGAGAGAGAGTATACCACAGAGAGAGAGTATACCACAGAGAGAAAGAGAGAGAGAGTATACCACAGAGAGAGACAGAGAGAGTATACCACAGAGCGAGAGAGACAGACAGAGAGAGAGAGAGTATACCACAGAGAGAGAGTATACCACAGAGAGAGAGAGTATACCACAGAGAGAGAGAGTATATCACAGAGAGAGAGTATACCACAGAGGGAGAGAGTATACCACAGAGAGAGAGTATACCACAGAGAGAGAGAGTATACCACACAGAGAGAGTATACCACACAGAGAGAGTATACCACAGAGAGAGAGAGAGAGTATACCACAGAGAGAGAGTATACCACACAGAGAGAGAGAGTATACCACAGAGAGAGAGTATACCACAGAGAGAGAGAGAGTATACCACAGAGAGAGAGTATACCACAGAGAGAGTATACCACCGAGAGAGAGAGTATACCACAGAGAGAGAGTATACCACAGAGAGAGAGAGTATACCACAGAGAGAGAGTATACCACACAGAGAGAGAGAGTATACCACAGAGAGAGAGTATACCACAGAGAGAGAGAGTATACCACAGAGAGAGAGTATACCATAGAGAGAGAGTATACCACAGAGAGAGAGTATACCACAGAGAGAGAGTATACCACAGAGAGAGAGAGAGTATACCACAGAGAGAGAGTATACCACACAGAGAGAGAGAGTATACCACACAGAGAGAGAGTATACCACAGAGAGAGAGAGTATACCACAGAGAGAGAGAGTATACCACAGAGAGAGAGAGAGTATACCACAGAGAGAGAGAGTATACCACAGAGAGAGAGAGTATACCACAGAGAGAGAGAGTATACCACAGAGAGAGAGAGAGTATACCACAGAGAGAAAGAGAGAGAGTATACCACAGAGAGAGAGATAGTATACCACAGAGAGAGAGAGTATACCACAGAGAGAGAGAGAGTATACCACAGAGAGAAAGAGAGTATACCACAGAGATAGAGTATACCACAGAGAGAGAGAGAGTATACCACAGAGAGAGAGAGAGAGTATACCACAGAGAGAGAGTATACCACAGAGAGAGAGTATACCACAGAGAGAGAGAGTATACCACAGAGAGAGAGAGTATACCACAGAGAGAGAGAGTATACCACAGAGAGAGAGTATACCACACAGAGAGAGTATACCACAGAGAGAGAATATACCACAGAGAGAGAGAGTATACCACAGAGAGAGAGTATACCACAGCGAGAGAGAGTATACCACAGAGAGAGAGTATACCACAGAGAGAGAGACAGAGAGAGAGTATACCACAGAGAGAGAGACAGAGAGAATATACCACAGAGAGAGAGTATACCACAGAGAGAGAGTATACCACAGAGAGAGAGAGAGTATACCACAGAGAGAGAGAGAGTATACCACAGAGAGAGAGAGTATACCACAGAGAGAGAGAGTATACCACAGAGAGAGAGAGTATACCACAGAGAGAGAGTATACCACAGAGAGAGAGAGTATACCACAGAGAGAGAGTATACCACAGAGAGAGAGAGAGAGTATACCACACAGAGAGAAAGAGTATACCACAGAGAGACAGGGAGAGAGAGTATACCACAGAGAGACAGAGTATACCACACAGAGAGAGTATACCACAGAGAGAGAGAGTATACCACAGAGAGAGAGAGAGTATACCACACAGAGAGAGTATACCACAGATAGAGAGAGTATACCACAGAGAGAGAGTATACCACAGACAGAGAGAGAGAGAGTATACCACAGAGAGAGAGTATACCACAGAGAGAGAGTATACCACAGACAGAGAGAGAGAGTATACCACAGAGACAGAGAGAGAGTATACCACAGACAGAGAGAGAGAGTATACCACACAGAGAGAGAGAGTATACCACAGAGAGAGAGTATACCACAGAGACAGAGAGAGAGAGTATACCACAGAGACAGAGAGTATACCACAGATAGAGAGAGAGTATACCACAGAGAGAGAGTATACCACAGAGAGAGAGAGTATACCACAGAGAGAGAGTATACCACAGAGACAGAGAGAGAGTATACCACAGAGAGAGAGAGTATACCACAGAGAGAGAAAGAGTATACCACAGAGAGAGAGAGAGTATACCATAGAGAGAGAGAGAGTATACCACAGAGAGAGAGAGTATACCAGAGAGAGAGAGAGAAGTGAATTGAATTGAACTTATTTTAAAAGGGTTACAAATTGGGCATGCAAGCCCATCTTACATTCGGCCCTTCCAACCACTCATCTTTTGTTTATCAACAGTGCATGATACATAGGAAAAAAAGACCTTGTCAAATGAATGTTGTAAGCATAAACAATGCATAATATCATGTCATGTGGCACATCCCAATTCCAACACAGACATCCTGCACCAACCCACACACACACATCCCTCACCCACTCACACATAACCCACCCATACCCACATACCCCACACATCCCTCCACCCACTCACAAAACCCCTCAATAACCCAGACATATAGCACCTACCCACACAAACATCCCACACACACATCTCCACCCACACAGAACTCCCCACTCACACATACCCCAACCCACACAAACTCACCCACATACACATGCTCCACCCACCCACACACTCCCAACCACACACACATACCCCTCCCACACACACATCCCGCACCAACCCACTCACACATTACCCACCCATACCCACACATATTCCCATCCACACACACATTATCCCACCCACCCACACATTTTACATCCATCCACACACCACACCAACCACACATACATCCCCCACCCACATACATTTCCCATGAATACACACATCCCTCACTCCCCCTACACATGGCCTATCACACCCACCCACACATCCCCCACCCACCAACACACACATACCACTACCCACCAACACCCACACAAACACACCAACCCACACACACACACATACCACTACTCACCAACACCCACATAAACACACCAACCCAAACACACATCCCCCTCCCACACATCCCTCACCCACGCACATATTCCCCACCCACACATGCCCCATCCATACACACATCCCTCCACCCACTCATACATCTCCCCACCCACCACACACACACACATCCCCCACCCGCACACATCTCCTCACTCACCCATACACACATATCCACACACACACACATCCTCCACTCACACACACTTCTCCCATACTCCCACACACATCTCCCACCCACACACACATACATCTCCCACCCAGAAACACACATCTCCCATGCTATACACACATCCCCCCATCCATTACATACATCAGCCAGACCCATCCCCCAACCCATACACACATTCCCTACACAATACCCCTACTCACACATCCACACACCCACACATACACACATCCATCACCCACACAAATACCACCCACCGACCCACACGCATTCCCACCCAGACACATCCATCATCCACACAAATGATTCCCCCACCCAACCCACACCTTCCCACCCACCCCACACATCTAAAACCCACACACAAATCCCCACCCACACACTCCCCCCCACACACAAACCCCCACCCACAAACCCATCTCCCAACCCAAACACAAGCCTCACATCTAGACACATACATTATGCCTCACATAATCACTGAAGCTAATGTGTAACAAACTCCCCCCCCACCACCCACCCACACACACACAACACACACACACACACTGATGACTATCATGAGCATTCTCACAAAAATGTAAAAAATGGAGAAGAGCAATTATGCACATACATCATGTAACGTAAAAAATAGTGATGTGATTCAATAAATTGATCCCTAAAATTGACATAAACATGATGGAATAAGCAGTGCACAAATTTTTGTCAGTACATGGTGGAAAATCCAGTGGCAGTAAAAATGATAATATGAATGATGAATATACAGAAAAAACATGGAATAGCACGTCACATGACATACATACGCTCAACTCTCTCTCTATCTCTCTTTCTTTTCTTTTTTTGTTTTGTTTCTTTCACACACACTAACTCTCTCGTTGTCTCATCTCCCCATCCACACACACACCCTCCACCCACCAACACTCAACCACCCATATATTCTACACCACAACATCCCCAACCACCCAGCCAAACACACACCTCCCATCCACACACACCCCACCACCCACATTTACACCCCACTTCTGAAGTACTATCTTCATGAGGATTGTGTTGCTGAGTGCTCCATTCCCTCTCCAAGTACAGGAACCAAAGAGATGGACAATCCTATTAAGTGAATTTCACATCTGCAGAAAGCATGATGATCCGTGGAGCGTAAGCCAGACTTGGAACAGACAGTGGATAGGCTGCACCATGAAGAGGTGCTCCACATAAGCCAGACTTGGAACAGACAGTGGATAGGCTGCACCATGAAGAGGTGCTCCACATAAGCCAGACTTGGAACAGACAGTGGATAGGCCCCCTGCACATGAGAGGTGCGCCACATAAGCCAGACTTGGAACAAAACAGGGATAGGCCTGCACATGAAGAGTTGCTCCACATAAACCAGGACTTGAACAGACAGTGATAGGCTGCACATGAAGAAGTTGCTCCACCATAAGCAGGACTTGAAACGACAGGGAATAGTGCACCATGAAGAGGTTGCTTCCACTATAAGCCAGACTTGGAACAGACAGTGGATAGCTGCACCATGAAGAGGTGCTCCACATAAGCCAGACTTGGAACAAAACCGGGCTAGGCTGGCCACATGAAGCGTTGCCTTCCACATAGACAGCACCTTGGAACAGACCAGTGGATAGGCTGCACCATGAAGAGTGGATCACATACAGCCAGACTTGGAACAGACAGTGGATAGGCTGCACCATGAAGAGGTGCTCCAAAGTCTTGCCCTATGTCAGTCCTGGTCCTGCACTTAGCCAGTGTAAGTCCTGGTCCTGCACTTAGCCAGTGTAAGTCCTGGTCCTGCACTTAGCCAGTGTAAGTCCTGGTCCTGCACTTAGCCAGTATAAGTTCTGGCAAGCAACGTCTGCTAGCCATAGATAGATTAGACAGTAGGTACTGAGTTGGATAGTAGGCTCTAGATGCATACAAGGAAAGGAAATGAGATAGATTAGTCAGTAGTTTAGAAGAGGGGGAAATCAAACCAAATGTACAACCTTCTTCTATGCTAGTTGGCAGGTGATGATGATGTCATACATTCATCTTCTTCTTCTTCGGGTGTATGGTCTAGAGCAGACATCGGTAAACACGACTCTCCAACCCTCTCTGTCATCTGACATTTTAATAAAGTTGGTGTTGTTTATACTACTATTTATTTCCCAGCTTTTTAAGCTTTTCACATGCATTGCCTCTGTCTTCCACTGCCTCTCTTGCCTAGCTGCTAGTATTTTTCCACATAATGCACACTTCTCTATTCCACCTCTTCTGTTAATACATTCCATAAATTCCATTTATCTTTTCCTTGTGGTTTAATTTCCACAGATTACCAAACCTACATTCATTTACTTATTTATTCAGTCATAATATATTTCTTCTTCTGTTGTCTATCATCTTCCAGAGGAGTATAAGACCTCAACCAACCCAGTCAAAGCCCCATAATATATTTCTTCTTCTTTTTGTTCTATCATCTTCCAGAGGAGTATAAAACGTCAACCAACCCAGTCAAAGCCCTTTGCAGGCTTGTTGATGATTGGTTGGATTTGGCAGTTTAAGTTTTATACGGGATGAGGTAGAATAGTACATTTAGTCAAGATAATAACATGCAACTTAACATATGCAATTATCTTCCTTTTTATATTTGTCTGTTCTTTATTTATACCTAAGAACTGTTAATGTTTATACATTTTTGAATGTATACAAATGTTTGAGCTCATTCTTAGGGGAGCAGTGACCTAGACTTTGGGATACCTGTTACTCCCATCTGAAGACAGGTTCTATTTCCTGCTAAGACTAAGTATGTTATCTTACAAACCTTCCAAGGATTTCAGTCCAGATTAATAGAAATCAGGATGGTTGGTCTAATGGTTTACTGTGCCTACAGCATTACACCAGCCATCCTGTCACACTACATCATTACATCCCCACACCCTGTCACAGTACACCAACCACCCTGTCACACTACACAAGCCACTTGATCACAGTACACCAACCACCCTGTCACAGTACACCAGCCACCCTGCCAGAGTACACCAACCACCCTGCCACAGTACACCAGCCACCCTGTCAGAGTACACCAACCACACTGCCACAGTACACCAACCACCTTGTCACAGTACACCAACCACCTTGTCACACTACATCATTACACCCCCACACCCTGCCACAGTACACCAGCCACCCTGTCACAGTACACCAGCCACCTTGTCACAGTACACCAACCACCTTGTCACACTACATCATTACATTCCCACACCCTGTCACAGGACACCAGCCACCTTTTCACAGGACATCATTACACCCCCACACCCTGTCACAATACACCAGCCACCCTGTCACAGTACACAAACCTGTCACAGTACACCAGCCACCCTGTCAAATGACATCATTATACCCCCACACCTTGTCACAGTACACCAACCACCCTACCACAGTACACCAACCACCCTGCCACAGTACACCAGCCACCCTGTCACAGTACACCAGCCACCTTGTCACAGTACACAAACCACCCTGTCACAGTACATCATTATATCCCCACACCCTGTCACAGTACACCAGCCACCCTGTCACAGTTACACCAGCCACCTTGTCACAGTACACAAACCACCCTGTCACAGTACAATAACCACCTTGTCACAGTACACAAACCACCCTGTCACAGTACAATAACCACCTTGTCACAGTACACAAACCACCCTGTCACAGTACAATAACCACCTTGTCACAGTACACAAACCACCCTGTCACAGTACAATAACCACCTTGTCACAGTACAACAAACCACCCTGTCACAGTACAATAACCACCTTGTCACAGTACACAAACCACCCTGTCACAGTACAATAACCACCTTGTCACAGTACACAAACCACCCTGTCACAGTACAATAACCACCTTGTCACAGTACACAAACCACCCTGTCACAGTACAATAACCACCTTGTCACAGTACACAAACCACCCTGTCACAGTACAATAACCACCTTGTCATACTACATCAATACATCACCACACCCTGTCACAATACACTAACCACCCTGCCACAGTACACCAGCTACCCTGCCACAGTACACCAACCACCCTGTCACAGTACCCAACCACCTTGTCACATGACATCATTACACCCCGACAACCTGTCATAGTACACCAACCACCCTACCACAGTACACCAGCCAACTTGTCACATGATATCATTACACCCTCACACCCTGTCACAGTACACCAACCACCCTGTCACAGTATACCAGCCACCTTGTCACATGATATCATTACACCCCCACACCCTGTCACATTACACAAACCACCCTGCCACATTACACCAGCCACCTTGTCAAATGACATCATTACACCCCCACACCCTGTCACAGTACACCAACCACCTTGCCACAGTACACCAACCACCCTGTCAATGACATCATTACACACCCACACCTTGTCACAGTACACCAACCACCCTGCTAAAGTACACCAGCCACCTTGTCACATGACATCATTACACCCCCACACCTTGTCACAGTACACCAACCACCTTGTCACACTACATCATTATACCCCCACACCCTGTCACAGCACACCAACCATCCTGTCACAGTACACCAGCTACCCTGTCACAGTACACCAACCACCCTGTCACAGTACACAAACCACCATGTCACACTACATCATTACATCCCCACACCTTGTCACAGTACACCAGCCATCTTGCCACAGTACACTAGCCACCCTGTCACACTACATTATTACACCCCCACATCTTTTCAGAGTACACCAGCCACCTTGTCACATGACATCATTACACATTACAAGAGCTGGACAAGGTGCAAAATCAAGCACTTAGAATCACCACAGGAGGGATGAGATAAACCCCTATAGTGGAAATGGAGAAGATGGGGAGGA
Organism: Cepaea nemoralis; assembly: GCA_014155875.1. Classification (NCBI taxonomy): domain Eukaryota; kingdom Metazoa; phylum Mollusca; class Gastropoda; order Stylommatophora; family Helicidae; genus Cepaea; species Cepaea nemoralis. The sequence continues at coordinate 952,996 of JACEFZ010007551.1, forward strand.
CACAAGCACTGAGAGAGCGCAGAGATATGAAAACACTAATACAAGCAGAAAAGTTCCTCAGCTTGCCAGGCCACCCTATGAAGAACAGATCTGAAAAACTAGATATGGGGCCGTTGAAAAGAAGTAGTTTTATCCACCAGGCCAAACAACTCTGCAGAGAAATCACCGATCTGCCCACAGTTGGCATCCCTCTAAAAACTATTCCAGAGTGAACTCCATGGAAAGATGAACATTGACTGTCACTACAAATCCAGACAAAAGTGAGAGGAATATTTGACAAGGAAGAACAGAACAGTGAGCCACCCTGCCACAGTACACCAGCCAATCTGTCAAACTACATCATTACACCCCCACAGCTTGTCACAGATCACCAACCACCCTGCCACAGTACACCAGCCACCCTGTCACACATCATCATTACACCCCCACACCTTGTCACAATACACCAACCACCCTGCCACAGTACACCAACCACCCTGTCACACTACATCATTACACCTCCACACCCTGTCACAGTACACCAGTCACCCTGACACACTACATCATTACACCTCCACACCCTGTCACAGTACACCAACCACCCTGTCACTGTACATCAGCTACCCTGTCACAGTACACCAACCACCACCCTGTCACAATACACAAACCACCTTGTCACACTACATCATTACACCCTCACACCTTGTCACAGTACACCAACCACCCTGTCACACTACATCATTACACCTCCACACCCTGTCACAGTACACCAACCACCCTGTCACTGTACATCAGCTACCCTGTCACAGTACACCAACCACCACCCTGTCACAATACACAAACCACCTTGTCACACTACATCATTACACCCTCACACCTTGTCACAGTACACCAACTACCCTGTCACACTACATCATTACACCCCCACACCCTGTCACAGTACACCAGTTACCCTGTCACAGTACACCAGCTACCCTGTCACAGTACACCAACCACCCTGTCACATGACGTCATTACACCCCCACACCTTGTCACAGTACACCAACCACCCTGCCACTGTACACCAGCAACCCTGTCACTCTACATCATTACACCCCCACACCTTGTCACAGTACACCAACCACCCTGCCACAGTACATCATTACACCCCCACACCCTGTCACAGTACACCAACCACATAGTCACACTAAATCATTACACCCCCACACCCTGTCACAGTACACCAACCACCTTGTCACACTACATCATCACACCCTCACACCCTGTCACAGTACACCAACCACCTTGTCACACTACATCATTACACCCCCACACCCTGTCACAGTACACCAACCACCTTGTCACACTACATCATTACACCCCCACACCTTGTCACAATACACCAACCACCCTGCCACAGTACACCAACCACCCTGTCACACTACATCATTACACCTCCACACCCTGTCACAGTACACCAGTCACCCTGACACACTACATCATTACACACTCACAGCCTGTCACAGTACACTAACCACCACCCTGTCACAATACACAAACTACCTTGTCACACTACATCATTACACCCCCACACCCTGTCACAGTACACCAACCACACTGCCATAGAACACCAGCCACCTTGTCACATGACATCATTACACCTCCACACCTTGTCACAGTACATCAACCACCCTGCCATAGTACACCAGCCACCTTGTCACATGACATCATTACACCCCACACCTTGTCACAGTAAACCATCCACCCTGCCATAGGACACCAGTCACCTAGTCACATGACATCATTACACCCCCACACCTTGTCACAGTACACCAACTACCCTGCCTCAGTACACCAGACACCCTGTCACACTACATCATTACACCCCCACATCCTGTCACAGTACATGAACCACCCTGTCACAGTACACCAGCTATCCTGTCACAGTACATCAACCACCCTGTCACAATACACAAACCAACTTATCACACTACATCATTACACCCCCACACCTTGTCACAGTACACCAGCCACATTACACCAGCTACCCTGTCACAGTACACCAACCACCCTGTCACAGTACACAAACCACCTTGTCACACTACATAATTACACCCCCACACCTTGTCACAGTACACCAACCACCCTGCCACAGTACACCAGCCACCCTGTCACAGTACATCATTACACCCCCACACCTTGTCACAGTACACCAGCCACCCTGCCACAGTACACCAGCCACCCTGTCACACGACATCATTACACCCCCACACCTTGTCACAGTACACCAACCACCTCGCCACAGTACACCAGCCTCCCTGCCACACTACATCATTACACCCCCACATCTTATCAGAGTACACCAGCCACCTTGTCACATGACATCATTACACCCCTCACCTTGTCACAATACACCAGCCACCCTGTCACAGTACATCATTACACCCCCACACCATGTCCCAGTACACCAGCCACCCTGCCACAGTACACAAGCCACCCTGTCACACGACATCATTACACCCCCACACCTTGTCACAGTACATCAACCATCTTGTCACAGTACACCAGCCTCCTTGCCACACTACATCATTACACCCCCACATCTTGTCAGAGTACACCAGTCACCTTGTTACACGACATCATTACATCCCTACATCCTGTCACAGTACACCAGCCACCCTGGTACTACACCATTACACCAGCCTCCCTGTAAAATAAAGAGTAATATACCAGACAAGCATAAGATTTTAAGACATTTTGAAGGATGTATTATGTGTACATGTCACTTTCAAACTGCCACAATTACCTCTGTTATCAAATAACCATTATGGCTTCCATTTGAACGTGCTGTCAGTTCTCAATTAGTTGATATTCCTTAATGACACAAGAATGAGTAACCATTAGCTATCACATAAACAGACACACACATGTATGTTTTCATCATTATTATAAATGAATATTCCTCCTTTTGGAATAAAAGACTGTAACAATTGCTAGCCGGTCTCCGTGGCAAAGGCATTAAGGATATGGTTCGTAATTCTGCGTACCTGTGTTCGAAACACAGCTGTGACTGATTTGGCAGCAGACCGTATCGCGCTGGGTTTTAACGTGTTGGTACGAGAGCTGGTCGTTCAGAAAGCAATGGCAAACTACTGAACGTAGGCTTGCCAAGACATCAACAACAGTCCTGGTGTTGATAGCAATATCATGTAAATAGGATATGAAAAAAAACAATTTCTAAGTGAATGTGCTAATTTTCATGATGTGTTGTGATATTAATAATGAGTAATTTCTAAAGTCTGGTTTCAGACATAAATTTCACTATTGCTTTGAGATCCCAAATACCTTTGAAGAGCTTTACTTAAAGTTAAATTTCACTGACAGTAACCTGTTACATTTTGATAATTATAATCTACTAAAAAATTTAATCTCAGCTTTTTAGTTATATTATTTTATTTTGTACTTGTGAGTGGTTCTTTTTAATGATGCACTCCAGTTGACTTGAGGTGGTTAAAGTTAGCTGCATATCGTGTACAGGTCGTAGCAGTCAACTCTAGCATTTTTTGGCTGTTTGTGATTCCTGGGCAGGTTAATTAATGTTCAGCTATTTACAATTGCTTTCTGAATGACCAGCACTCATACCATTATATGGAAACCAACGCAAGGCAGTCTTTTTCCAAATCACCCCCAGCTGTGTTTTGAACGTGGTATGCAGTTTTATGATTTGTATTCTTAACCCTTCGCCACAGAGCCGGCTGATCTTTCCAATCGTCACAATATTCTACAATGCCTCTCTTCTCATTAAATGATAAAAGAACACTTTTGTGATTGTTGTCTCTTTCTTAATGTTTGATGTGAGATGGTAGCAGAATGAATATTGCACTAGCATGCCAAGATAGTGGTCCTGGTGCAACGGACAGTGACTTAAAGTTAAGTCCATTTACATGTGATTTAAAAGTATAAGTTGAAATCCGTTATCTAAATAAACTATATATACTATTATAACAGTCGCTTAAAAGTCGACAGGGTTGACTTCATTGCACCGGGTTTTATCCCATATGGCTCAGTCTCTTTCTGCAGCACGGAAAGCGTCGCACCAAGCACGAACTCCGTAGCTCCAGTGACAACCCACAGGAGTCTCAGAAAAATTTAATTTGTGAACCGAAGGACGCGGCCCGGAATCGAACCCACAACCTCCGGAGCCCGAGTCAAATGGCTTGACCACTTCACCACGGAGACTCATTTATATAATATATACTATTACTATTATAACAGTAGAGTTGAACAGGATATTAATAACTACTACTTTTGTGTGATACTGGTGTTTGATATGAAATATGTGATTTTGGAAATCACGGCCACAATGAATAATTATTACTTCCTTGTGAACTCACAAAACACATGGCCAATAGTGATATTTTATTACTTCCCTGTGCACTCACAAAACACATGGCCGCAGTACAGCCGGACAAAACAGCAGAATATAGTTCAAAGTTTAAAAGAAAATATTCAAAATCATAATAGCCATCATGTGTCTTGCCAAATGGCATAGGTGTTAATTTTTCTCCACAGAGCCTGGCCCTTGCTGTTTTGGATCAGTTTACACTAATCCTCTATGTACCATCTTAGGCCACCCAAAATCATGTATCTCTCAGCCTGCCTCTATCTCTTCTTCAGCTGATATTTCCAGTTGTTACAATGTTTCACAAATGCCTCTCTTCGTGTTATAGGATCCAAGAACATTGTTACCGTGTGACTGTTAACTGTCTGTGATTGTTGTCTCTTTGTTAATGTTTTACTGTCATTAGCACCTTCCAGGCAATAATAGCTGTTACTGTTAGTTATTCTGGGACATGGGAGTAGTAGGCTATACGGTATTCGTAACATGTTGTATCTGGAATCACATCTCATTGTCTTTAAGTTCCTTCTAACTTGGATTGTAATTTGTTCGTTCACATGCCAAGATTCATTGACATGCAGCAGAATATAACATTTCATTTCAGTACTCTTTTTCTGCCAGTCAGCGAAAGTGACTACATAAAATACTATTAAAGTATTATACACTATATTAGTTGTTCAATTAAAATAACTAACTAAACATTTTAAAAGAAACAGGTGAAAAAAATTACTCAATATCACGTTTGACACCGTCACCTCTCCTGTTCCAAGTTTGAAAATAGTAACTCAAGAAAAAAAACACAACCATTCACCACTGCCGTCCTGTGGTCTGCTAGCCAAAGTCTGTACTCTTTTTCTGCCAGTCAGCGAAAGTGATTACATAAAATACTATTAAAGTATTATACTATATTAGTTGTTCAATTAAAATAACTAACTAAACATTTTAAAAGAAACAGGTGAACAAAATTACTCAACCACGTTTGACACCGTCACCTCTCCTGTTCCAAGTTTGAAAATAGTAACTCAAGAAAAAAAACACAACTACAACCATTCACCACTGCCGTCCTGTGGTCTGCTAGCCAAAGTCTGTACTCTTTTTCTGCCAGTCAGCGAAAGTGACTACATAAAATACTATTAAAGTATTATACTATATTAGTTGTTCAATTAAAATAACTAACTAAACATTTTAAAAGAAACAGGTGAACAAAATTACTCAACCACGTTTGACACCGTCACCTCTCCTGTTCCAAGTTTGAAAATAGTAACTCAAGAAAAAAAACACAACCATTCACCACTGCCGTCCTGTCGTCTGCTAGCCAAAGTGACAACTTAACTTAGCAGTTCTTGACTAAACTAAAATACGTACATCAAACTTTTGAAAAGATTAGCTAGATGATTATAGTTTCAACAGTTTTAATGTCCGAGATCAGTTCTGCAAACCGTTTCCAACCACTGGTGCGTCTCACACGTTATTTACATCCGTATCTATTTCAGGCAATCTTCCTGATCTTGTGTTGTTAGCGTGTAACGGCTAAACTGCTAAACCAGTGGTTCTCAACCTTTTTTGGCCCATGCTCCCCTTCACCATATTTTCAGAACGTCACCCCCCCCACCCTCTTTTCGTATTTCCTACCTAAACATTTGACCCGTGCCCCCCTTCACCATATTTCAGAACATCATTCCCCCCTTTCGTGTTTCCTACCTAAAAATCCCTCCCCACCCCTACACAGTATACGTAATAATGGAAGCTAAATTTAATAGCACATACTAAAACACGTCTAGACGTCCACATAAAACGTGATTTGTGGGTCTACTTACTTTATAAAATGAGTTTTAGAAGGGTGAGACGTACAGAACCGTACAGTATGAAGGGAAAAACAATATCAAGTAATCGGTTCTTGTATTAATGCGATCTTGAAATAATCTTAATTCCCCCCCCCCCTTTGGAAGCCCCAAAATTCCCCCTGGGGAGGGGGGGGGGAAATTCCCCACCGGTTGAGAACCACTGTGCTAAACTTATACAAACGTTTTACCCGGGAAGAAAATTACTCGAGTACTTTCCCCTAATTATGTATTCGATATGTCGTGAACATGAAGCCCATAAGCGGGCACTCTCCCGCTGTTTATACTTCACCTCGACACCGCAAGGTACAAGAGGAACATGATGAGATGAGATGAGATATGTCGTGTCTTTCTTCATCATCATGTGCCATGCTAACTGGTAAAGTCTTTCGTGCATATCCACAGATCTCGATCCCTGGCGTTCTGGAAATAAACTAATTAATTGTTAGCTACGTTCCTTTTTCGTACACAGATCCCTCTGGACAAGGGTTTGAGTCTGTTTACAGTGAGACACGTAACATCTGTAGTTTTAAGTCCGATACATTGTTCAGGTCGTATGAACGCAGCAACGAGCTTGAATCTATTCTATCAGAGTGAGGTAGGGTCATACACTTTCCTCCTGACCTCGTACTGAAGCGTCATATCTACAGGGTCTGTGTTGTAGAGCTGCTCATCTCTTCTCCAAGCTCACACACAGCGGCGTGTGCTGACCGGTACTGCAATTTCGCATGTGCGAATAGGCACAATAGGATGTAGCCAGGTGGTGATTCAACACAGCACAGACCAATTGGCTGTGATTTGACCCAAGGTGGTAACGTTTCCTGTACTTGTTTGATGTGTTGACAACAGACTTCAACCAGATGCTCAAATGCATTACAAGAATTGCTTTCTAACAGGTGCACAAGGCCATACAGGTTGAAACAGAGGGATGGAAAAAATGACTCAGTAATAGTTTCTTCTTCCTTCTTCTTTTTCTTCTTTTTCCTTATTCTTCTTCCTTATTCTCGTCCTCCTTCATCTTCTTCTTCGCCTTCTGCTCCTATTCTTCTTCCACCCCTCTTCTTCTTTTTCTTCTCCTCCATTATCCCCAGTTGGGACACAGACCGAGTCATAGAATTGATCCACGACACCAAAGCCCGAAATATGTGGGGAGACATGAACAACTTTGTCACCTTGCAAGGCACATGGTGATGATGACAAATACATATATAAAAGGAAACACACATGCACGCACGCACACAAACTGAATCTCAAACTCTTCAATAAATGTCGGCTGCAGAGTCCAACACCCGCTGTTCTGCGTTTGCATTCATAAAGGCTTTTTTCTAGTCCATCCCCTGATGTTGTCTACCCAACATGTAAATGTTGTCTTCCTCTTCCAGTCCATCCCCTGATGTTGTCTGCCCGCATGTACATGTTGTTTACCTCTTCTAGTCAATCTCTTAATGCCGTCTACCCTACATGTAACGTTGCCTTCCCCTTCATGTCAATCCCGTGATATTGTCTACACACACGTAACGCTGTCTTCCTATCTCAGTCCATCTCTTGATGTTGTCTGCCCACATGTAACGTTGCCTTCCCCTTCATGTCAATCCCTTGATGTTGTCTACACACACGTAACGTTGTCTTCCTATCTCAGTCCATCTCTTGATGTTGTCTGCCCACATGTAACGTTGCCTTCCCCTTCATGTCAATCCCTTGATATTGTCTACACACACGTAATGTTGCCTTCCTATCCCAGTCAATCTCTTGATGTTGTCTACCCACATGTAACGTTGCCTTCCCCTTCATGTCAATCCCTTGATGTTGTCTACACACACGTAATGTTGCCTTCCTATCCCAGTCAATCTCTTGATGTTGTCTGCCCACATGTAACGTTGCCTTCCCCTTCATGTCAATCCCTTGATGTTGTCTACACACACGTAATGTTGCCTTCCTATCCCAGTCAATCTCTTGATGTTGTCTACCCACATGTAACGTTGCCTTCCCCTTCATGTCAATCCCTTGATATTGTCTACACACACGTAATGTTGCCTTCCTATCCCAGTCAATCTCTTGATGTTGTCTACCCACATGTAACGTTGCCTTCCCCTTCATGTCAATCCCTTGATATTGTCTACACACACGTAATGTTGCCTTCCTATCCCAGTCAATCTCTTGATGTTGTCTACCCACATGTAACGTTGCCTTCCCCTTCATGTCAATCCCTTGATATTGTCTACACACACGTAATGTTGCCTTCCTATCCCAGTCAATCTCTTGATGTTGTCTGCCCACGTGTAACGTTGCCTTCCCCTTCATGTCAATCCCTTGATGTTGTCTACACACACGTAACGTTGTCTTCCTATCCCAGTCCATCTCTTGATGTTGGCTACCCACATGTAACGTTGCCTTCCTCTTCAAGTCATTCTCTTAAAGTCCTTCTCTTAATGTTGTCTACTCATATGTAACTTTGTTTTCCTCTTCCAGTCCATCTCTTGATGTTGTCTACCAACGTTATCTTCCTGTAAAGTCCATCTCTTAATGCTGTCTACCCATATGTAACTTTTATCTTCCCCTTAATGTCAATCTCTTGATTTTGTCTACTCACATATATAACGTTGTCTTCCTCCTCAAGTCCATCTATTGATGTTGTCTACCCACATGTAACTTTGTCTTACCCTTCAAGTCCTTCTCTTAATGTTGTCTACCCATATGTAACTTTGTTTTCCTTTCCCAGTCCATCCTTTGATGTTGTCTACCGACATGTAACGTTGTCTTCCTCTCCGAGTCCATCCCTTGATGTTGTCTGCCAAATGTAAACGTTGTCTTTCCCTTCGTGTGAATCTCTTGATGTTGCCTACCCACATGTAACATTGTCTCCCTCTTCTTCGCTCTGTACCAGTCGCTGCTATCGCCATGGGAGACCCAGATTCAGTGGCCACTTCACGTAAAGGATATTGGAGAAACAAGAAAAGAGAGTGTGTGGGCGTGGCTGATGAATGACAATGACGTGAATAAGAATCGCCTTCACCTTTCCTCTTTCTCTCCCCCCCCCCCCCTCTCCCTCTTTGTTTAAAGTATTTCTATGCTCTGGCGATGAGGTAGTTGGTTCAATCCCTACACCGGTTAGTTTGAGTTTGACTAAAATGTTTTCTCGTTCAGAAATCAATGGCAAACAACTGAACGTAAAATTACCTAGAATATCAACCTGGAGCCATCTGCTGATAAGGAAAATGAAAAAACCACCTAGCGGCTGAGTTATTGGAGGTAGGAGTAACAGTTCCTTGGCCTGTTCCTCCAGTGTTTACATCTGTCCATCAAAACTTGACTGGCAGGGGCAGCATCAAACAGGATGTACCGCAGCAGAATCAACCATTTGTTACGGTAACTACTTCAGTTTCGATTATGTAAATAAGAAAGAGAAGACGAGGCAGCACATGGGTCACTAAAGTCTGACTAAAGAACTCCAACTATCGCTTTATATAACAATCGGGATGTGATACAGATCATACACAGAGGGCATTTTAGGGTAGGGAGAGTCTATTCGCAGGGCCCTGCGAATAGACGCTTTGTTTATTCGCAGGGCTGGCCCTGCGAATAGACGCTTTGTTTATTCACAGGGCCCTATGAAAAGAGAGAAGAGAGAGATAGATAATGAAGATAGTGTGCGAGACAGAGATATGAGAAAGATGTGTTGAAAGACATAAAAAAAGTAATAAAGACAAGAAAGAGAGAGGGGGGGAGGGAGATAGAGAAGAAGAGAGAGAGAGAGATGTCTGTATGCCTCTCTATATGTCCGCCTGTCTGTATGCCTCTCTATTTGTCCACCTGTCTGGATGTCTCTCTACATGCCCGCCTGTCTGGATGTCTCTCTGTCTCTGTCTGTCCGTCCGTCTGACAGCCTGCGTGATTTCTTGTTCTCTATCAGTCTACTTGTATCTGTCCATTTGTATATATGTCTATCTGAATCTCTATCTAACAAACTGTCTGTCTGTCTTTCCATATGCATATGTATGTCTGGTTGACTCTGTGTGTATGTATGCGTGTGTCTGACTCTCTATCTGTCTGCCAGTTTATATATCCGTTGTTTATTTGTCTGTATCTCTGACTGCCTGCCTCTCTCTCTCTCTCGGTCGCTCGGCCGGTCAACCTGCCTGTTCAGAGTATTGCAGGGAGAGGTTGAAAGAGATGTATGAATTGGCATGGTGGAACACAGATGATCGACGAGCGAGTGTCGGGTTGGATCTAGCTACCCATCTACCTGTGTACCTACTCATCCACCTACCTGCCTAGCTACCCACATACCTGCTTACTTAACTACCTACCTGTCTACCTACCCACATATCTGCCCCTCTAACGATCTATCTGTCTAACAACTCACCTACCTGCCTACTTAACCACTTTCGTGTCTAACTACCCACCTACGTAACCAACTATGAATATTACAAAGAATTATCGCAGAAGCAACGGAGTACGTGCTTTGTGCTTGATACTTTTGACAACAGCCAGCGGGGAGAGAATGAAGCGGAGGAGAAGAGGTAGGGGAGAGGGGGGAAGGAAAAGGAAGAAGAGGGCTGGAGCCAGAAGGGGTAGAAGGAAAACGGATCGTTTGGGACTCAAAAATGTGTGGGTTGGATATTGGAATTGCCGTAGTGCAAAGCAACGAGGACCAATACTGGAGAAACTGGTACTAACTAAATTACACTCACTTTAAACAACACAATTCTAAATACCCAAAGAGATGAAGGATTGACTTTCACCCAATGAATTGCTGAAAAATTTTAAAAAAAAATGTCCGGCAAGGAAACAAACCTCGAGCTCTTGCCCATCAGGCGGGGACACTATCAACTATGCCACTGACGACACGTTTTCCAATCAACGAAAATGTATAATATAGCCGCAAACTATAAATCACGTGACCAGCCGTGCCCTGCGAATAGACGCTTTGTTTATTCACAGGGCCCTACGGGAATAATCACGTGACCAGCACATAGGGCCCTGCGAATAGATGCTTTGCTTATTCACAGGGCCCTACGAATAGACACTTCCTTTAGGGTAAGAGTAAGAGCGCTCGCTCTTGAATTTCCAGTGCGCGAAAGGCGAGATGAGATAGGTGTTTCAGTCTCTACACTACACCGACATTAAGTTGGACTTTTAAATGTCCAGAAAGCAATGGCAAACTCGTGAACTCACAGTTGCCTAGAAAATCAACCTGGAGTTGATTGCATCGTCCTGTAAAAAAGGACATTTTGCTTTGGTACCCAAAAAATGATTTACCGTCATTGTAAAAAGTATCCCTTACTTATAGTTATAGGGCCTCATTAGGTGATTATGCTCGTTCCGGGGTGATATGCTGATTCAGAGGCGATGTGTTGTCGATCACTTCTGGTTGAGTGTGTGGTGGACTGCTAGACCGATTGGTGGGTCCAGAAACATTTATTGCATCCAACAGTCGGTCTAGCAGTCCACCACACACTCAACCGGAAGTGATTGACAACACATTCAATTTTAGGCACTCTTCCGAACAATGGTCCCAAATTATTTAGTGTAAAATGCATCCCTTACAGGGCCTCATAAGGTAATTTCTAGGGTGATATGTTGTCAATCACTTACGTTTAAGAGTATCGTCGTCTGCTAGACATTAGACCGATCAACGTTTTGAGTGTGTGGCAGGCTGCTAGACTGATAGATGGATACAATAAATGTTTCTGGGCCCGAAGGGCCCTCACTGTCGTCGGAGTGTATATCCATATCTTGTGCATCTGACGACAGTGAGGGCCCTCCGGGCCCAGACACATTTATTGTATCCATCAATCGGTCTAGCAGTCCATGACACATTGAACCGGAAGTGATCGACAACACATTCATTGCTCGTTCCGATATGTATAATTTTTTAAAAGTGGATATACCGATACAAGAGTTTAGAACATGTTTTCTGACAGTGTTTACAACTTTAGTGCCACAATTTCCACATATAACTGTGAAATATTATTGGTACGTATTTCCATTTTCTCAGTTCTATATTTTAGTTCGTAGTTCGTATTTTTTATTATATCAGCTAATGAGGCCCTGTAAGGGATGCTTTTTACGCTAAATAATTTGGGACCGTCGTTCGGAAGAGTGCCAAATTTTATGATTCTTTATTTAAATAAATACATTACACAATAGCACTTGCTTTCCTTCTACTTCTTCTTCTTCTTCTTCAGCATTCCGAGCCATTGAGGTTCTTTGCTGCAAATACAATCTGTCTCCATTCGTCTCTCTGGTGGACCTTCTCTTGCCAGTCGTTGATTCCAAGTGCTTGTAGGTCTGTATGTATATTATCTCTCCACCGCCTTCTTGGTCTACCTCGGGGTCTACGGTCATTTATTTCCTGAGTGTAAGCAAGTTTTGTTTCCCTATTATCTTCCATTCTTTCTATATGCCCCAGCCATTGTAGTCTATTAGCCTTCATGATACCAGTGATTAGCGGGGACTTAAACAAATCATAAATGTCTTTGTTACTTCTTCTTTTCCACTCTCCACTTTGTGTATCCCTAATGGGTCCAAAGATGCGTCTTAAAATTTTGTTCTCAAAGGTTTGTAACAAGGCTTCGTCTCCTTTCGTTGTACTCCAGGTTTCAGAGCCATACAGCACAACTGGTCTGATCAGTGTTTTGTATATTGTGATTTTGGTGTTACGAGATAGCGCCTTTGATTTTAGTAGATGTTGTAGTGCATAGTATATCTTATTTCCAGAGTTGATTCTAGTTTGTATTTCTTCCCTTATGATGTTGGAGCAGTTGAAGATTGTACCCAGGTATTTGTATGTTTCCGTTCTTTTAATGGTCATATTATCTATTTGTATGTGGCCAGAGTTTTTAGCCATTCCGTCTCTTGAAATTACCATATATTCTGTCTTATCTTGGTTGATAACCAGCCCCATCTGTTGGGCTTTTTCCTTTAAGTGAGTCAATATTTCTAATGTCTTTTGTTCACTTTGCCCTATAATATCTATATCATCTGCATAACCAAGCAGCTTGGATGTTCCTCCAATATCACATTCCTCCTTTACCTTCCTTACAACTTTCTCTAGAGCCAGATTGAAGAGTAGCGGCGATAGTGCATCACCCTGTTTCAAGCCAGATGTTATTTGGAAGGGGTCTGATTTCCTGCCTTTATATGTTACTATATTATAAGTATCTTCCATGCATAGTTTGGTCATGTTAATTAACTTCCTTGGTATTCCAAATTCCTGCATAACATTCCATAGACTATTCCTATGGACACTATCATAAGCCTTTTTAAAATCCACAAAAATGTTATGGAGATCTCTTTTATATTCCCAATGTTTCTCGGCTATTTGTCGTAAGATAAATATCTGATCTATTGTTGATCTGTTTTGTCTAAAACCCGCCTGGTAGTCACCTAATATGTCTTCTGAATATGGTTTTAGTCTATTTAGTAATACTGCGGATAGTATCTTATAGCTTGTGGACAGTAGTGATATTCCTCTATAATTTCCACATTGGAACTTGTCTCCTTTCTTAAAGATAGGTATCAATAATGACTCTTTCCAGTCATGGGGTAATTCTTCTGTCCTCCAGATTTTTATTATTAGTTCGTATAGCTTTAGATGTAATGCATGGCCACCTGCCTTTATAAATTCAGCAGCAATTCCATCAGTCCCAGTTGCCTTATTGTTTTTAAGTCGTGTGATTACATATAGGATTTCTTCAAATGTAGGTTCTTCAATTTGTGGTTCGCATGTTAGAACCTCTTCCTGTGGGAAAATGTTACTTGGAGCTTCACAATTTAGTAATTCAATAAAATATTCTTTCCATGTGTTGCACATTTCTTCATTGGTATTTATCATATTCCCATTTTTGTCTTTTAAACCATATGTGTTTTGTTGGTGCCCTCGTTTCATTGACTTCAGTACTTTAAAAAACTTTCTGGATTCATTTTTCTGGTGATTAGTTTCCAAATCTTTGATTATATTACTCATATATTCTCGCTTCTGCTGTCTGACTATTTTTGTAGCCTCTTTACATTCATTTCTATAATGCTCTTCCTTTTGGATGTTATTGATGTCATTTAACCATACATGTCTGGCATTCTTCTTCTTAGTGACTGCTTCTTCACATTTTTGATTGAACCATCTGTTCTTTCTATGCGTGGTTGACACACCGAGACATTCTTCTGCGGTAGATTGAATTGTATTCTTGATGTTCAACCAAGTTTGGTCAACGCTTTCCTCCAAAGGGTTTTGCAAAGTTTCAAGTTTACATTTTATTTCATCTGTAAATTTCTCTTTGACTGTAATGTCTTGTAGTTTTTCTCTGTTATATGTTGGGTGTAATCTTTGTAATTTAGTATAGAAAGCTCTCTTAAGTTTTATTTTAAATTTTGCTCCAACGAGGAAATGGTCACTATGGCACTCAGCTCCTCTATAACTTCTGACTTGCTGTATGTTTGATGCATTTCTGTTGTTAATTAAAATGTGATCTATTTGATTATAGGTTCTCTTGTCACATGATTTCCAAGTTTGTTTGTGTATATCCTTTCTTTGTAGTCTGGTACTGCTAATCTGCAGTCCTTTGGCTTCTGCCAGGTTGATGACTCTCCATCCATTATCATTTGAAGTTGTATGTAGGCTTTCCATACCGGCCACTTTTTTATTAGTTTGCTCTCTACCTATTTTTGCATTGAAGTCTCCCAGCACAATCAGGATGTCCTGTTTGGGGGTTTCTTCTATGACATCTTCCAGATCATTATAAAAGTCCTTCTACTAGCGAAAGCAATTAATATTATATGTCTCTATCTGTAATTAATAAATGCAGTGGCCCTCCAACATATCGCATTCTTTGACTGCACAGTCTATCACCTAATGAGGCCTTGAAAGGGATACTTTTTACATTAAATAATTTGGGACCACTATTTGGAAGAGTGCCGACATTTTTGTGTGTGCATATCCATATCTTATTTATACGACATCGCTGTCAACACCATCATTTTATGCTGTTGTTGATGTCTTGGCAAGTTTATGTTTAGTAGTTTGCCATTGCTTTCTGAACAACCGGCTCCCACACCAATTCGTTAAAACCCAGTGCAATGCGGTCTGCTGCCAATTCGCGCTCAGCTGTGTTTCGAACGTGGGCAAGCGAGATTACGATCCGCGTCTATAACCCCTTAGCCACATAGTTTAGTTTAGTTCAGTTTAGTCGATGGATCAACATCACGGCACACGGGTGCAACCCATAAGTGCTCCGTTCTCCTCCTAACTCAAACCTGAGTCTGGAGAAACTCAGCTCAGTGCATGAACTCTGTAGCACCGGCGAGGATCCTGAAATACTTGGTAGATTTTTAACTCAAAATTTTGCCTGGGCAGCACCGTTAGGCTACTCTTTTTCGATTTCCAACTGCCAAGGGATTTTTTACGTATACCCACGGGCGTCCGATCTCACTACCTAGAGACCAGAGGAATTACTAGAAGTCCACGAAAAAAAATCCCGGTCATCACCGGGGCTTGAACCCGGAACCTCCAGCACTCGAGGCGGACACCATACCTCGAGACCACACAGCCCCTTAGCCACATAGACCAGCATAAAGGGCATGCAACATTAAAATAAAATTATTACTATTACTGTATACAATGCAGACCTGATAAGGCAAATTCACCTGGAACCCATAAATAGTTCTTCTTATCAGAAATTCTTCTGAGAAGATTTCAAGCATATAGTAATTCTTCTTATCGGAAATTCTCCTGATTAGAGGTCAAGCATATAGCAGTGCATGTACAAGTACAATACAATATTGTTCACCACATCCGAGAATGCCTTAAGCGGTTTGCACTGTTTATAGTATTGTAGTAATATTAACTAGTGGGTTGAGCATCGTTGTTCACTCATTGATGTGAGGCAGCGTTGTCATGTGTTTGGAGGTGATGATATGATCATCATGATGATGGGCTCATATCAGGTGTAACTCGTTCATTAATTCATTTAATCAATCAGTCCAAAGATTGGTTTTGAAGTTGTCCCAAATAATGCCCCTTCATTGCCTCCTGTTGATTAGTTCTCAGCAACACTCAAAGAGAGTCTCTTCAGCTCAACTGAAGTCTATGTCGTACATAGCCATTACGTTAACTAACCTTCTTGCACTCTCATGTGATGTACTTTTTCCCGGGACATCCTCTTTTTCTGTTTCCCTGTATTTTGCCATCAAGTATTCAGTAATGAACTTTTATGGTAAAAACTAGTGGCAAATGTGCTGACGGCCATTGTTAGTTTGGTTTTGGTGAAAAATATAGAAAACTAGTCTTGTAGCAAGAACTTGCTGTTGGTATGTGCAGTGTTAGGACCATTACATTTTTTATGCATTTATATGATGTCTGCGTGTGCATGCATTTATTTGTAGGTTATATGGAACAATTATATGATGTCTGCGTGTGCATGCATTTATTTGTAGGTTATATGGAACAAAAGAAAAAGCAGCGGCTGCAGCAGGATATATCAATATGAACTGCAAACAATTAGGTATATTAACTCCTGTGAAAATAAAAGACATACTAGACACAGACACAAAGTAAGGTATGTACATTGTGTCTGTGTCTAGTATGTCTCTTCTTTTCGCAGGAACTAAATATACCTAGTTGCTTGCAATTCATATTTGTAGGTGGTATTGTGTGTCTATACATGCATGTATTTTGTGTGGTGTATGTGCATACAAATGTTTTATGTGTTTTGTGTGTATGCTTGCACTTGTTTTGTGTCATGTGTGTGTGCATGTACGTTGGTGTGTGTATGTATGATAATTATGTTCAAAGTACCAGACAAGTTCCCCTCCAAACCTATGTTTACAGGACTTGACTTCAGCATTTAACAGCAACAGAAAATATAACAGTTATGACAACAGGCATGAAATGCCAGTATTTTTAGTTAATATAAGAATGAGAGATGGAATAATGATATCACAAAATGACTTACCATAATAGAGAAAATGGCAGGCAAGATGGTTTGGCCGTGTATCATGACCACCGCTGAATAGTAATCCACTCAGAAGGGAGTGAGCAGAGAGTCTGGATGATACTCAAAACATAGAGGCAAAGCCAGGCGGACTTTTAATTAATCAAATTGTCAGCATATCCGAATGGATAAGAACACGTGTTATTAAACATCTGGTGTGCTGATACCAAGGTAAGGGGTTCAACTCCTACACCTGACAGCTGGACTAAACTGTTGACCTCTCATCCTTGACTTGGGGAAGTAAATTACAAATATCTCTAAGTCAAAGTGGGCTCGCCCGATGGGGAGGGACACTGTTAATAGGGAAAGTGAATACTGTACACTCGCAAAATTCAGTCCAGCACTACTAGAAATGGTGTGTATGGACTACACTTAAGTTCAAAGTGAGCGGGCGCACGCACAAAATAAAGAAATGAAAATTCAGCATAGGGACTCTTCAGTGTCATTTGAAAAATGGGGTGGAGCATTTGTGGGAATGTCCTGAGTGCAGTGATGTAGATTTTGTAATTCAGTTTTCATTATTTCACAAAGAGCAACATCACCCAGGTGTTAAGAATGCCTCACAAATATTGGATAAAAGGCATCAGTGAAGAAATAAGCACCTCATTGTATGAGGCATAGCATCAGTTTATTTCAGAACATTTTTTCATATCCTGATTCTAAGAGGTAAAAGGAAATGAGAAGAAGAATAAAACATTAACAAGATTGTGAAGATTTTATTGTTTCTTTCAAATGAAGAATGGAACTTATTGTTTTGTCTTCAGATCTACTTTTCACGTTGACATAAACTACATTGACAGGGATTATTGCACCTAAGAGTTAAAAAAAAAAGAATGTATGAAATACATTGTTAAATAAACTCTATTTTACCATGTTAACTGTTTTCTTTTTTAATTGTGTGTGAAGTTTCATTGTACTGTTTATTTTCTTTTTAGAGCCTACCCATCACTAAACTTAAGAATTGAAGTTCACAAGGATCAGCATAAAGCTTTGGCCCTGTTACCTGGTCTTCGTTATGATGATATCGGCTATACAGGTGATTATATATTTTAATTACTGTAAATTTACACCTTTGTCACGTGTAGAGATACACACTTGATATTAGAGCGGTAGGGGAAATTAAATATTATAAGACTACGATTGTGAGATTATGCGAAGTGAGATGGGACAGGCAGGCTAAAAGTTTCAAGACACAGGTGAAACAATGCTTTTCTCAGGACATACAAAGAAAATTGTCACTCACAGTGAAGGAGTGGCCCTAATGCCAGCTTAATAGAATGTGTGTGCGTGTGCGTGCATAAAAACATTATAATATATATATATATAATCTTCCACTTCTGCCGTCAAGCGTCGTGTGTCATGGGGAGGAATAATTTGCGCTCCAGCGCTTGATGGGCGGCACTGGATAGTGTCATTCTGTGTAATTGTACAATGTCGTTGATGTTGTCAATCCATTTTCTTCTTGGGCATCCTCGTGGTCTCGTCGCAGATGATCTTTGATGTAGGGCCAGTGATGGTAGTTGATGGTGTTGCATTCTAATGACATGGTCAAACCACTTGATCTTCTGTCTTTCAATAAATGTGGCACAGAGTGTTGATCCTACTGTCTGTATAACAACAGCATTTCTTACTCGGTCTCATATATATATATCAGGCGAACCCATTCCAACTTCAGAGGTACTTGTAATTTACGTCCCCAAGTCAAGGACGATAGGGCAACATTTTATTCCAACTTTCCATTGTAGGGGTTGAACCCCTTACCTCAGCATCACTACACAGGATGTTTAAGAACACACATTCTTATCCATTCGGCCATGCCGACCCACAGCTTGAAGTATAATATATGTTGTTCCTACATGTCGTTTATCCACAGGATCTTAAAACAGATTTTGTACTACCATATTCTGCTGTGGGTCTTACTTTTCATTGATGGTAGATTTCCTAATTTTTAAATTTTGCCAGAGCAGTTGCCTTTACAGCCTGCTCCTTGCAATTTCCAACTAATGAATAGGTAGAATTTTAAACAAAGTTAATGGTTTTCAGGTCAGCCAGATCTTCATAGACTGATGAACATCATGGGTCGAGTGGAACACGCTGCTCTGTATGACAACACATTATCATTTCTGGACTACCAAAGCTTAAATAGACAGGGAATAGGCAGCTACAACAAGGGAATGGTCATGGAGATACGCAGGCATTTTTACGAAATAACCACACCCAAGTCACCTATTCAGGTGAGGTTTTTAATGAAGTGTTGTATTTATGGGGAGCCATGGTAGCATAGATGCTAGACACTTGCCTGTGGTCGTTGGTTCAAATCTGCATCAAGGCAGATTTTTTTTAAATGACCTGGGCTCCTAGGTTAACCTGGCCTAAAATGGGTAAATGTCTTGGAAAGTGAAGGCAACCAATGAGATACTGACCACATCACCCATGAGAGCCGATTGGTCTATAAAACTGTGGGGCTAGCACCATAAGCCCAATGTGCCAAGGCATGTAATAGGGTTCTTTACTTTGTACTTTGCATTTATGTGAGAACGTCATTAATTACTTCCATTTTTGTCTTCACTGCATATAAGAGTCAGTATAATGCTAACCAACATATTTCTCGGTCAAAGAATGTTAACTATGTCCTTCTGAAATAGGTGGTGAATTTTATTTTGAGCTTGTGCCTCTTTTAGAATATTTTCATGACAAAATTTTACTTAGTGTAATATGTTTTGAACATTCTGTATGACAGTATTTCTGTGTTTTCAAATGGATACTTTACATTTAATAATTACTGGAGTGACCATCATCATGTTACTGATGGCCAAGAGCTCGGAGGCAGCAGAATGCTGTGAATATCTTGGGTGACCAGAGTATCTAAAAATAATTGCCTGAAAGATGCTAATGAAAGTAGAACATTATATACAACTGTGGGGCTGAGTGGTCTCGAGGTATGGTGTCCGCCTCGAGAGCTGGAGGTCCCGGGTTCAGGTCCCGGTGAGGACCTGGATTTATTTAAAAAATCCACGTGGACTTCCAGTAATTTCCCCTGGTCTCTGGGTAGTGAGATCGGACTCCCAGTGTGTATTGTTGCTCACGTAAAAAATCCCTTGGCAGGTGGAAATCGAAAAAGAGTAGCCTAACAGGTGCTTTTTTTTTTTTTTTTTTTTGCATATCCTTTATAGGACATCGCTGTCAACACCAGCATCTTTCAGCTGTATGTTGATTTCTTGGCAAGATTACGCTCAGTAGTTTGCCATTGATTTCTGAGCGGCCGGCTCACATACCTCATAAGTTACCGATGCGATTCGAACCACTGCTGATTCTCACCGTCATCACGTTTACCCACTAGAGTATACGAGATTACGGAGAAAAGTCATAACCTCTAAGCCACGAAGCCGGCCTAACGGCGCTGCCCGGGCAAAATTTCGAGTTAAAAATCTACCCAAAGTATTTTCAGGATCCTCGCCATGTGCTACGGAGTTCGTGCACTAAGCTGAGCTTCTCCAGACTCAGGTTTGAGTTAGGAGGAAAATGGAGCACTTATGGGGTTAAACCCGTGTGCCGTGATGTTGATCCAACGACTAAACTAAACTATACAACTGTAAGAAAGAGGTAAACTGTGCTCTTTGTCATATAACAGGAAGAGAGGCACTGGAGAATATTGTGATGACTGGAAATATCAGCGGTAGAAGAGGCAGATAGAGATAAATGATGCCTTATGGTGTAAGACAATGGCGTAGAGGGATGTCGTCAATAGAATTGATTCAGAACACCAGTGACTGAGATTCGTTGAGAAGACAAGAATGCCTACGTCATGCTGCAAAGCACATGATGATGATGAGTGTAAAATTTAATAATGAAGTTAAAAATAACAAAGTTAGTTGCATAGCCTTTTACAGGACGTTGCATTCAACCCCAGCATTATTATGCTGTATGTGATCTCTTGGCAAGTTTATGTCCAGTAGTTTGCCATTGCATTCTGAATGACCAGCACCCATACAATGTAAAAAAACAAAACAACGCAAGGCGGTCTGCTTCCAAATTGGCCGCAGCTGTGTTTCAAACGTGGTATGCAGGATTACAAACTGCACCTGTAACACCTTCGCCATGGAGCCAGCGAATAATGAAGTGTTTTTTTTTTGGTTTTTTTTTGTGCATATCCTATTTACAGGACATCGCTGTCAACACCAGCATTTTACTACTCTTGTAGATGTCTTGGCAAGTTTACATTCAGTAGTTTTCCATTGCTTTCTGAACGGTCAGCTCCCATACCAACACGGTAAGGCCCAGTGTGACGCAATCTGCTGCCAAATCAGTCGCAGCTGTGTTTCAAACGCAGGAGAGCGCCTCAAGGCTTTAGCCACGGAGACTGGCAATAATGAAGTACAAACACAAAAATTAAATAATATATGAACAAAATGGTAAATGAAGTACTAAAATTAGATAATGACTGGGAAGGGGCACCATGGCAAAGTAGTCATGCCAATGCCTTGTGTCTTGAAGGTCATTGGTTCATTTTTAGACTGCGATGTTCATACCATGAGTGCAGTTTTTCTGGAAACCTCTGAGTGTCACCATTGGAGCTTCAGAGTTCATGCTTTGAGCAAACCTCTCAGCAGGTGGCTTGCCATTCTATGAAGAGACAGCCAGATGGGGTGAAACATCGTGCTATGAAGTGTATCCTCTCACCTTTAACCTTTAATAACTGGTAATATGGCTCATCCAAAAGCTTAAAGTACTTCAGAAAGTAGAGACATTGGTTAAGAAAAATACACATTAATGCTACTCTAGCCAAACCAGCTAGATCAGATCGGTGTCTATCTTCAATTGGAAGGTCAGCAGTGGTGGATCGTTTTTCTGTCATTTACATCTTCTTTCAAGTCTGTCATTTAATATCATCTTCCCATTTAAACTGTTGTCTTTCTCTTGCACATTTGCTTTCCACCTTTCCCTCTAGCATGGTTTAAGTTGGTTGTTAATGTCTTAAAAGAGCGTTGAGTTGCTTCATAGAATCTATACATGAACTTATGCATGTGAGACATGGGCAATAAGCAGAACAGATGAGAAACATCTAATGGCAGTGGAAAAGTAGTGTCTGAGGGAAATGCAAAGAATGCCATAGATGGAAAGAAAAACGTATGAGATAGGTTTTCAAGAAACACATGAAAACCATCAACTGATTCAAGAATTCAGACACAGACAATCATGATGTTATGGGGCACATTATGAGAAGAAGTAAACTTGAAAACTTAGTGACTACTGGCAAAATTGATGGAAAAATCAAAGCAAAGATGTAAATGCTTTAATGGGTTGACCACATGGCATAATTGTGATAAGAATACAGAGCTGATTCCAGATTGATGATCATGTAAGATGGCAAACATAACTGGCATGCTGATCCCAGATTGATGATCATGTAAGATGGCAAACATAACTGCTATGCTGATCCCAGATTGATGATCATGTAAGATGGCAAACATAACTGCCATGCTGATCCCAGATTGATGATCATGTAAGATGGCAAACATAACTGCCATGCTGATCCCAGATTGATGATCATGTAAGATGGCAAACATAACTGCCATGCTGATTCCAGATTGATGATCATGTAAGATGGCAAACATAACTGCCATGCTGATCCCAGATTGATGATCATGTAAGATGGCAAACATAACTGCCATGCTGATCCCAGATTGATGATCATGTAAGATGGCAAACATAACTGCCATGCTGATCCCAGATTGATGATCATGTAAGATGGCAAACATAACTGCCATGCTGATCAGCGTGGCACATGATGAATCTGATTATTATTTCTTTTCCAATATTACAGTACTAATTAAGCCAGTGTAAGAACAAATTGGGAAAAAGAATTTAAATCTCAATGCAACAAAAACAAAAATATTGACAACTGAGCAAGCAGATAGGACAATAGATATATTTATCTTCAGAGAAATTACAAAAAGTGAGTAGTTTTGAATATCTAGATTCTCTGCTGATGAATTATGGAAAATTGATGATAAAAGTTAAAAGAAGAACAAACATTGCTCTACAAAAACTATAGCAATAGAAACCTTTATAGATTGGAACATATAGAACAACAAAAATGAATACAAAGAGGTTGCATACTTCCTGTGACAGCATACAGTGTGAAACATAGATATTTAACAAATCAGCTGAAAAGCACATATCCACATTTGAATATGAATGTCAGCAATGTAGATTTACAGCAGTGTAGGTGGATTCAAGATGTGATAGATAATTTACACTAATGGCATCAGAAGCAGGACTTATGATAGAGATACATTTTTAAAAACTGTTATGAGGGAGGGGGGATGGGCGAAGTTTTACACAGGACATGCCACTGGATGATGATGATTATGTCTTTTAATGTGCTCAAAATATTGTATTTACAAGAATACTTGTGGTAACAGAAAACAGCTTACATTAGTGTGCATACCCTCATTGGTAATGACTGACTGACTGGCACCTTGCCGTCTTGACAGACGATAGTTTGTAAAATGGGGTTATACCTCTCCATAACACAAAGCCTGGGCTGAATTTAGAAACCATGTGTTGTCCATGCAGCAAGATCCCTCTCTTGACCTGTCTAGTTTACTCTAGAAGAAAGGTAACACCAATACATCTGGAACAAGACAAGCTGCAGAAGCTGCCGGATCAGCAAAGCAATACTCTAACTGTCCGCCTGTCGGAGCTTTCCATCTTAGACCAGTTGCAGACTAAGGCTTAGGGTCTGGTCTGCCCTGCCATGACATTTAGACTTTACATTGCATTTCCTCACAGTAGAGTAAAGCTTGTACCTTCCCAATTGCACTCCTCCGCCCGAAGCCGGTCAAATGAAAGGATTGCTATGTGTTTTCAGATATCCCTGAAGCTAACAGGCATGATGGACACAATGTTTACCATTTGCAGCAGTGCAACATTTGGTGGTCGTCAGCGGGCCTCAATCATGTTGAAGTCTTGCAACTTGTTAGTTCACAGAGAATCTGGATTATCAGAGCAGATTCCAGACTGGTGGGGACTCAAGTTTCTTCATCTGTTGCCTGAAGTGCCAGATAATTACAGACCGCTTCAGCCGCCAGATTCAGTTGGGAAAACATTTTCCTACCATGTTGTTGTTACCTTGAGAGATACTGATACAAACGGCAGAACACAACATGCATCATATATAAGATATTTCATAGACAACATCAGCATTGCCGCTTATCAAAATTTTTACCCAAACTTAGCCAACATGCTTCATGATTATTATACCATGAGAATCTCGGTCGTACATTTTTCTCCCAGTGTTTCAGGTCGATTCACTGACCATTGAAACCTTTCAAGACCCCACTGATGAATTAAAAATTCACTGTTTCATCAACAAGGAAGGTGCCATCAAGTGGTATGGCTGTGTAGAATACTACGAAGTTATGTCTGAGCCAGAATTAGAGCCTCCAGCTTTCTTGTGCAAATATCCGTCATCTTCTGAACAGTGATGCCACTGCTGCAATTAAAAGAAGTACTTTCAACCAAAGAGATTGTTACATTTCATGGACATAAAGGTTTTTCTCATGTTTTGTACTGGATTTGTTGCCTTCTCCCTCTGTGAGTTTTTGTATTCTGTTAGAGTATCATTATCATCATGTGCCAAATGGCATAGACCTTCATGTCTCTTCACAGATCTCGGTACCTATCCATCAATTGATCATATTGCCCCTTTAAGTTGCATGTCCTTCACAGGATGTAGCAGTCAACCCCAGCATTTATGCTGTTCGTGATTCCTGGGCAAATTTTACGTTCAATAGTTGCCCCTTACCACTGCCTTAATCCACCCAGCATCATTTCTATTGGTCTGCCTCTACCTCTTCTGCCATTGATCTTTTGAGTCATCACAATGTTTTCAAATGTCTGTCATTACATTTTATTACCAAAGAACATTGCTCTTTTTTATAGTTGCTATAATGTTCTACTTCCATTAGCTTCTTCCTAGGCAATCATTGTTAGTTAATGTGACAGTCCAGGGTATTCACAAGATTCATCTCAGAAACCAAATCTCAGCTGCCTTTAGGCTCTTCCTACTTTTCACATTACAAGGTTCATTGCCATTCAGCAGAATGGGTTTCATACAAAATGTATGCTCTTTCTTTTAAAGTGTAAAGGTCACATATCTCTATGTTTCCAAAATTATAGTCATGTTTACAAGGTGATATTAAATTATAACAAGGACAAAACAAAACAAGAAATATAGGTGACAATTACAGGTCAAAAATACTGGTCTTCTGTGATAATGATGATGCTGTTATGAAGTTGCTTATGAGGTCTGTTCAAAAAGTTTTGGATCTTTGGTTGGGAAAGAAACAATTACTCAACTGGAGGTTATCTTGGATATATCAACCTCAAGCACTGGCTTGCTGTCCTTAATAAGTTAAGTTTTGTGTTTGAAGAATTTGCTGTATTTCATCATATCTTTTATTATGTTACATTACTTTGTTACATTCACTTGAAAAACATGCTATTTTTGGTACTATATCAATGATCTGATATTAATATGCTCATGTTTACTATATTTGAGAACATAAGTGATGTTGTAAATTGTGATAACAGAAATGTTAATAAACCTTAACCAGAATATAACACACCAAGATTGTTAAGTGAAAGATACTGGCCTGGACAACTGGTCTGCTGTGATAATTGTACAACAATTGATCCATGACAATTCGTGACCAGGCGATGTAATCATCTACATGGATGGCTCTGTGCTAAGAGTTGAAAGAAGTGTCTGGGGGTTTGTGGTTAAAGTTGGTGGATGGTGTTAGGTGCAGGAGAGTCTAGCATATGAGACCATAACATCTAATCTGAAAATGGAGGTGGAGGCAGTCACGTTGGTGTTCTGATGGCTGGAAGACAAACAGCACACACGTGTAAAAATTATAACGATCCTTTGGAATCATGTGTATAGTGCAGAAGGATGAGTAGATCATCATTACTTGGAGAGGATGGTGCTGCAGGGAGTGACCAGAGGATTTGACCAACATTCACAACTCTGAGGAAAGGACAGATAGACATATTACTGAGACTCTTCAGTGGCTGTTGAGGACGGAGCATTTATGGGAATGTCCCAAGTGCTGTGATCTCTGTTCTTGAGTCAACTCAACTGAGCTGTACTCAACTCTTGGAAATATCAAATACCAACACTGACTTTCCATCATTTGCAGGTGAAGATTAACAGTTGAAGAAATGTTTATATGTTAACTTGTATAAGCATCTCATTTTGGATTTTTTGTGTGCATTATTTTGTTACATTCCCTTGAAAAAACATGACATTGTTATTGTTATATCAAAGATCTGATATTTACATAAGATTATACTTCTTCAGGATGACATTAATATTATATTAAAGAACTGATTACATGTGATTACATAAGATTATTCTTATTCTGGGCGACATTGTTATTATATCAATGATCTGATATTTCCATGTTAGTGTTTAATATATTTTATTATAGATTTTAAAGATTGAGAATGATCATTGTTTAGATAACAAATTAGTCTTTTGAAGAGGCTAGAAAACTGTTAATACTCAGACATGCAGAGATTTGTGTTATTAAAGATCTGCAGTATTAAGTTGAGTGGCAGAAGACAAGTATTTTTGATGAGGGATATTAATAATAGTTTGAGAACTAGTTTAAAGGGTGATCAACATGAATGCAGTGTTGTGTGTTTGTGCATTAGAGAGTATATGTGTATACATGCAAGATGTCCCTAACACCACCATGAATGAATCCTCCACATACTTCTTACTCAATGCTTCTTCATCACCTGTTGCTGAAAGACAAAATAGAAATGGTGAAAAAGAAGATGAAGAATAGGAAGTTTCAGCATAGAACGAAGAAAAAGGAAGGATGATGTTGAAGAAGTTGTAGGTGGCAGCATGACAGAGTTAACAGATTAAGTGCCATAGGATGATTAATTGTCTTAAGCGTCATATCTGCCATGGACTTATATTGCCAAAATTGTGTCATTGGTTATAAAACTGCTATCATATTAACAAAATTAAAGTCATAACTGTGACACAGCTCTACTTCCCATTTTGTTTGCCATTCCATGTTTGTTTGGTCGAAACCTACATTTTGTTTGGCACTAAATCTGTTAATGAGAATATTGTCCTTATGTATTATTCCAAAAGAGAATTGCTGAAAGTTTACTGGTGTGTGCAGATGAGGATACAGTACAAAGTCTCTTCATAAAGTATTTCACTTTGCTGGGAAAGATAAAATTACTCACCTGGTGGTATGAAACCCAAATCCCCATCAAATTACTCTCTTTGAGACTCTTCACACTTCTCCCAGCAGTCCTGACATTGATGGAAGCATTTCAGTAAGGCCTCTTTGGGAGTGGAGTACAACATGACTATCATGTCCAGCCAAGAATCACAAGGAGCTATGGTGGGAAAGATGGAGCCTGATGAATCCGAAGAATATTGTGTTTGGCTAAGAAAATTTGAATCAGATGCAGCGAATACAAAAGATGAGACTTGTGGGTAATGGGAGCTTGGCAGCTCCGTCATGATGCCAATAGTGATTTTTTAACACTGGGATGAATGTAAAGTCATGAACATGACATTGTACTGTGCTTCTTCTAGACTCTAGCCAGCATGGTGAGAATACCTGGCAACAATCACATATGTTAGATTCAACTGTCATACATGCCTTGATAATGTCACACATTCTATAATCATGTAAGGGAAAAAAAATGTCCAAAAGCAATTTCCTGTGATCACAATTTTGAATGTATGGAGGAATAGGTGGCGAATCTTTCCCTCTTGTTATTATCAGTGTAATTCCCTGTAATCTTCACTAATGCATCTGCTATAATCATATGAGATTCAACTATAACACCCGCTATAATCATGTAGGATTCAACTATAACACACACTATGGTCATGTAAGATTCAACTATAACACCCGCTATAATCATGTAAGATTTAACTATAACACCCGCTATAATCATGTAAGATTCAAGTATAACACCTGCTATAATCATGTAAGATTCAACTATAACACACACTATGGTCATGTAAGATTCAACTATAACACCCGCTATAATCATGTAGGATTCAACCCTAACACCTGCTATAATCATGTAAGATTCAACCCAACACCCGCTATAATCATGTAAGATTCAACCCTAACACCCACTATAATCATGTAAGATTCAACTATAACACACACTATGGTCGTGTAAGATTCAACTATAACACCCGCTATAATCATGTGGGATTCAACCCTAACACCCGCTATAATCATGTAAGATTCAACCCTAACACCCGCTATAATCATGTAAGATTCAACCCTAACACCCGCTATATTCATGTAAGATTCAACCCTAACACCCGCTATAATCATGTAAGATTCAACCCTAACACCCGCTATAATCATGTAAGATTCAACTATAACACCTGCTATAATCATTTAAGATTCAACCCTAACACCCGCTATAATAATGTAAGATTCAACCCTAACACCCGCTATAATCATGTAAGATTCAACCCTAACACCCGCTATAATCATGTAAGATTCAACCCTTACACCCGCTATAATCATGTAAGATTCAACCCTAACACCCGCTACAATCATGTAAGATTCAACCCTAACACCCGCTATAATCATGTAAGATTCAACCCTAACACCCACTATAATCATGTAAGATTCAACTATAACACCTGCTATAATCATTTAAGATTCAACCCTAACACCCGCTATAATCATGTAAGATTCAACCCTAACACCCACTATAATCATGTAAATTCAACCCTAACACCCGCTATAATCATGTAAGATTCAACCCTAACATCCGCTATAATCATGTAAGATTCAACCCTAACACCCGCTATAATCATGTAAGATTCAACCCTAACACCCGCTATAATCATGTAAGATTCAACCCTAACACCCACTATAATCATGTAAGATTCAACCCTAACATCCGCTATAATCATGTAAGATTCAACCCTAACACCCGCTATAATCATGTAGGATTCAACCCTCACACCCACTATAATCATGTAGGATTCAAGCCTAACACCCGCTATAATCATGTAAGATTCAACCCTAACACCCGCTATAATCTTGTAAGATTCAACCCTAACACCCGCTATAATCATGTAAGATTCAACCCTAACACCCGCTATAATCATGTAAGATTCAACCCTAACACCCGCTATAATCATGTAAGATTCAACCCTAACACCCGCTATAATCATGTAAGATTCAACCCTAACACCCACTATAATCATGTAAGATTCAACCCTAACACCCTCTATATTCATGTAAGATTCAACCCTAACACCCGCAATAATCATGTAAGATTCAACCCTAACACCCACTATAATCATGTAGGATTCAGCCCTAACACCCGCTATAATAATGTAAGATTCAACTATAACACCTGCTATAATCTTTTTAAGATTCAACTATAACACACGCTGCTGTCGTGTTGGAGTCAACTGTAACACACGCTGTTGCCATGTTGGACTCAACTGTCATACATGCTATTATCATTTTAGATTCACCATCATGTAGTGCTTTGTGGATACATTGTGTGAATAGCTTTGGAAAGCTATCTATGACGATAATGTAGAGTTATATAGCTCGGAATAGGACTTCTTCGATTCGACTCGACCATGGCATTACCCCTACCCTGTTCAACCTCAAGAAAAGTCATATTATGGTCCATCCCTGGCTTAGATTAATAATCCCGTGACTGAGTCAGCCGCAAATAGCAGCCGTCTGTGTTTTACCCACACAAGCTTATTAAATTGAAGGTGATTGTTATCCATTTGGGATATTGGCTCTGATGTAAGGACTCCTTGTGGGGTGACTTATTATGTCAGCCATTCTGCTCTTTTGTCCCCAGAGTTTAATTTTTATTTTAAAACATGTCTGAAAGCAAGAACTTGCTGTAGGTCTGTAATGTGATAAGGCCATCATATTGTGTATGCCTGAATGCACGGAGGAATAGGTGACCAGTTTTTTCCTCTGTTGGCAAATGATGAACGCAGGCTCATGACATTATCAGTGCAGCTCTGTATCAACTACACTAACACACCCGCTGGAGTTTAATTAACTCTTGCAGTACTGCGCCCAAGTTTTTACAATCCTGTTTCCATGCCAATATCACAGGGTATGACACCTCAAGCACTGTTTCACTGGCAAATGTATTAGTTGTGTTGGTTGACTGGGCCCCTCATTCTCCCAATGTACCTCTCGTGTCTGACCGTGCCAATTCTAACTTCCAAGTCGCTCATTCTGGACAACAAAGTGGCGTAACTGACGTCAAAGTCCTACCATTTTCCCTCTATAGCAGAGCGACATTTGTCACGAGTTTTCTTTCCTGGATGTGAATCCAGAGAATTTGAACCCACACCCACCACATGAAGTCAGTGTAAGTTAACTCATCCGCGACAGACATAACAGAAATTATAACATTGTCTAAGTGATGTAAGCTACTGTGTTGTTATGTTTCTCTGTAAATCAATGTTGTTTTGTATGAAAGAAAAATGCAGTTTTAAACCCCAAGGACTCACAATACAAGCAAACACATAATGTATATATATGATTAGTCCACATAAACAAAATAATGAATGCAGGCGGATATTGGCGAAAATAATCTACTAATATAATAAAAGTAAGACAAATATCAATAAAATAAGTAAGAATAAAACCCAACACAACTGTCTGACGTTTCGGTAGTCACTGCCTTTGTCAAGAACAAAACAAACATTGATACAAGAAAATTAATATGAAATTAAAACACAATAAATGTAATAGGGATATTTACAAGTCGGGAGGTGAAATGTCGTAGACCTGAGTAAGCTGTCATCCACTGCTGTTATGGTTTTATCTTGTGGTCAACAATACGGCCATTTGTGTCAGGACTTTCATAGTGACGCTGCAGTGGATCATTCTTTGACGTTATCAGCTTATATCAATAGACTGTTGTATAAATCTGAAACATGGAGAAGTACTAACAACAATCATGAAACAATTGCAGTTTCATTAACTGGTGCCTGCTCAGAATAGAACTTAGATGGTAGGACAGAATTACTAATGCAGAGCTGAGTGAGAGAGCTGAGTGGTCTTGAGGTATGGTGTCTGCCTCGAGTACTCGAGGTCCCGGGTTCAGGCCCCGTTGAGGGCCGTGATTTTTTCTAGTAACAAAATTCCCCTGGTCTCTGGGTAGTGAGATTGGACGCCCGTGTGTATTGTTGGGCACGTATAAAATCCCTTGCCAGTTGGAAATGGGAAAAAGAGTAGCCTAACGGCGCTGCCAAGGCAAAATTTTGAGTTAAAAATCTACCCAAAGTATTTCCGGATCCTCGCCGGTGCTACGGAGTTCGTGCACTGAGCTGAGATTCTCCGGACTCAGGCTTGAGTGATGTTGATCTGTCGACTAAACTAGTGAGAGAGCTAGACATATTCCAGCGAACCAAGAGGTGGTGAAAAGACACTGGCGATGGATAGGACACACATTGAGAAAACTTGATAATAATGTAACTAAAAAGTCTTTCTTCTGGAACGCACAGAGAAAACGAAATATATGATTAACTAAAAATATGTGGAGAAAAGAATTATAAACAGAATACTAAGGGGAGAACATGGAGGGGACGATAGGAGATAGCAACAGATAGGACGGCTTAGAAAGAGATGGTTGAGGGCCTTTGCTTCAACACGGGATACATGGCAGAAGAAGAAATGTTTTTTTTGGTATTGGATTATCATTATCGTCCAAGAAGTCTGCGCCCGTATGAGTAACTAGTTTATTACCGACCCCTGCTAAAGCTTGAGTTACTGAAATAGTACTGTAAATACACGCATGCTGCTTTCTATCTTACTTTAGGAGAAGTAATATTTAGCAACGCATAAATGAAAAGATCAGCGGGTGAAGAGATAGAGGCAGACGGATAGAAATGATGCTGGTGGCTTAAGACGGTAACATAGAGATATATAATCAATAGAATTGATATAGAACACCAAAGACCGAGATCTGCGGGGAGACCTGAACTGCTACGTTATCTGGAAGGCATCATCATCATCATCATCATCATCATCAAGTGGCATGCCAGCCGACATAGGAGATTATGTCTCTTCACATATCTCGGTCTTTAGTGGTTTGGATAAACTGCTGCTGATATGCCTCCATGCCACTCTCTCAGTCAATCCAGCATAATTTCTCTTGGTCGTCCTCAGCTTCTCTTTCCCCCGATCTTTCCAGGTGTCACGATGTTCTCAAATG
This sequence comes from Cepaea nemoralis, assembly GCA_014155875.1. Classification (NCBI taxonomy): domain Eukaryota; kingdom Metazoa; phylum Mollusca; class Gastropoda; order Stylommatophora; family Helicidae; genus Cepaea; species Cepaea nemoralis. The sequence continues at coordinate 985,470 of JACEFZ010007551.1, forward strand.
CCTCTCTTCTCATCACATGACCAAATAAAGTTGTTTGTCTCTTTCTTATTGTTGTATAATGTTTTAGTTTCATTAGCCTCTTTCAGACAATCATCGCTTGTTACTCTGGATGTACTACTATCTTTGTTTTTGCTATGTTAAAACATAAGTTGTGATTTTCACTATTCTTTTGGGTTTGGGTTATTAGGTTTTCTATACCATTCTGTGATGTGGATAGTAATACTGTATCCTCAGTATATGGAATCTTCCACACTATACACATGATTTCCACAGGCTATGATCACATCTGCTTTATCATGAACTAATACCCCACCCAGTGGTGCAATACCAGCCAATATGTCCGCCTGCTCGTTAGTTATATATTAAAAAAATAAAATAGATGCATATCCTATACCGGACGTCGCAGTCAACCCCAACATTTTTTTGTTTTACTTTGTGATTTCTGGACAAGATTACGTTCAGTAGTTTGCGATTGTTTTTTGAACGATCGGCACTTATACCATTATACGAAAACCAACACAAGGCGGTCTGCTTCCAAATCGCCCGCAGCTATGTTTCGAACGCGGTATGCGTGATTACGAATTGCGTCCGCAACGCCTTCGCCACAGAGAACATATATAGTTATACAACTTGTCCACAAATATTTGTGTCATGTGTAATTCGCGTAGACACACATTAAGAGTGCAAAGTGCTGAGAGCTAGCAGGGAATGCACCTCATGGTGGTAGATTAGAATGCTTGTGGACAACGGGGGGTGGGGGGTGGGGGGTCGTAAGCTTGTGGGACCAAGTGGAGAAGATGGAGGAATAGATTGAGAACCCATATGTGGAAAGTATGAGATTGCGGGGGATCGGCAGGGGTTCTGGAAGAATCTCAAAACTGAGAGGAAAGACCAGGAGAACTTTTAATCAGATAGCGGTGGGAACGATTAGTAGGGTGACTCTTCGCTGGCTGTTGAATGAGGGGACGGAGCACGTATGGGAACTGAACTCAACTTAAGTGCTGAGAAAATCATTGTGTGACCCCAGGGAGGAGACTGGGGCACTTAAGATATCCGTGTGCGGTAAACGTGATTCATCACACACACACACACAAACTACAAAGTCGTTTTACAGCCAAAGTCAAGGCTGCTGGGTTGTCTATGTAATAAAAGGAGTGGCCTTGTTCACTATCTGTGTGATCCAAGATTTGACATGGTGTATGTGATTTAATGCAGGCCAGCCTGCTAAAGTATTTATTTGTTGCTTGTTGTGGTATTCTGTTAAAACGGATAGTAATGCACGTTAGGGAGTCTCCTGGGTTACTAAACGTACAGATAACTAGCATACCGCTGAAGCAAATTGCAGAAGTAATATCTAGGAAGCATAATCATAGGATTGCAGAATAGACAGCTAGATCGAAATCAGATGATATAAAGTAAATGCACTTATGTATAAACAGACACAATTACTGAAACATCCAATATACCTATGTCCGCAAAGCGACAGATTAGAAATAGTATTTTCATATCAACCTTATAAACTTTGACACTATCCAAATCACACATATGCAGAATCAACAACCCCGGGACGAGGTGCCAGAGAAGAGCTTCAGATTTAACCATCACGCTGTCTTTGGTCGTAATCCCGCATACCCGCGTTCGAAACACAGCTGTGAGCGATTTGGCAGCTGACCGCCTTACTTTGGTTTTTGTAAGAAATGGTATGGATGCCGGTCATTCAATAAACAACGGCGAACTACTGAACGTAAAAATTGCCTAGAAATAACGAACAGCCCCAAAAAAAAAAAAAAAATGCTAGGGTTGACTGCTAGGTCCTGTAAAGGACATGCAAAAAAAATTTTTTTTAAGGGTCTTTGGGAATCCCTGTGCAGCTGACAGGCCGAAGGCTATCGTGGAACATTTACTTATTAGACATAGAATTAACAAATAAAAGGCGTTTCGAATACTGTATTCCACGAACAATAATCGATTGCTCAAATATATCGAGGTATTATCTATTAGGCTATTCTAACCGTTTCTATGCAAACAGAAAGACTTAATTTTGAATGTGAAATTACCGTGGAGATAATATGGCCCATATTGGAACAACATCAGTGACTATGTGTTTTAAGCATTTCAGCCAACGTTTAATTCACTTATTCACTTCAAATGATATATAACTCTGCAGTATGCACCTGGCGAGATGCGGCGAAGTTTGCCAGGAAAGGAATCCTGCAATATACGGTTCCTGAAAGAAAGAGCAAGGGCCGACCATCACGAACATGGACACAGGGCGTTGACGACACATTGCGCATGAAAATGCGTGAAACAACTTTGAGAGAGAAAAAAAAATTAAAAATTCGTCCTTGTTCAACCTGCCATATGCGGCGATGGTTATAGTTGAGGTACGGGTTTTGCAGTCTTATACTCTTTCCCTTTGCGTTGTTTAAATTATGTTTTCTCGTATGGTGGATTTCACTTCCGCGACGTCAGCTGGTGCGGTTCATTATTGTGCCCCTCTGTCTGACAGTAATGGCTCCATGCGTCTCCGGGCGTAGCCCTTAACAGGATTTGTCAATTGGGGTTGTCCCTTTCTTTCTTCTTCCATCTCTGGAAACATCTTTCCTATCTCCACCATCAGCTAGCCATTCATCTCCGGGATGTTTGTAAGGGTAGACACTGGCTTGCCTTTAGACTTGCTGGTCTTTGTAGATGGTCTGCTGACTTTAGCTTGATCCGTGGAGTTTGGCTAGGCGTTTACTGGCCTGTTCCTGTCCCGCTCCCTCTTTTTTAAGTTGCTATATTTCGGCTTGTATTACGTGCAGTATGTCTTCGTTTTCTTTCTGTATCTGGGCCATGCGTTCTACATCTTGCTGGATGCTACGCTGAATTTCTTTCATGTCTTCCAGCAGTCTTGCGTTACTGCCGGTGTCCTGTTCTTATTTTCAAAGGTTGGCCTCTGTGCCAGTAGAAGTTTGTTATTTGTCTTTAGATCAGTTGTCTAACCTTGAAGCTTCTTTCGTCCTCTTGTAGAATGTTTGAGACTGTCTCACACCTCCGCCGTGCTTCCTTGAAAGGAGTGTTTGTTGTTATGGCGATTTTATGGCTTCTTTGAGTCTTTTGAGGTACAAGGAAAGTGATATTTTTCGGGGGGCCGCAATGAGAGCCACGTTCTATAAAGGATCTACTATATGCCAATGATTACGAAAAACACGTATTAAAAATCACGAGTCTCATCTCATCTCATCATGTTCCTCTTGTACCTTGCGGTGTCGAGGTGAAGTATAAACAGCGGGAGAGTGCCCGCTTATGGGCTTCATGTATCGATATTCCCATGGACTCTGTTATTCCCTGCGTCCATCGTTTACGTGGTCGGCCTCTTTCTCTGCTTCCCTCTGGTCTGTACATCATTGCTTGTTGTGGTATACTGTTAGTTGGTAACCTACTTGCATGGCCAAACCATTTGACTTGCTGCCTTCTAATAAAATCTAGTGCAGCTATAACCCCCACTTTAGTCCTGATTTCTTCATTTCTGATCTTATCTCTTCTTGATACATTGAGTATTCTTCTCAGGAATCTCATTTCTGTTGTTGTGATTTTTCTTTTCTCTTTTTCTGTCATTGTCCAGGTTTGGCATTGGTAACATAGAGTTGGTAGGAAGATTGTGTTGTAAAGTGCTTTCTTAGTAGTTATTGATACATGTTTGTTCTTTAGTATTGGTGCCATTTGTCCAATGAGTTGGTTTGCCTTATTGCATCTATTTTCGATCTCGTCTTCTGATTTGCCATTTGATGATATTATACTTCCTAGGTACTTGAAACTCTTTACTTGTTTCAAGGGATGTTCGTTTAGGTGAATCGTTGTTGCTTTTTCTTCTTTAGTTATAGTTATTACCTCTGTTTTACTTGTGCTAATTTTCATGTTATGCTCCCTACACATTTCGTTTAGACTATTCATGTGGTCTTGTAATTCAGCTTCTGATTTTGCTATTAGTGCTTGGTCGTCCGCAAACAGGAGTTCTCTAATGGTTAGATGTGCAGATGGTTCTTCTTCTGTGTTCTCGTCATGCGGTGTTCTTGCGGTCTCTGTTTGTCTGGTTTCTTTACATATGTTGTCTATATATGTTATGAACAAGAGAGGGGACAGGACACAACCTTGTCGTACTCCCGATCTTATGGTGAAGGGTTCTGAGTGTTCTCCAGTTGCTCTCACTATGCATTCACTTTTGTTGTATAAGCTTCTACATAGGTTTGCTTCTACATAGAATTGTTAGATGTGTACTCACTCCATATTGTTTAAGGATTTGCCACAGCTTGTTTCTATCTACTCTATCGAATGCCTTTTCTTGGCCGACAAAGGCTAAGTAGAGTGTTTAATTGAATTCGATTGGTTGTTCTATAAGTTGTATAAGAGCAAACATGACATAAGTACATCCTTTGCTTTTTTCTAAATCCAAGTTGTGTTTCGCTAAGCTGGGGTTCTACAGTAGTTCGTAATCTTTTCTCAAGAATTTTGCAAAATATTTTCCCAGTATGACTCAACAGTGAAATGCCTCTGTATTGTGTGCAATCTCTTTTGCTGCCTTTGTTTTTCCAAACTGTGCTAATTATGGCGTTTCCCTAGTCTCGTGGTGTCTGTTGTTCTACCCAAACATGGTTGAATAGTCTATGTAGCCATGTTGTTCCTACTTCTCTCGCTGCTTTAATTAGTTCATTTGGTATTTCATCTTGTCCTGGTGATTTGTTCAATGGGGCTAATCTGACGGCTTCTATAATTTCTTCTTTCAATATGTCTGGTTCTAGTTCTTCGGTGGCATCTGTGTCGGTTTCTTGCATTCCTGTGACATCTGATGGGATGTTGAGAAGTTGTTCGAAGTAATGTTTCCATCTTATTAGGATTTGTTTTTTATTCACTTATTGGTTCTCCATTTTCACTGTTAATTATTTCAGTTGGGTCAAAGGGTTCTCCATTGGTTCTCACTGCACGTATTTGTTTTGTAGAAGTTTCTAGTTGCCTCCTTGCAGTTTTTGTTTAGGGTTTCTCCATACTCCTCCCAGTCTTTTTGTTTTTCTCTCTTTACTATTCTATTCACATGTCTTCTCGCTATTCTATATTCTATGTAATCGCATTCCTGTTTGTGTTTCGACCACTTTTTATATGTTTCCTTTTTGTCTTTTACAGCGTTCTTTACTTCTGCGTTCCACCAACTTGTTATTTTTTAATCCACGTTTTGCGTTTTTTCGTAGTTCCACATGTTATTTTTGCAGTATTTAAAATGCTTGATTTAAACATCTCCCATTCTTCTTCCACTATCTTTCTCTCTATAGGTAATTTTACACAGATTTCAGTTAGTTCTTTCTCACAATTTTACCTCACTGCCCTTCTTTGAGGTTTTTTAAGCTTACTGATTCATATGGCATGTATTTTCCTGGTCATTGCTTTCTTCTACTGATGGTTCTTATTGTGGCAACTACTGCTTTGTGGTCTTTGTTTATACTTAAGTTGGGCATTGCTCTTGCATCTAATATATTTCTCTTTCTGTTATTTCTTGTTAATATAAAACCAATTTGGCTTTTAGTATCTAGATCGTTCCATTTATACCAGGTGTATATTTGCGAGTCTTTGTGTTTATAGAATGTGTTTGTTATATAGAGGTCGTGTTGGCTGCATAACTCTATCAGTCTACTTCCGTTATCATTTCTTTCATTATGTTTGTCTCCAAATGCTCCAATATGTTTTACTATGCCCGCACTGCTGTGTCCTAGTTTTGCATTGTAGTCTCCGGTAACTATGATGTTGTCCTGCTTATCTATTTTACTGAGCACTTCTTGGATGTCTTCGTAGAATTCCTCGCTTTCTTGCTCATTATTGTTTGTATTACATGGTTCATATATTTGTACATATGTTGTAATTGTTTGTTCTTTTATTCTCACTGTTATGATTCCTTCTGATATATATTTTATTTCTATTACTCCTCTTGCTAGCCGTGGTTCAATGACTATTCCCACATCGTGTCTTGCCCTTTCTTGCTGTTCCACTCCAGAGTAGACAAACGTGTAACTGTTGTGGATCTCCTTGCATCCTTCCCCATTTATTCTGGTATCCGCTATTCCCATCAGTCCAATTTTCCTCTCTTCCATTGTTTCTATAAGTTCTTCTTCTTTACTATTAAAATCACAGACGTTCATTGTGCCTATTTTTTGAATCGCTGCATCTATCTCGTAGTCCATTAACATTGCCGGGTTATATATCCATTTGGGTCAGTCCGTTTATACTTCTTAGTTTTTCTACGAGCAGAATGAAGATCCCATTCCGGCTTACTAGGCCAGTCGCAGGTTTAGGACAAAAATCTGACCACGAGTATTCACGTTAAAGCACTGACTCTTTCTGAAGGCTATGTTATTATTCGTTAAGCTAGTTCAAACTAGTACAATTAGACAGTAATACAAACCGGTATATACTGAATTATTTCAAGGAACAAGACCAAGAGTGCTACCAAGTAAACATTCGTATAGGAAATATAGAAATAGACATCACAGTGCTGGGTTTTTCCTGTTTGTTTTATTTAAAGATCCGGTTGTTCGTTGCATACTTTTTTTTCCCTTTCTAGTTTTAAAGTATGTGGATGTGATTATTCCTGTGATAACAGCATGAACCCACTTTATAGTTGCATTTGTAAATACTACACAACATCCGCATTACATATGTAACTGAATGCCAGTTGTAAGCTACACTGTATGTAGTTGATCTTTGGTGTGCTTGGGTAAAAAAAAAAGTTAGGTGCATATCATTTACAGGGTGTAGCAGTCAGCTTCAGCATTATTTGGCTGTTCGTGATTCCTGTGCAAGTTTTCGTTCAGTAGTTTGCTATTGCTTTCTGAACGACCGGCACCCGTACCATTTCATAAAAAAACCAATAGGGCAGTCTGCTGACAAATCGTCCACAGCTGTGTTTCGATCGCGGGTATGCGGGGTTACGACCGGCGTCCGTAATCCCTTACCGGCGGAGCCGGTAAGCTTGAGTATGTGCTTTTAATAAACTAGTCTACATTTGGACGTCAGAAATTTACATCATCTCGTCTCATCTTGTCCCTCTTGTACCTTGCGGTGAAGAGGTGAAGCATAAACAGCGAGAGAGTGCCTGCTTATGGGCTTCATATATCGAGATTCCCATGGATTCTGTTATTCCCTTTGTTTACATGTTCAGCTTCTTCTTTTGGTTCCGTTTGATCTGTGCATTGTTGCTTGTTGTGGTATACTGTCAGTTGGTAGCTTAGGCACGGGGCCAGACCATTTAACTTGCTGTTTTATAATGACATCTAGTCCTGGTTTCATATTTTATGATTTTCTCTCTTCTTGACACACGAGTTTCCTCTTAGGAATCTCATTTCCCTTGTTGTAATTTTTCTTTTCTCCTTTTCTGTCATTGTTCTGGTAGTATAAAGTTGGTAGGGAGATTGTGCTGTGGATTGCTTTTTAGTATCTACTAATATGTCACCATCATACTGATATGTGTTTGCTCTTTAGTATTTGATTACACACACGCACAAATATGAGGACGCACACGCCGAGAATCGCAAGCACACATATTAGTTTATATATATACACACGCTCACGTTTTGTCCAACAGTGTACGCTAGTTGAGTCAAGAAACGACATCACAAGCACTCAGGTCATTTCCATACGCGCTCTGTCCTCATCTTCAACAACCAGCGAAGAGTCTCAGTACTAATGTTATCAGCTGCAATTTGATTAATTGTTGGTCTGGCCTTTCCTCGGAGACCTGAGTGTAAGTCCGATCCCTGCCACACCATCCTCTTTCTACAGGCAATGATCTTCCACTATACACACGGTCCCAAAGGGAGATAATATCCATCCATCCATCACGTGCCATGCCGATAAGCGTGGGCGGTCATGTTTTGCCATCTCACTCGATCGCCAGAATCATGGATCAGCTCTGTGTTCATGTCTCGACCATGCCACGTGGCCAAGCCATCCAGGTATTTACTTCTCGGTCTTCCCCTTGATCTGTTCCTTTCTATCTTGCCAGTTGTCACCATGTTGTTCTCCAATTCATTTCTTCTCATAACATGCCCAAAAAATGTTAACTGTCTACGTCTAATGTCTATATAGATAATATAGAACTTCCATAGTTTGTATATCCTTTACGTGACGTCGCAGTCAACACCAGTATTGTTTGCTGTTGTGATCTCTTCTCAAGGTTACATTCAGTAGTTTGCCATTGATTTCTTAACAGTCGGCATCCATACCATTTCGTAAAAAATCAACGCCAGACGACCTGCTACCAAATTACCCGCAGTTGTGTTGCGAACGCCGGTATGCGGTATTACGGACGGCTTCCGTAACCCCTCGCTACGAAGGCGGCATAAACTTCCATAACTAAAACTAATAACTAATTATAACTATTAAACTGACCTGTTTGAACTGTCTCTGGGGGTAAACACATCCACGCGTCAGTGTAGTGTTGAGTATACAGGAGAAGGATAAATAAAGTAGATGAGTGGTGTGTACTCGCCATTGTTGCACTTACCGAAAACCTTGCAGTACAAACCAAGTTTGCCTTGGGCGATAAGCAGAAACTTGCATAATAACAAACCAGCATTAACGTTTCTTACTGCTGGGGAAATGCAGTAACATGAAAATTAACACAGGTAAAACAGAGGTAATGACTATAACTAAAGAAGAAAAAACAACAATTCACTTAAACGAAAACCCCCTGAAACAAGTAAAGCGTTTCAAGTAAGTAGGAAGTATAATGTCATCAAATGGCAAATCATAAAAAGAGATCGAAAATAGATGCAATAAGGCAAATCAACTCATTGGACAAATGGCACCAGTACTAAAGAATAAACATGTATCAATAGTTACTAAGAAAGCACTTTATATACAATCTTCCTACCAACTCTCTGCTACCAATGCCAGACCTGGACAATGACAGAAAAAAAAAGAGAAAAAGAAAAATCACAACAATAGAAATGAGATTTCTGAGAAGAATACTTAATGTATCAATCAAGAAGAGATAAAGATTAGAAATAAAGAAATCAGGACTAAAGTGGGGGTTATAGCAGTGCTAGATTCTGTTAGAAGGCAGCAAGTCAAATGGTTTATTACTCTTCTTTGGCTTCCTGCGTAGTGTTCTTGTTTGGCCACGCTTCTTTTAACTTGCTGTTCTCGCAGCCTGGGGATGGTTCGCAGTCATCGCTTGGTTTTCGTAAACGACTTACTTCTCTTAGAGCATTCAGAATGTCCTGCCTGGTCCATAGCTCATCCGCCTTCCACTGTAGCCCTACCTGCAAGCCTGTCAGCCTACTCATTCCCTTGTAGACCCTCATGCCCTGGCACGAAGATGAAACTAATCTTTGCCAGCCGAGACAGCTCCAGAGACAGCAGCCACTCACTTCCGACACACTCCACCTCTGTCACCCGCATACTCATTAAGTCACTAAGGACACATGCCCGATTGAATGTCTGTGTCTCGAGCCTTTTTTGTGTGTGTGGTCGTTTTGGTAACGTGAGCTGTTACACGCTGCGGGATTTGCTGAAGAGGGGATCCGAGCACTTATGGACTGAATGGTTCGATGTGCAATCAGGATGATCTGTCGACTAATTAACCAACCAACCAACCAAACAACCAACCAACCAACCAACCAACCAAACAACCAACCAACCAACCAAACAACCAACCAACCAACCAACCAACCAACCAACCAGCTAACTAAGTCAAATTGTTTGACCATGCAACTAGGTTACCAACTAACAGTATACCACAACAAGCAATGATGTACAGACCAGATGGAAGCAGAGGAAGAGGCCGACCACGTAAACGACGGCCGGAGGGAATAGCAGAGGGCATGGGGATATCGATACATGAAGCCCATAAGCGGGCACTCTCCCGCTGTTTATACTTCACTTCGACACCGCAAAGTGCAAGCAGAACAAGCTGAGATGAGATGAGAGGAGGGAAATGCAGTTGTTAAATCTTCTTTATATCTGACATCAATCGCTTTCTTCTGTCATATCTGGCGATGGGTTGATGCTCCATTGGGATGGGGGTGGAAAGGGGGGGGGGGGGGAGTCCCGGCTGCATATTCTGGTGTTTCTTTCAAATGTGTTCTATTCTTCTTTTCTACCTTAGATATGACTGAGCTACCATGCAACAATAGATGGTGCTACCTGCTTTCTGTTAGCGTCGAATTATGGACGGCTCTCACCAACCTCAACATCCCATGTGTCAACGGTTTCGGTCTTAGGAGTGCAAACGGGATGGTACAAACCTAATCGTGATGCGAGAAAATGCAACCTAAAGGGTAAAATGTCATGGCAGGGAAGACCAGGCCCTAAGCCTTGGCCAGCAACTGGTCTAGGGTGAAAGCTTTGCAGATCCGGCAGCTTCTGCAGCTTGTCTTGTTCCAGATGTACTGGTGTTATCTTTTTTCTGAAGTAAACTAGACAGGCCGAGACAGGGATCATGATGCATGAGCAACACATGGTCTCTAAATTCACCCCAAGTTTTGTGTTATGGAGAGGTATATCTCCACTTTATAAATTATCGCCTGTCAGGAAGGCAAGCTATCAGCCATCTTCATATAGTATGGTCAGAAGCCTATTTCCCCGCATATTACTGTGTCTATGCCTAACATTTTCATATCCCACTTGCAGGCATCTTTGCACTTTCTCTGTTACATTTTGCCAGCCATCCACCGAGAACGTTCTGTCGGTTACGTCCATGTGGCAGACTATCCATTTCTGCGAGGTCAAAGCAGGGTTAAAATGCTTACTTGGCCAGTGTGTGAGAGCACTTTAGCACTGTCCTTCCAAGAGAAGCAGAACATAAAACGTTGGCATCGTAAGTGGAAAATTATGAGACGTTTTCCTTGCTGGGCATAGTGGTCCAGGTCTCATTACTGTATGAGACAGACAGACAGACAGACAGACAGACAGACAGACAGACAGACGGACGGAAGGACGGACGAGTGGGCGGGCGGGCGGATGGATGTATGGATGGATGGATGGATAGATAGATAGATTGATTGATTGATTGATTGATTGATTGATTGATAAACAGACAGACAGACAGACATATTGATTAATAGACTGATAGTTTGAACGAAATTCAGACAGACAGACAGACAGACAGACAGACATATATATTGATTAATAGACTGATAGTTTGAGCGACATTCAGACAGACAGACAGACAGACAGATGAAAAGATGGATGGATGGATGAATTGATAAATAGATACATGAATAGATGGATGGAGGGAGGGAGGGATGAATGGATGGATAGGTAGATCGACTGAAAGGCAGATTGACAGAAAGATTGATAGATAGATATGAAGCAGGGGGGAAAAGGGAGAGAGAAGATGTGCTAAGAGGAGAAACTACCTCCAACTTCTCATCTAACGAACAGTGGTATAAAATAGATAAAACAACTTTGTCTGTCCATGGACCGGAAAAAAAGAAGAGTAACAAGAAGAAAGAGAAAACCACAACTATCCCCAACTTCAGGAAAAGAACAGATTTAGAAATCAGAATAATCACGATCTTTGGACCCGGGGAGGGGGGGGGGGGCATACAATGATATAAACCCAGGCAGTAGAGTGTAGAGTTGGACAGTACCAGCACTAATGTGTAACTCAGACATAAACTGAACAACAAAGACTAAATAAACAAATCAATGACAACAAGAAGAGAATTTTTATTAGTTAAGCCTCACAGTCCCATGATGAAACATCTAGTGCTGAAACACAAAGCACAGAAACATAGACAACCATAGTTCACACCAGAGATCAACAGTGGATTGGGCTCCACTTTCAACCAGACAGCCGCAACTAAGACTAGTCAACCAGACATCACATTCCCAATCTGACCGGGACACAGCACCATAAAAGAACTTTAACATAAACCATAATAGAAACACAAACATGGGTTTCACAATACAAGGACAATCAAAATGCAGCATTGAAGTACAGTGTACAACAGTATAGATAACCACTGTTCAACAACAGGAATCAACAGTGGGATGTGCTCCACGCTGATAAGACCCCTGCGACTCAGGTGCCTGGGGTGCCCTAGGTACGACAAGCAGATACCACATCCCTGAACTGGTAGGACATGGCACAACAAGAGAACTACAACATTAACCACAGAGACATAAACGAGGGTATGGGATGCTCAGGTGTGTGATCAACAAAGACCCAGGAATGCCTTGACAGCCGCGGTCAAAGGCCATTCCATTGCAGGTATCCACGAATGTTCCAAACAGCATTCCTCTGGGTCTGCTCGCATGTTCGCCTTCCTAACTGGAATCTTGGATCACAAAGGCCGGTCTTGGTCTTCCTAATATATTTCTGGGCATTTGTGCCCTCCTGCTTGGATCGTGGCTGAGAAAAGCCGGTTCGGGCCTTCTCCGTGTTAAATATAGACATGTGCACCTCTCTGACCGTGACTGTTGTTGGTCAGAGAGAAAGATCCCTGGCGGGCCTGGGTTATATACCTACGCCAAGACAGCATCCCATGATTCCACGAGAATTCTGGCAATGTACCATGGGATTGGTTCCATCAGCATCGTCCAGAGCCGTGCCGGTTACAGATATATAGATAGATTCATTGAAAGATTGATAGTTTGATGAATAGATACAGGCAGACAGACAAACAGGCAAACAGACAGATAGGCTGACAGACAGATAGGCAGATAGACATACATATAGATAGACAGGGATGGATGAGTGGATGTATGAATAGAGAGAGGTGAATGGAGAGAGAGAGAGAGAGAGAGAGAGAGAGAGAGAGAGAGAGAGAGAGAGAGAGAGAGAGAGAGAGTGAGTGAGAGAGATAGAGAGAGATAGCTAATGACACAGACTGTAGTATGTCACACAATTAATTTTTACTGCATTGTGGAATTTCTCTGTACACGTTTCGTTAGACGCACACAAATAACTGCTGCTTCATCGATTGGGTTTTGTGTGTGTTGTTGTTGGTTAACAGAAGCGACATCACTGCATTGGCGACACGTCACTTAACTCTCAATCTCTTTCAGCAGAGATCGAGTTGTATTGATGCTAACTACTCCCATCATACCCAGTTGGATATACATCTAACTCATCATCATTCAATCGGCGTGTAGCATTAGTTCCAGTGTTTAGTTTAGTAGACGGATCAACATCATGGCACACTGGTGTAACCCATAAGTGTTCCGTTCTACTCTTAACTCAAGTCTGAGTCCGGAGAATCTCAGCTCAGTGCACTAACTCCGTAACACCGACGAGGATCCTGAAACACTTTGGGTAGATTTTCAACTCGAAGTTTTGCCCGGGCAGCGCCGTTAGGCTACTCTTTTTCGATTTCACTTGACAAAATCCCGGCCCTCATCGGGTTTTGAACCCAAGACCCCCAGCACTCGAGGCCGACACCATACGTCGCTACAGCTACGGGGTTCGCACGTTGTGCGACGCTTTCCGCGCTGCGGAAAGAGACTGAGCCATATGGGATACAACCCGTTGCAATGAAGTCGACCCTGTCGACTTTTAAGCGACTTTGATTGACCATACCTCGAGACCACTCAACCTCCCCCCCCCCCCCCCCGACAGCCCCCTCTCCCCCCACTTGTAGAAGTTCTGAGCGCGAACACTCAGAGGTAAGAGTGAGAGCATCAAGACAGTCTACAATAAAATATATCTAACTGTAGTGTCACGCCAAGTGGAGGGGACTGCTGTAGATTATTGGCCGTATCCTGTCGGCCCAATGTGATCTAATAATGTCCGTCTGCCAGTGTTAGTGATTAGAGTTTGCAGTTTGGATGACCGCCTCCTCACCCTGGCCAGATCATGTGTGGACAAATCTAGACTTTGTTCTTAGCCGCCACTAGTTACAATTACAAGGTACACGCGTATACCTGCCAAAAGTTAATTCATAATTTAGGAAAATAACCATGTAGTTAAGCAGATAATTGCTAAAATGTAACACTCGTTCAGTAAAATAATATTGTTTACGATATTATACACTACGGAAAGTCATGTATGGATTAATATAAGACAGTAACAAAGAAACAAAAGGAGTTTTGATTGTATAATTGCCTGAACGTATCCATTGAAACCGCATGGAAAATGTTACAACCATGAAAAAGAAAAATAATTAACCATCATATTTGTTATATGAATACGTTTATATCGTATCTTCCGTTCTGACCTTAATACGGATGTAGATTATATTTGTCTCCCATCATTGCCCCATTTCATGTAGTACACTGTTTTGTATCTTTATTATTGCGAAAACATTCTTGCGAACAAAAAAAAAAAAAAAAATACACGAAAAAAATTTATTTGAATAGTGAGACTATTTCCCCCCCCCCCCCCCCCCCCCCCCCACCGCATATCCTTTACAGGACATCGCTTTCAACATCAACATTTTTCAGCTGATTGTTTATTTCTTGGCAACATTACGCTCCATAGTTTGCCATTGCTATCTGAGCGGCCGGATCAAATACCCAGTAAGTTACCAACACGGCGAGTTACCTTGGGGCAAGATGGTTGTAAACCTTTTCGTCCGTTAGGACGAACATTGTCTTTTTTTTTTTCTTCCGACAAAGGAAATGCATCAATAACACAAGCTCACAGCCGAAGGTAAGAAGCCTAATCTGTCAAGAACAATGACAATCTCACGTGGAAGGTGCTGCGACAGATGCTTTACGCAGAACTACGGTGTTGTGTCTGCCACAACTTTACAGCAAGGATCTGCTGTGTAAATACCCAAGCATTGTCATGTTGTTGTCTCAGTGCTTCAGGGCTCAACGAATGAAGCAAACAAGATTTCTGATATCTTCACTGTTTTGTTTGGTGCTCAGCCATCTATTTATGACAGTTATGTTTCCGACAGCAACACACCAAGATTGTAACAATGAATGGTTTGGACAAAGGTGTAGGTGTATGTTACCAATTATAATGTCATTGTTAAAATATGATCTAGTAACCCTGAGAATGGAAGCTGCCTTTCTGGTATCCCGTGGGAGACGGTTTGCTTTGATCCTGGGTTACAGTTTGTGAATGTGGTGTTCACGGACTTAACGAATGCTGTTCGGATTTCTTGACAGATGAGAATGATGCCACTTGTCATGTTTTACAGGATACCCCTCTTACACTGAGGCTGTCACATCCTCACACAGGACAGTATGGTTTAAAGCTGCATCTGAAACACTAAGTACTTTTGTTTTCTTCATCGTAGTACGAGATAACGCAGTAAACATCTGTTGTAGCACGTCTGAATTCCTTATGGATGCGAACACAGTGGCATCATAGATAAACAATTTCACCATTGAATGAGCTCTGGCAGATGGAGTGTGTTCCATGTATGTCGTTGGAGGTAGATATGTAGCATTACAGAAGTTTATAGCACAGATATCGGATTACAGCTCAACGAGGTGATGTGCCCCAATGGCTGTGGGGGACTCCAGGAGCGAGGAAAACTACCTTCACTGGTGATGATTCAATTCTGGATATGTTCACAGACCCAAAAACGCGCTCGAATGTCTATTATACTTCCGGCTCACTGGATTTAGGAGGCCTGGTGTTCCTTGCCAGTGAGAAGTCCTGATCGTTCGGGTCCCATCGATTGACGGACGTCGGTCGCGGCGATTGGGCAATCTTGAGCATAGCCTACGATGGGTAGCGTTGTGATGTTCTGTTGTGATAATTTGGTGTGTCCAGTGTGTGCCGCGTGGTTGTGCACCCGCTTCACACGCGTGATCCGGGACTCTTTCCGGATCCGGTCAGGGATATGCACTACTGACGAGCTCAAATGAGGGCGAAACTCGAGTATAGTGCTTCCATATTGACATGGATAGGCCTTAGGTTCATACCAGAATGCGATCGGCGTTGCCAGTAGTGGGTCGTGCTCAATATTTAAATTTCAAATCCCGAAACAACCACATAATCAATTGATTATTGCTCACTGGATTTAGGAGGCCTGGTGTTCCTTGCCAGTGAGAAGTCCTGATCGTTCGGGTCCCATCGATTGACGGACGTCGGTCGAGGCGATTGGGCAATCTTGAGCATAGCCTACGATGGGTAGCGTTGTGATGTTCTGTTGTGATAATTTGGTGTGTCCAGTGTGTGCCGCGTGGTTGTGCACCCGCTTCACACGCGTGATCCGGGACTCTTTCCGGATCCGGTCAGGGATATGCACTACTGACGAGCTCAAATGAGGGCGAAACTCGAGTATAGTGCTTCCATATTGACATGGATAGGCCTTAGGTTCATACCAGAATGCGATCGGCGTTGCCAGTAGTGGGTCGTGCTCAATATTTATATTATACTTCCCCCGATTCTGTGAAGGGTCTGCTGGTCTGGCACGCAGATTTCAACTCATGGGTGGTATGATTACATACCCCACTTCTGTGAGTTGCATGTTTCCGGCCATGGAAGAGCTCATGCAGATGTCGATAGAACTGATTACAACAAAATCGACCTTGGCGTGCTTCTGGCCGCACAGCGGTTTTATCTGTCGCAGTACAGTCGCTTGATTTATTTTATGTATTATTTTATTTACAATTATGTGTCGAAATTTAGTCACAACAACACCACATCTGTGAGAAGTTTCCCCATGAAATAACCACCAGAAGCTCTCAACCCGACTCTGGTTACATACCCACAATATGCCTCCCCCGAGACCCCCTAAGCCAGACCCTGACGAGAACATTTACTCGAACTATCCCGGCACACAGACCTCGGCTCCAGAATTTCGAGGCAGCGTACATGTGGATTTACCACCCTTAAGACACTCCGCCCCAGAAAGTAGCTCGATATATGGGAACTTGAGCGGCACTGTACCGGCCGATGAAAGCGCATACAACGCTATAGCCACTCCTTCAACTCCTCCAAGCTCTAGACACCCCCCCCCCCCCCCCAAAAAAAAAAATAAAAAAAAATAAAAATAAAATAAAATAAAAAGAAGTGGTGGTGAACAATTTGTCTACGATGAACATTTACGCCCAGGTCAACAATCAATTCCAGGTCACTCAACTCTAGAAGATAAAGAACCGGTCCTATCCTATGATGTTTTCTTTGATGGTCAGAAAGTGTTTGGGCTGGACGATGATAACTTTCATGCCTTTGTCAAATACAAGGATGTGGCAATGATTGGGTTTTACGATCTACTCGACCCCCAAACTGATGCACCCAAAGCCAATTTAAAAAAGGCGGCAAGGCATCAAGACAGCGATCAGTTTGCGGCAGTGGACTGCCGGTGATATTCCGATCTATGTAAGAACCAGGATATAAAAATACTGCCAATGTTCAGAATCTACTCCTTTGGGAAAGTCCTGGGCGCCATCCGAGAGACGAGCATGTTCGATGACAAGTCCATGATACAACATCTGGACATTCTGAATGAAACTCTGGTTACAACTTCCAAGCGAACCTCCAATGCACCCAAGTTGACGGTTACAAAATCTAAATGCACTTTAGCTAGAATATTTAGCTTCAAAAACACAAGGCTAATTCATAAATTCCACCTCGTCTATTGACATACGGCAGAAGTCATGTGTGTTGTCCTGGTTGTGTCAGTGTGTAATTTGGTCACATGTCGTACTGCAGAGCTCAACGTACATAGTTAACCAGATTACTGATGTCGTCACTGCTTCGTCTGATGCTCAACTATCGACCAGCGAGAGTTATGTTTCCATTGCGGAGTGACTTTAACTATGTACTTACTATTTGATAGTTTTTTTTTTTTTTTATTACATTGGTTTTGTTCCCTATATACATGTATATACTGCGTTCGCCAGGAATGAGGCACTGGAACCTCTTGCCCCCGGGTAGACTGGGCCCGTTAGCTATTACAGCGGCCAATCTAGAAGATGGAAAACTCCGATTATAAACCCCCAAGTTTAAGATGGACCGACGTGTCGAGGATTAAATGGTCACGGATGAGTTGGTCGTGAACGTGAAACGTCTGGTTTGCGGGCGGGGCGGCGCCAGGCGTATGGACTCCTGAGGGACATCCCCAGCCCCTTCCCTAGTAAGCAGGCAATGCTAGGGTGACCGGTTATTTCCTACAATATCCAAACTTTGCTTATGGATTTAATTAAACACGGGAATCGTCGCCGGACCCACGGAACACGTGCTCTGCGATTGACACATCTTTCCCCCAGAGAATAAAGTAACACCCTGAGGCCCCCGCGTTCCCTTGATTTTGTGCAATAATATCAAACTGCAGTCATTACAAATACACCCTGTACCTGCTAAACATGTTACATTTAGTAATAAAGAAGTGCGTACGGCATAGCAGATAATTGTTCAGACCTATTAATCTATTAGTAAACTAATATTGTGTACGATATTATACTATTTTGATAATCATGTATGGGTTAATACAAGATAGGTATGTTGATTAAGGTAGTTAGTTAACGTTGTGTTGGCAGTGGGCGACCGCGGTAGATTTAGGCGGCCGTGTAACGGTTGTTGTGCGGGAAAATGGGTCAAGTGTAAACAGGTAACAAGAGGCAAGCCTTGAGTCAGTCTGGTAAGAGCATAAATACAAGTGGTGTAACGAAGGGATATTTTGCATCCTATCGGCGCGGGGCTTATTCACAGCCACTTCAGGTTGGGTTAACTGGGTTCAGGGCAGCGAAACCTTTAATTTGAGTTCACACATGGCCCGGCTTCCTGAAATCAAACGTAGTCTGAGTCGGCGTGGCTAAATGGCTTAACCGAAGGGGGAACCGGACATTGAATAGAATGCCGCCTTTACTAGGTCATGTGAGGTGTCTATCAAGACGGCCGGGCGAGACGAATATAGTGCGAGGGTCGGTAAAAGTATCGGATGTCGTTCCAAGGTCGTGACTTGGGTCGAAGGTCGTTGTCGCATGTTGGAGCGACCACTGGCTTTTCTTCTTGGCTGTCCTCACATCTGTCTTGTAGTTAGTATGCCTCAACGGAATGCCAGTTTAATGTATAGTGGATTACGGAGAGGTGGACAATGTGGGACAATCGACCGTAGGGACAGGGCTGTTCACGAAGAACAGTGACACCATTCTAAATGCTCCTACCCTTGACGAGAGAGGAGAGACCGGGGTGTGGATTCTGCAACCTGGAGAGTACTCCAGGTATATAACATTAGATTTTGATATGGATACCTGCGGCAAGGTACTATATAAACTCTGGTTGGTAATAGGGAAGTGAACCAGGGAGATTAGATAGAACCAGGAGGGTGGTCGAATGCACAACCATCGGCCCTACTCCAGGACCATCCTGCCTAATATTACTAATGATTCACTAACCCTATAAGTCATGTAGAAGTCTTTCAGGGTAGGACGACACCTCGAAGACGAGGGACAGACGACCTTGGCTCAAGCTATACTCCCGTCCAGGGGAAACCGACGCAGTTCAGAGAGCGGCCTGACAGATCCCAGGCCCAGCTCAACCCCGGCACCTGAGAGCAGCGCATGAGGGAGGCTGGATTCTTGTGGGAAGAGTCCATAATACTGAGGAGAGGCGGTGTGAATTGACTCGCTTAGGGTAAGCTTGGTACATGATGCTTTCACCGAGTGTTATCCTCCACAGATTCTGCCTTCCTGATTGAAAGGTTGACCATCTAGTGACGGGTCAGTGATTGGGACCCAGGCAAGTGATGTGGTTAGCAGTCCGGGGACACCTCAGCGAATTTCCAGGTGTACCTGCTCCAGAGAGTCTGCTACGTCAGAGTACCGGCCAACTACCACTTTGGCAACGTCAGTACCAGGGGAGTTCAACATGGCCACTTCGTATCTGTGTGGCCTTAACTTACGTCAAGTATCTATGTTGAGTGCTTGTCCTCCACGTGAACACAGTCGACTGAAATACCGCCAGAGAGGGCACGATACCATCAACTACTTGAGCCAGGCCCTTGTGACTCATGATTCTGCCAGAGTGCAGAAAAACTAGAAACAGTAGAGACTTTTCCCAGCAGAGACTCAGCCGGTGTGTCCACAGTATCTGCTCTGTACGAGATTTATCGACAGTGAGCGACGGAGTGTTACTTCTATACCCGGCCACACTAGAGACATTCGGACATATGGTAAAAGTGTGGGCCGGCATCCAACGTAGTCACAGAAGAAAGGTTCCAGGCAACAGTTAGTCGGAACGAACACCTTCCATTCTTCCGGAGAAGACGGGATCTTGCTGGAGGACCGGATACACGCGGCGAGGCCTGCTACCGATGACTTGTGGCGTACTTCACGGAGCCTTTCCTGTGATGACAGCTACTACTGAAGCTACTCCAGTGCTTCTTGTCTAGACGTTCCTAGCAGCCGCTAGGTCTATCTCACCCTCATCATCATCATCCTCATTTGTACAATACACATTCGTTACCATAGATAGATACCAGAGTTGCGTCATACATTCTGGACGGAGTGTGTTCGGGTAACGTCCACTGGGTGAGTGAAAGAGAGATAGGTATCCAGAGGCTGGTGGAGTATAGTAGGTTGAATACCTTATTTCCCAGGCTGAAGACATCCCGTAGTTAAGGTGTGGTGTTGCTACAATAGGTACAGATAACATCACAATAGAAATGGTCAATGCCTTAGAAGAATATGGAATGGACCAAGACTGCTGAGCGCAATATATGATACTAGAGATATACCTCCTGAATTATGTAATTCTATATTTATTGCAATCCCGAAGAAATCAGGAGCCTTGGAATGTGAACAGTGACCATCATTGCGTAGAACGTATACGGCAAATAATCTACAGCAATCTCCGCCACTTGGAGTTACACCACACTTAGATATATTTTATCGCAGACTGTCTTGATGCCTTCACTTTCAACAATTAGTGTACACACTCAGAACTTCTACAAGTTCATTAGGGTGGCAAAGAGGGCTACACTGTGAGTCAAGATAGGTCATTGTAATTGTGAGCTCATTGCTTCAGAACTACGTATAGTTGAATGTTCCGCATATCAGCGTGCCATTATTGGATCATAGGTGAGCAATCAGAAGACGAGATGGAAACAACAAGTTGCAATAAGGTAAATGGCACCAATACTTCAATACTAAAGAACAAACACGCACCGGTAGATACTGAAAAAAGAACTCCACAAAACATTCTTCGACCTGACCCTTGCAGGAGTTTCCTCTGTCTCACTTGCGGCCATTTTTCTTGTTGACCTCACCGTGCAGTTGATGCTCTGCACTCATTGACTCGCTGGTAGACATGTACTCATGTACTTTGCCGATAAGGGAGAGTATGATCGCCGACGCCATTTGATAAGGCACGCGATGATGGTGAGCAAGGGAGATAATAGCTATTTATTCTTATAACAAATGCGATAGTTATTTAATGTTTTAAAATATTTATAATATTTTGCTTGCATCGTTTCATTGAAGCTTTCCGGGAATTATGCATTCACATAATCCTTTTATTTATTGTTTAATATCCTACATTAATCCTTACATGACTCTTCTTATTATATAATATCGTACACAATATTAGTTTACTTAAACAGCGATAGGTCCTAACAATTAGGTGATTAACTGATTGGGACTTCATTAACCAAGAAAACTTATTTTTGGCAGGTACACACGTGTACCTTGTAATACACAAACAACTGTCAACATGTTGCGATGACACCGCCGGTGATTTCAGTTTTTTGTTTTTTGTTTCTGAATTTTTTTTGTTTCACACATCCTTTACAGGACATCGCTGTTGTTGATCTCTTAGCAAGATTACGCTCAATAGTTTACCATTGATTTCTGAGCGACCAGTTCACTTATCCCGTAAGTCACCAACGCGGCGAGAACCGCTGCCAATTCTCGCGTGCTGCGTTACCCTATGTGGATAAACGGGATTACGGAGAAAGTCGTTTAATCTCTGGGCCAGGGAGACGGCGGGGTTTTAATAACAAACAAAAATGCACTGAAAGACATTAAAAACGCACCACCTGTATAATCCAGGAACAGAGTGTGAACTGTAAATATAATTGTTTACAAGTTTAGAAATTTGAAATATTTAATAATTGTCCTGTGTATACATGCTGGTAATTAATGTGTACATTTGATTGTTATGAAATTCTGTTCATTCTGTGCATTCAAGGTAGGAAACCAAAAATGCAACTAATGAGATAATTCATTCACACTAGCCTAAGTAAATGGTATGTCCACCGTGTGCTTGCAAACAAGATTTGCAGCAGTTCCGCATGGAACGCACAAGTCTCTGAAGGAAATTCCGGGGAATCAAGTCCCATTCACGAGTAAGAGCAGCTTTGAGCTGTTTCAGATTAACTGCAGAAATTTGCGTGTAGACTCTGTGTCCATGCTCCTCCCACAGATGTTCTTTAGAAAGGGGGGGGGGGCATGTTTGGGCATAGGGCAGGCCAATCAATGGTCACAATGTTCTGCTGCTGTAGATATTGCTGCGTGATGCATGCGATGTGCGCGCGTCCGTTATATTGCTGGAGAAGCTGCAAGACTGGATAATTTGTGAACACAGGAGCAAGCAATGCATCTATAACCTCATCTAGAAATGTTACAGCATTAACATTTCTCAAATTTTAACATCTCAAATCAAATTGACTACATACTGATTCCAAAGAGTTTCAGAAGCAGTTTAGTAGAAGCAAAAACTAGACCAGGAGCAGAATGAACACAGTGACCATGGTCCAGTTATAGGAAAGATGAGCTATAGACTTAAAAACAAAACATAAAGAAAATCATAACCAACATCGAGTTAGATCTAGTATTAAATAAAACAAAGAAATTAGGGAAAGGTACAATGTTACTGTAAAGAACAGACATAATGCCATGGAGATAATACAGACTATTGATGAGCAAAGGTACATGTTACGGGAATCAATGCAACAGACATCACAAGAAATTACTCCACCTAAACGTAGAATTGCAAAACATCAAAGGATGACAGATGAAATTTTGGAGATGATGTACGAAAGAAGAAAGAAAAAGCACGATAAAGAAACATTTAATATAATACGTAAATAAATAGTAAATAAATGCAAAGTGGCTAAAAAATTATAACTGAATTATCAGTGCATGGAAATTGGGACAAACTATAGAAAACACTCACATTCCATCCATCAATAAATAAATACAATAACGGGTAGGAAAACTCGAAACACCACTGGATGTTTAAAATCGAGGAACCGTGAAATATTGATAGGACATTTGATTGATTGATTGATTGATTGATTGATTGACTGATTTAAGAACCGACATCATATAATTCGGGGCATTCCCATAAGCGCTCCGTCCCCATCCTCAGCAGCCAGCGAAGAGTTCCAACACCAATAGTGCCAGTAGCAATCTGATTATATGGCCGTCTCGCCTTTTCTGTGAGCGTCGGGAGTCGGCCATAAACCCTCGTCACTCCTCGCTGCCTCATTCTTGCCAGACTATGGTGGTCCATTTGCTCCTCCGATATAGTCGATATATGGACGGACTATCTGGAAGAGCTGTTTGATGATAGGAGACCGGATGTAAATATTCTAAACAATGGTGAGAGTCCACCAATACTTGCAGCGGAAGTTGAAGACGCAATACATCGCATGAAGAAAGGAAAGGCACCCGGTCCAGACAACATTTTATTGGAGAAAATTGAAGCTCTAGGTGATTTCGGAAATATTGACAAAGCTGTTACTCAGAATAATTACGAAATGAATAAGAAACAAGATTAAACCAGAAATGATTGATGAACAGTGTGGATATGTGGAGGGAAAGGCATAAACAAGCTATATATATATATATATATATATATATATATATATATATATATATATATATATATATATATATATATATATATATATATATATAGTAGTAATAGTAGTAGTAGTAGTAGCAGCAGCAGCAGCAGTAATAGTAGTAGTAGTAGTAGTAGTAGTAGTAGTAGTAGTAGTAGTAGTAGTAGTAGTATTAGTATTATAGTAGTAGTAGTAGTAGTAGTAGTAGTAGTAGTAGTAGTAGTAGTAGTAGTAGTAGTAGTAGTAGTAGTAGTAGTAGTAGTAGTAGTAGTAGTAGGCCTCTTTCAGTCCTGAAGGACTATAGAGTTGTGCCGCTGGGGAGGTACCTCGCAGCACCGCTGGTGATTGTATAGACCAATGCGAGAGTGACAATCTCTGTCACAATTAATTTAACTATTAGTGTACGCACTCAGAACTTCTACAAGTTCATTAGGGTGGCAAAGAGGGCTACACTGTGAGTCAAGATTGGTCATTGTAATTGTGAGCTCATTGCTTCAGAACTACGTATAGTTGAATGTTCCGCATATCATTATCAGCGTGCCATTATTGTAACATAGGTGAGCAATCAGAAGACGAGATGGAAACAACAAGTTGCAATAAGGTAAATGGCACCAATACTTCAATACTAAAGAACAAACACGCACCGGTAGATACTGAAAAAAGAACTCCACAAAACATTCTTCGACCTGACCCTTGCAGGAGTTTCCTCTGTCTCACTTGCGGCCATTTTTCTTGTTGACCTCACCGTGCAGTTGATGCTCTGCACTCATTGACTCGCTGGTAGACATGTACCCATGTACTTTGCCGATAAGGGAGAGCATGATCGCCGACGCCATTTGATAAAGGCACACGATGATAGTGATACATTCATAATTCCAAATATTAGTCTCACGGTTCATTAACATTTTGTCGTCTATTTCTGTTTTCGCAATAATGAGCACACCATGAAAATAAAGCTTTAAAACACTGTATTACAAGAAATGAGTCGATGCGGGGAAACACATATAATCTAAATCCATATTAAAACCAGCAAGGGAAATAACAATAGCTATTTATTCTTATAACAAATGCGATGGTTATTTAATGTTTTAAAATATTTATAACATTTTGCTTGCATCGTTTCATTGAAGCTTTCTGGAAATTATGCAATCACACAATCTTTTTATTTATTGTTTACTATCTTTTATTAATCCTTACATGACTCTACTTATTATATCATATCGTACACAATATTAGTTTACTTAAACAGCGATAGGTCCTGACAATTATCTGATTAACTGATTACCGATTTAATACTAATAGAACACTTATTTTTGGCAGTACACGTGTACTTTGTAATACACAAAAAACTGTAAACATGTTGCGATGTCACGCCGGGATTTTAATATATTTTTTTGTTATTTGGTTCCACATATCCTCCTTTACA
This sequence comes from Cepaea nemoralis, assembly GCA_014155875.1. NCBI lineage: Eukaryota > Metazoa > Mollusca > Gastropoda > Stylommatophora > Helicidae > Cepaea > Cepaea nemoralis. The sequence continues at coordinate 1,010,622 of JACEFZ010007551.1, forward strand.
GGACATCGCTGTCAAACCAATATTTTACCGCTGTTGTTGATCTCTTGGCAAGATCACGCTCAGTAGTTTGCCCTTGCTTTCTGAGCGGCAAGTTCACTTATACCGTAAGTCACCTGCCTAATGTATGGGATCGATGGCTTAGCCCAGAGAGAGAGCGAGAGAGAGAGAGAGAGAGAGAGAGAGAGAGAGAGAGAGAGAGAGAGAGAGAGAGAGAGAGAGAGAGAGAGAGAAAGGATGCAAAGTTCCTCGTTCTCAGTGTGATCCTGCACGTTATAATCAATTAAGCTAGCACTGGCTCAAATGCTTGATTTTATATGCACAGTGGGGACGCAGGGGTGTTTCCAAGGCATCCGGGCCGGGATCTATTCTGTCCAAGACCTGCTGGCACGTCAACGCCGTGCGCCCTGGGCAACAAGTCCCTTAGGGGACCTGGCTAACCTAAGTAGGATCGAGGATTCCTCCGAAGCAGAGAGTATCTGCCTGCATGGCGAGGAACCACCACTCTGCACACCAATAAGCCAGACATGGGACAACGGACACTTTCGCAAACCTCATGTCCTGTATGACATCATAAAGATATTGGACAACAGGATGTATTCATCCGACATACAGGACTTCACGCTGGAATTCACAGCCAACGAACACAAGCAAGCATATGTAGAGTTTCGGAGAACCAAGGAAATCCTCCAGGGAACAATGTAGCAATGATGGCCAACACTATCTTATTAGGGGTTCCTTGCCTCTCTTCTCTCAGCTAATTGATTAATATTTAGGGTGTGTCTTATTGAACTACTGACACGACAAGAAAACACTCACAGGAGGAAATGACCTCTTACATAATTTATTAAAACATAAACATGGATTATGGTCATTCAATACATCAACACATCAATTTCAATTGCTATTATGCATCAATAGGTGTTAATACAAGTACAAGATATTTCATATCCCTGGATGCCTGAAATGTACATTTTAAGGATATACTTTCAGTTCATTTGGGATAGACTGTCTGAACCTATTTATAACATAGTTGTACTTCAGTATGACTAGATCCTTAATGCCACCAATTCCTTGAGCTGGTGTTAAGTTCTCATAATGAATCCTTCTGAGGATGAGGACGGAGCGCTTATGGAAATGAACCGAATGCTGTGATGTCGGTTCTTAAATCAATCAATCAATCAATCAATCAATCTCCTAATGAGTGATACTTATCTCCCTGGGTATAGAATAGTATTGGTTTCCCTACACTCCGGTTAAATTACCTCTATTACTGGGCTAGGAAACTGCTTGCAGGCGAGTTCTGTTAGGGATACTGTTCTGCATCACTTTGTCCAAATACGTCACGCACAAAAGAAAGATCAGGCCTGGATCTAGATTCAGTCAAGCTGCTATCTTCACCAAGTCATGCATTCAATCTAGTCAGGTCTGGATCTAGTGGTACTTAGCCACTATCTGAAATTTCAACAATCGACATACATCTAATCATACCATCAATATGAACATCAGAAATGAAATGCTGTAAACTCCTAAGAACACAACAAGTGAAATCAATAAAATGAATCTTGTTCCTAGAGAAAAATAACCTAGGAGAAAGATAGTCTTGGTGTTCTCAATTAGTTATCACCAACATAATTATTTGCTCTCAATCCAATCTTCTACTATCAGGTATTCAAGGTGTGCAGTTTCATCTTCACCTATGCCTATCATCAGGTTCTCCAAGTTAAGTAATACCTTGATTGATTTGGAATTTTACAATTATGTTGACCATTCTCTTCTGTACCTAATTATTTTATCCGCATCTGCTTCCATTCCAGAAAAAGGGTCTCATACATTAAGGGCTTTAGAAATACTTACCTATTTCAATGAGTAGTTGCTTATAAATAATGTAAGTACATCATGGTATCAATTCTTGGACAGTGTCGTGTGTGTAAAGAATGAATGTCGAAGTAGTTATTTGTCCTTCTTTACCACTTTAGTGTCGTCTCTGGAGTGAGGGGAATCAACACCCACATTTGTTTTAATTCAATATCTCTATCCTGGAGATATCTAGCAGACTCCGTCCACAACACTCCCTCAATCTGAAGACACCTTCTTCTCACTCTTACTCACTCCTGGATCATGCCCCCTCTCATTCTTCCCCAACATAACATACGTGACAACTCTAGCTTCAACAAATAAAAACAAGAAATTTATTAAAGCAAAGAGTATATGTAGGAGAAGTGTGTGTGTGTATAAGGTGTAGAATGTGTGACGTATACTCTAAAGTGTCTATAGACTCAGATCAGTGTTCAGGAGTATAGTCATTCTCATCACTGTGCTGAGAACACACTAGCACCATTTAGTCCAGACAAGCAACCTCACCAAGGTGATGCTCCTCCGGTCACGTGAAGACTTCCTCCGTTGTCTCTGGAACCACTAGGATGCTTGGACATCCATGACAAACACTGTCTAATGAGAGTCTTCAATCTGCTTAACACTAGGAATTTCCTCTGTTATTTAAATGATTGTTAATCAGAGAATTCTAAGACTATTGTCACTGTTACTGGGGAAATCTTAATGTATCTAGTGTCACTGGTTTTAAAGATTCCCCATAATAACACCACACTCTGACTGTTCTAGGTATCAGTATAAAGTTGTATGACTGTTCCTGGTATCAGTAGTGTATATCTACAATGTTCTGACTGTTCAGTGATACACTTATCACTTGCTAAAACATAAATCTCATCAGCATGTCCTGCTCAGCAGAAGCCAGGTTCCCGCAAACCAACTTGGGTATAAGCCCAATGTAGCGGCCTCTCAGCAACTTCTGTCTTCAAATTCTGAGCCATCATCTTCTAAAATGTGTTAGCTTCACTGTTGAAAATCATAGCACACATACGTGGACCTGTAAATGGAACCTGTAGAATAGAGAATACTATGGTGAGGGCAACTCAAGTCCTGGCCGGAATTAGGTGAGTGTAGGCCAATAGCAGCACTCAGATCTATAACAGAGATCCGATCTCTGTCATACGGCCAAATAACTCATCATATGATCTGAGACATGGCAACACCAGGAAAGAATAAAGGAACGGGTAGAAACCCAGCAGATGCCCTACTGGAAGATCCTACCATTTCACATTCCTCTCCTCCCTCTCAACCATCCTTAATCTCTCTAATTATTATTCCACTACATTGTCCTCAACTCCCTGAGTAAAATGATATATCACACAAGCTAGTTGAAGCCACACAATAGAATACTAGTGCCGACGCTCCTATGATACTTTCTAGCACCGCACTTATAGAACATTCTATCACTAATCATAATACATTATATCACCACACCTACAATACATTATATCACTGCACCTATAATACATTATATCACCGCACCTATAATACATTATTCCTAATCATACTCTAAGTTAGATATGATTAATAGCCTACCATATGCCTATTCCAGTTGCTAATCGAAACTAGGCGATCACAGACTGGATCTATGTCCGCCGATAACTATCAACAATTTGACACCCCTAGTTTCTTTCATGGAACACAACTCGGAATAATGCACCGATCTTAACACTTCAGAATGTTTAGCCGACTCACTCCACTTGTTTACCGCAACTGGGTTTTATATCAGTGCTTGAGTGACGTCACCAAAAAGTCTAGACGCCAATCAGTCCAGAGTCTGGTTTTCTCCTCCTATTCTAGACTAACTGGAGTCAATCTGCGGTCAAATTTGCTTTCATTTGGGGAAATTCTTTGTCCCGTACATCAATAGTTCAACCTGAGAATTCCCCACATCACAGAATCCATCCCGCGTCTTGTCCAGACTTTCCGTCTAGCACTTCAAATGCCGTCTCCCGCCTTGCAGACAAATGACGCCGTTGTTCGTCTCGAGCAACAATTTTGTTAACAAAATGCCGACCGGTGTAGACATTGTAACGCGACGTATTTGTTCCCCGAACAATCCACATCATACAGAAATGCCGACCAGGTGTAGACATTTTGACGCCATGTATTTTGTTTTCCAGTTAGAAATGCCGACTGTGTAGACAGTTTTAACGACGTATTTTTCTCAGTCTGTACAACATAAAAGGATTACTTGTTTTTGCAGACTAATGTCGGGTCTGGTTGTCATCGATCGCAACTCCAAGTTTATTTCGCGACAGATAGTATTCAGGTGAATTCTTTTCTACTCAAAAGTTTCACGGCGAGTATATTCCTTCCTGTTCACCTTATTTATTATCATCATCATTCTCATTATCATCATCATCATCATTGTACTACAATCATCATCATCATTACATCATTAACATGATCATCATTATCATTACAATCATCATCATCATCATCATCATCATCATCATCACTGTTATTAGATCCATCATCATCCTATCCTTACAATTATCAGGACACTAAACCATATGTGGTAACAGGAGTGACATGAAATACAAAGCGGGGTTTTGCTTAAGATACTTGTAGTACGCGTGATGTGTAATATGGTGTGTGTCGTGCTTAGGGCACAAAACCAGATGATGGTACCATGAATGATATTTAATATAAAGTGGTGTCATGCGTCGGAGTGCACTAAATTATTAAGTAGTATATGACCTATGCTAAACATGTTCTCTTGTGATAGACAGGACATTACACATCAAAGTTGCCCTCTATCATGAGATTTATTGCTAGCTTATACTCTTCTTAGCATGTCACTTCTCTCACTCATTCACTCATTCATCAGAAATCATTCTCAAACTTGTATTAAGATAAGTAATTATGTGATTTTCCAATGTTAACTTTAAATGTTAACACCATTGACACAATGAAATCTCAATCATTCTTAAGACACAATCATGTCTGTATAGATGACAATCAAGCATATGTATGTGCTTTACACAGAATCCATTCACAGATTCAACACCAATGACATTACAATGAAATCTCATCATTCCCCATCTTATAAGGAATTATAATATTTTCCTGGATGATAATTAGTCATTCATACTGATGTGTTTTCACAAATGATACATTCACATCTGTTTAACCAGAATGAAATGACACATGACACACCACAGGCATGCTCTCTTCAAAGACATAGACTTGTGTGATCATTAGGCCTACTTTTGATATTCACAAAGGATAATTCCTCATGTTTAACAATAATGAAAATACACACGGATCACCACATTCTCTCATCAACTAAATAGATTTATGTGATATACTCAATCTACATTTATCCATCATGAATCATAACCACTCTGCATGGTGGTTGATTAAGCATTATTATGTGGCACAAATATTAATTCCACATGTTTAACAACATGAAAATACATTGCCTCACCACATGGTTGCTTTAACTCAACACACACAATTATGATCCTTATAGAAATCTATTTACATCTCAGGTGCTCATGTACTTTTGTTACACATTACACTAATTTCTCTTACCAGTGTTGGCACATGTAAACTAGTTTCTTTTGTCTTAACTAAGTATTCTTATTTTCCTAAATCTTAAGTTACTCACCAACTTCTAAATCTCTGCTGATTGAATTTATCTACTTAAGAATAAATGTACAACTAGATCTAATACTTCACATTAAATAAGTTGTTTACTAGAAGAAAAGGGAAACGCACTGGGCTATCCTAATGTACAGTTTATCTATGACTATGATAACTGAATATATTATTCAGTTTCACTAAATTAATTTATTAAGGACTAATCATGTGGTTTACAGCACACTGACTTACCAACTCTTCTCGGGAAATAAGCTCACAGACTAACTAATCTAAAACATTATTGTTTTACTTTCATTTCAATGAATTGGCTTCACAACAAATGTCCACCACAGTTGTCAGGTCTTCGATTTGGTGGAGTTTCCAAATAAACTGGCTGCTTGTTTTCTGGTCCTACTATTCTCACTAGACTTTAATTTTCTAACGTGTTCGTAGAAGCTACCATTTTGCGCAGGCACAGCCCCCCTGTCTTCTGGTGGCAACGAGTTGTGGTTGTACAATGAGCCATGAGACCGGTTGTTGCTGTTTTTATCTCAGCTATTTCCGTTCCGCTATTTCCTGCCGGCTCTGTGGCTGAAAGCTTGCGAACGCATTTCCATGAGCCGGGTACCAGGCGTTCGAAGCTCAGCTGCGACCGATTTGTGCAGCAGATCGTGTCGCGTTGTGTTATAGCGTGCTGGTATGGGCGCCGGTCGTTCAGAAACCAATTGGAAACTACTGAACTTAACACTTGCCTAGTACATCAACAGTAGCTGAAAATGCTGGTGTTGACTGCAACGTCCCGTAAGGGATACGCAACATTTAAAAAAAAAAATTTCGTTCCGAGTTTTGGCTTTACCGTGGACCATGAATCTGTCCTTGTCAATTTAGGATTTTTCAAAGCGAAAGAAACTATCACTGTTGTGGTGTCAGTCTGGAATTGTTTCTCGGAGAATATTTACAGCAACGTTACGGCTTGTGAAAAAAATATATTACATCACCAACGCGGCGAGAACCGCTACAAATTCTCGCGTGCTGTGTTACCCTACTTGGATAATTGGGATTACGGAGAAAGTCGTTTAATTCCTCGGCCAGGGAGACCGGCGGGGTTTTAATAACAAACAATAATACACTGAAGCACATTAAAAACGCACCACCTGTATAATCCAGGAACAGAGTGTGAACTTTAAATATTATTGTTTACAAGTTTAGAAATTTTAAATCTTTAATAATTTTCCTGTGAATACATGCTGGTAATTAATGTGTACATTTGATTGTTATGAAATTCTGTTCATTCTGTGCAGGCAAGGTAGGAAACCAAAAATGCAACCAATGAGATAATTCATTCACACTATCCTAAGTAAATGGTATGTCCACCGTGTGCTTGCAAACAAGATTTGCAGCCGTTCCTCATGGAACGCACAAGTCTCTGTAGGAAATTCCGGGGAATCAAGTCCCATTCACGAGTGAGAGCAGCTTCGAGCTGTTTCAGATTAACTGCAGAAATTTGCTTGTGGGCTTTACGCCCATGCTCGTCCCATAGATGTTCTTTAGTGGGCATGTCTGGTGACATAAAAGCCAATCAATAGTCACAATGTTCTGCTGCTGTAGATATTGCTGCGTGATGCATGCGGTGTGAGGCGCGCGTCCGTTATATTGCTGGAGAAGCTGCAAGACTGGATAATTTATCAACGCAGGAGCAACCAATGCATCCAGAACCTCATCTTGAAATGTCACAGCATTAACATTTCCACGGAAGACGTGACGAGGAAAGTGAAGGTAAAATCTGAATCCTCCCAAAATGGGAACACTGCCACCTCCAAATCGGTTGTGCTGACGAACACAGCAATCTGGAAGGCGCTCTCCACACCATCGCCACATCCGCATACGTCCATCAACAAACGATATGTTGAATCTGCTATCGTCTGTGAATAGGACAACATTCCAATGCAGTCTAGTCCATCTGACATGTTGCTCTGTCCATTACAGGCGCTGCTGACGATGTATGTATGTCAAGATTGGCCCAACATAAGTGCGTCTTGCAGTAAAGCCTGTATCTCAGATCAAATTGACTACATACTGTTTCCAAAGAGTTTCAGAAGCAGTTTAGTAGAAGCAAAAACTAGACCAGGAGCAGAATGAACACAGTGACCATGGTCCAGTTGTAGGAAAGATGAGCTATAGACTTAAAAACAAAACATAAAGTAAATCATAACCAACATTGAGTTAGATCTAGTATTAAATAAAACAGAAATTAGGGAAAGGTACAATGTTACTGTAAAGAACAGACATAATGCCATGGAGATAGTACAGACTATTGATGAGCAAAGGTACATGTTACGGGAATCAATGCAACAGACATCAAAAGAAATTACTCCACCTAAACGTAGAATTGCAAAACATACATAGATGACAGATGAAATTTTGGAGATGATGTACGAAAGAAGAAAGAAAAAGCACGATAAAGAAACATATAATAGAATACATAAATAAATAGTAAATAAATGCAAAGTGGCTAAAAAATTATAACTGAATTAACAGTGCATGGAAATTGGGACAAACTATGGAAAAGACTCACATTCCATCCATCAACAAATAAATACATTAGCGTGTAGGAAAACTCAAAACACCACTGGATGTTAAAAATCGAGGAACGGTGAAATATTGAGAGGACAATGTGATTGATTTATTTATTTATTTATTGATTTAAGAACCGACATCACAGCATTCGGGGCATTCCCATAAGCGCTCCGTCTCCATTCTCAGCAGGCAGCGAAGAGTTCCAACACCAATAGTGCCAGTAGCAATCTGATTATATGTCCGTTTCGCCTTTCCTGTGAGCGTCGGGCGTCGGCCATTGTCGTGTGTGTAAAGAATGAATGTCGTAGTAGTTATTTGTTCTTCTTTACCACTTTAGTGTCGTCCCTGGAGTGAGGGGAATCAACACCCACATTTGTTTTAATTCAATATCTCTATCCTGGAGATATCCAGTAGACTCCGTCCACAACACTCCCTCAATCTGAAGACACCTTCTTCTCACTCTTACTCACTCCTGGATCATGCCCCCTTTCATTCTTCCCCAACATAACATACGTGACAACTCTAGCTTCAACAAATAAACACAAGAAATTTATTAAAGCAAAGAGTATATGTAGGAGAAGTGTGTGTGTGTGTATATAAAGTGTAGAATGTGTGACGTATATTCTAAAGTGTCTGTAGACTCAGATCAGTGTTCAGGAGTATAGTCATTCACATCACTGTGCTGAGAACACACTAGCACCATTCAGTCCAGACAAGCAACCTCACCAAGGTGATGCTCCTCCGGTCACGTGAAGACTTCCTCCGTTGTCTCTTGAACCACTAGGATGCTTGGACACCCATGACAAACACTGTCTAATGAGAGTCTTCAATCTGTTTTACACTATGAATTTCCTCTGTTATTTAACCGAATGTTAATTGGAAAATTCTAACACTATTGTCACTGTTACTGGGAAATCTTACTTGATCTAGTGTCACTGGTTTTAAAGATTCCCCATATTAACAACACAATCTGAAGTTCCCGGTATCAGTATAATATTTATATGACTGTTTCTGGTATCAGTGTTGTATATGTAGAATATATATAATGTTCTGACTGTTCAGTGATACACCTATCACTTGCTAAAACATATGTATCATCAGCATATCCTGCTCAGCAGAAGTCAGGTTCCCGCAAACCAACTTGGGTATAAGCCCAATGTAGCGGCCTCTCAGCAACTTCTGTCTTCAAATTCTGAGCCATCATCTTCTAAAATGTGTTAGCTTCACTGGTCAAAATCATAGCACACATACGTGGACCTGTAAATGGAACCATATGCCTATTCCAGTTGCTAATCGAAACTAGGCGATCACAGACTGGATCTATGTCCGCCGATAACTATCAACACTTTGACACCCCTAGTTTCTTTTATGTAACACAACTCGGAATACTGCATCGCTCTTTCCAACTTCAGAAATCTGGTCAACTCACTCCTCTTGTTTACTGCAACGCTTTTTATATTGGTCTTTGAGTGACGTCACCATAAAGTCCAGACGCTTACCAGTTCAGAGTCTGGTTCCTTCTCCTGTTCTAGACTAACTGGAGTCAACCCGCGGTCAAATTTGCTTTAATTTGGGGAAATTCCAGTCTGTCTGTGAACCAGAGAATTCCCCACATCAGAGAACCCATCCCGCCTTGCATTCAGACATTTCGTCTTGCACTTCAAATGCCGTCTCCCGCCTCGCAGACAAATGACGCCGTTGTTCGTCTCGAGCAACCCACATCATAACAAAATCGCCGACCAGGTGTTGACATTCTGACGCGACGTGTTTGGCTTCCCCGTTAGAAATGCCGATCCTGTGTAAACAGTTTTAACGACGTATTTTTCTCGGTCTGTACATCAAAGGATTACTTGTTTTTTCAGACTTATGTCGGGTCTGGTTGTCATTGATCGAGTCTCAAGTTTATTTATGTGACAGCCATAAACCCTCGTCACTCCTCGATGCCTCATTCTTGTCAGAACATTGTGGTCCATTTGCTCCTCCAATATAGTCAATACATGGACGGACTATCTGGAAGAGCTGTTTGCTGATAGGAGACCGGATGTAAATATTCTAAACAAAGGTGAGGGTCCACAAATACTTGCAGCGGAAGTTGAATACGCACTGCATCATATGAAGAAAGGAAAGGCACCCGGTCCAGACAACATTATATTGGAGAAAGTTGATGCACTAAGTGATTTCGGAAATATTGACATTTCTAAATGACATCGACACTGGTGGGTGCATTCCCAGAGACTTATTAAAATCCATTTTTATAGCTCTGTCAAAGAAACCAGGCGCTTTAGAATGCGAATATCATCCTACAATAACTCTTATAAGTCACATGATAAATCTGTTACTCAGAATAATTACGAAAAGAATAAGAAACACTATTAAACCAGATATGATTGACGAACAGTGTGGATATGTGGAGGGAAAGGTATAAACAAGCTATATATAGCAGTAGTAGGCTTCTTTCAGTCCTGAAGGACTATAGAGTTGTGCCGCTGGGGAGGTACCTGAGAGCACGGCTGGTGACTGTATAGTCCAATGAGAGAATGACAATCTCTGTCACAGTTTCCGCATCTGTAAGACGAGGCAGGTCCCGCAGTAAGTGACTGCGTTTTAAGCCTTGCCGTCTATCCTCAGTTTGTTGGATCAGATTGTGCTCAAAGAGCACCAGTCCGTTTCGTACATCTCTTCTCCAGGAACACCTGTCTGTTGCAACTCTTTCCCACGTGTCTAGATCTATGCCAAGGGGTTTCATATCTTGTTTTCACAGTCAATATATCGCATTTGGGGTCTTCCGGTTGGCCTCTTTCCTGTGGCTAGTTCTCTGTATAGGAGATCTTTGGGAATACGTTCATCCTCCATTCAAAATATGTGGCCCAGCCACCGGAGGCGTGTCTGCTTGAGGAGGGGGGGGGGGCACTGTGGTAATATCTGCTCTTTCAAGCTCATGTTTGTGTGTTATGGGGTCTTTCCATGATATGCCCAGGATACGTCTCAGACATCTCATATGGAAGGAATTCAACTTTCTTTCCTGTTGTGAGTACATGGTCCAGGATTCAGACCCATAGAGTGGTGTGCTAACAACACAAGCTTTATATATTTGAACTTTTGTACTCTCTGTTAGTCTATTGTTCTCCCAAACTCTTTTAGTTAGCCTGGAACATGTTGTGGCTGCCTTTCCAATGTGTCTGTCGATTTCTGTCTCTAATGAAAGATTATCTGATATTGTCGACCCCAAATACACAAACTCGTGGACTACCTTCAATTCGTAATTAGAAATTTTGATTGACGATGTGCACCAGCATCTTGTTCCATCACCTGTGTTTTATTTAGGCTGATGGTGCTACCCCAAAGTCTTTGCAGGCGGTTGCAAAACGATCTATAAGCCATTGGAAATCTTCTGCTGCATGAGTAGTCAGTGCTGCATCATCTGCAAAAAGTAGTTCTCTTATGCATCTTGATCTTATTTTGGTCTTTGCCTTGAGTCTTGATGGGTTAAACAAGTTTGCCATCAGATCTTGTATGGCGGTATATGCCTTCAGTGGAAGTCCCAAATGCCTGCCTTAAGAGAAAGACGAAGATACAAAAATGTGTCGGAGCAAGCACGCAGCCCTGCTTTACTCAAATGCTGATGCTGAATGACTTGGATGTTGAACCGTCAAATAAAATGGTCCCCTGCATGTTTTTGTGAGATGATTTTATGATATTAAGAAGGGTTGGTGGACATACTATCTTTCCAAGGATCTTAAGAAGGCCGTTTCTGTTCACGAGGTCAAATGCTTTGTGAGGTCGATGAAGGCAATATATAATGGCTTCCTCTGTTTTCTGCACTTCTCTTGGAGCTGCCGGAGTGAGAAAATCATATTGATGGTGGACCTGTTGGGTCTAAATCCGCACTGTGATTCGGGGTAGATTATAATGCTATGGTTATTAGTTACGTTCAGTATTGCACTTGCATCCTGAGGGATGGACAATATGCATTAGTGATGATTGTGCAAGGTTTATCTGTCCAGAAATTGGAGGGGGAAAATTCAACCCCTGTCTTTACTCACTGTTGCTTGTCAGCAGGAGGGGACAACATTGCGTTCAGGATTTGGAAGAAGAATAAGAATTCGTTTGAGAGAAAGAAACCTATTTTGGGATTCTCACACTGATATATGTAAATATTTGTTCGTTGTATTTGAAGGGAATATGTATGTTTTGCAACTTGTGAACACTTCACTTGAAGTTTCATTTATGTCTATTCATGCACACGAACCATATTGTCTCCTGTTATGAGAAAAAGCATTACTATGTGAGTTAAATTCATTACATCTTATGGAAGCTGGTGGAGCAATAATTGTTTGGTAAGCTTGGTACATGATGCTTTCACCGAGTGTTATTCTCCACAGATTCCGCCTTCCTGATTGAGAAATTGACCATCTGGTGACGGGTCCAGTGATTGGGACCCAGGCAAGCGATGTGGTTAGCAGTCCGGGGACACCTCAACGAATTTCTAGGTGTACCTGCTCCGGAGAGTCTGCTACGTCAGAGTACCGGCCAGCTACCACTTTACCAACGTCAGTACCGGGGGAGTTCAACATGGCCACTTCGTATCTGTGTCGCATTAACTTACGGCAAATATCTATGTTGAGTTATTGTCCGCCACGTGAAGACAGTCGACTGAAACTGATGTTTCAGTACACAGAAAAAGCTTATAGGTTAGAGATGAATCGAGAGAAGAGAAGTGACACTCATGAACGGAACCTGACATGTAAAAGGCAACCAACCATCATACATAGCCTTGGGGGTTGATGAGTTTACTAAATTGATGTTCATGTCATCATATCATTATCATGCAATGTCCTTATCAAAGTGAATTTACTTACTCATCTGATACCCCGATACACTTCTGTTGTTCTGATCTGTTTATCTGAGATCCATATCTCACTGAGACCCCTGGTACGTTCAGAACACATATAACAGAAAGACCAGATAATGAAAAGCTTGCAGAGAGCATTGCACCCATCAGCAGTCAGAGTCGAATCAGCACCAAAGAGAGGAGTACAGCTCTCACTCCTTGGCACTGCTCTTTCTCCCCCTCATCCTTCCTATCCATTCCCTTGTCCATTCTGTCTTCTTTCTCTGTGGTAAAGCAGCTTAGCAAAATGTAAATATGTATGATGTTTGCTCTGACACTGAGTGGTGCTACTTCGTGATAGCAACATGTATAGAAGTTACAGCCAGACTGTGTATTAGAATGTGGAAACTCAGGTCATCCACCTGAGTATTGAGCAGTGTGTCGTCTTGTCCGGAAGGCAGGTAGTGTCACTGTAAGGTCCATTCAACAATGAATCTGGTAACCGACGAAGGCTCAGTCCTTTTTCCTACAGCAGGTTGATTAATACAGCTGTCATGCAAACACTCCAAGAACTTCCTTCAAATATGTATTTAGTGAAGAAGGGATGCTCTTAGCAACATAGACCATCTATTTTTTTTTCGTCAGTGATTCAACCCTGAACACAATTGTACAGAGTGTTCAGCAGTTTCATGGACATATATTTAATTAGAATACCACAGACATTTGACATCAATTTTAATTGGAGAAAGATGGAGAGGATACATGATGCTAACTTATACATCATACTTGATATCTTGAATGATCCAAGATATGTATGTATTCAGTTGGTGAACCATTGCTGTTCTCTTCTCCATAGTTTCTACCAATTTCAGAGTTCATTAAACTGGAAATAATTTAGATATCGCTTGCATCAAATTGATTGTTATGTTATACATTTTACTTTGTGTTTAATTAACATTTAATGAACACAGTATATATGTTTGGGAATAGGTAAGGCTGGGTGATCTCACATGGGTAATTAACTCCAATTATCCCATGGTAACGACCCAGGTTCCCAAAGTCCATCCCGGAAAACCCTTTAATTTATTCTAAACATTGTCCCACTGGACCATATAGGATTAGTAGGGGCTTTTGGGGTTTCTGAGCTATTAAAGGTTCTTCTAGGAAGGACACATTTCTGGTGTGTTTTGATACTTCTCCGGGACTTCCCTAGACCTGCCGAGTTCTTTATAGTCAAAATATATTCAAAAGACTATTATACACTAGTAGAGATCAGTCCCAGGACTCTAGCTGTTAAGAGTACGGGGGATGCACATACTGCTACTGTATCTCACCATCCTTATCACCTTACAACGTTATTACGTCAATGTGAATGAACTGGCTGGATTTCTCCAGTGCATAACATACTAAATGAACGGAACACGAACTCACGCATAATACTAAGGTCTGTTGTTTTTGTGACTTTATTTCACACTTTTGAATTATTTCTCTAAGTTAACAGTGTTAATTGTCTGCCAAAGTCTGTAAAGTCCACCATCCATCATGTGCCATGCTGGTAAGCGTGGGCGGTCATGTACTGCGATCTCACTCGATCACCGGACTCGTGGATCAGCTCCGTGTTCCAGTCTCGACCATGCCACGTGGCCAAGCCATCCAGATATTTATTTCTCGGTCTTCCCCTTGGTCTCTTCCTTTCGATCTTACCAGTTGTCACCAAGTTTTCCAATCCATTTCTTCTCATAACATGCCCAAAACATTTAGACTGTCTATGTCTAATGACTCTAATCAGTTTACGATCTTCATGTGTTTCTTGAAGGACTAGCTCATTGGTTTTTCTGTCTGTCCATGGTATTCTTTGTATTTTCCTCAGAAACCACATTTCCACAGCCATCAGATGTTTTTCAGCTTGTCTGCTCATTGTCCACGCTTCACATCCATACACAAGTATAGTCTGTAAAGTAACTTACGTTTATTTAAATGACATAAAATATTAGTATAGCCACAAATAGGGGAATTACGTGTCGTGAAATTACATGGCACTATATCTTTCACCAAAGAGTTGGAGAGCCAAGTTTTTTAGGTACAGTTTCACAGGCCGGGATTTACTTGTTATACTGTCTGTTTAGAAAGTGTCTTCTCTTTGCCATAGAATGTCTTCTGACAGCATTATTTTCTGATTTTTCAGCATACATCTTTCTTTAACTGGAAACTTTGAAGAAACCTATATTTTGTCTTCCGTCGATCGTTAGACCTATGGATATGAAAGACACCAACACACAACATTTTGGGGTTGCTTGTCTCATGATAAAAATTGGAAATATACTCGTACAATCCGACATTTTTGGAGCCCTCTCTTGAAGAGCTGCTTTACAAAAAGGGTGATGTGGTGAAGGCGCCCTGGGACCAGTTGGAGAATGCAACTGAACAGAGGAAGTATCTATGTCTAGAAAAACTAGTTCAGAAAGTAGCGAGAAAAGAATTTTCAAAGCGTAGAGGAACATCCAGGCCGACGTTTAATCAAACTGCTATTGGAACTAACAGCATGGGAACTCTTCGATGGCTTTTGAGGAGAGGGACGGAGCATGTATATGAGTGTCCTGGGTGCAGTAATGTTGATTTTGAAACCAAGTAATCAGTATGTGTTAGTATGCGTCGATTTACATCACTTGTTGTTTTCATATCTCCACATAATGTTGAAACGCGAGTGTCTAAAATTTGTTTTGAAACTTGAGGGTCAATTCCACCGATGTATCTCACTTTTAGATTTCATTAGAAGCCTTGTAGACACCACTCTGGATTTCATTGAAAGTCTTGTAGACACCACTCTGGATTTCATTGAAAGTCTTGTAGACCCCACTATGGATCTCATTGAAAGTCTTGTAGACCCCACTATGGATCTAATTGAATGTATTGTAGACACCACTCTGGATTTCATTGAAAGTCTTGTAGACACCACTCTGGATCTCATTGAAAGTCTTGTAGACCCCACTATGGATCTCATTGAAAGTCTTGTAGACCCCACTATGGATCTCATTGAAAGTCTTGTTGACACCACTCTGGATCTCATTGAAAGTCTTGTAGACACCACTCCTGGATCTCATTGAAAATCTTGTAGAAACCACTCTGGATCTCATTGAAAGTCTTGTAGACCCCACTATGGATCTCATTGAAAGTCTTGTAGACCCCACTATGGATCTCATTGAAAGTCTTGTAGACCCCACTATGGATCTCATTGAAAATCTTGTAGACACCACTCTGGATCTCATTTAAAGTCTTGTAGACCCCACTATGGATCTCATTGAAAGTCTTGTAGACCCCACTCTGGATCTCACTGGACGTCTTGTAGACCCCACTATAGATCTCAATGAAAATCTTGTAGATACCACTCTGGATCTCATTGAAAATCTTGTAGACCCCACTATGGGTCTCATTGAAAATCATGTAGACCCCACTATGGATCTCATTGGAAGTCTTGTAGACACCACTCTGGATCTCATTGAAAATCTCGTAGACAACACTCTGGATCTCATTGAAAGTCTTGTAGATACCACTCCTGGATCTCATTGAAAGTTTTGTAGACCCCTCTATGGATCTCATTGAAAGTCTTGTAGATACCACTCCTGGATCTCATTAGAGGTCTTGAAGACAATTGAGTTGAGTTGAGTTAAGAACCGACATCACTGCACTCAGGACATTCCCATACGTGCTCAGTCCCCTCGTTCAACAGCCAGCGAAGAGCCATACTACTAATCGTTCCCACCGCTATCTGATTAAAAGTTCTCCTGGTCTTCCCTCTCAGTTTTGAGATTCTTCCAGAACCCCTGCCGATCCCCCGCAATCTAATTCTTTCCACATATGGGTTCTCAATCTGTTCCTCCGCCTTCTCCACCTGGTCCCACAAGCGCACGACCACCTCCCCCTTGTCCATAGGCAAAATACCACCAAGAGGTGAATTCCCTGCTAGCCTATCAGCCTGTTCATTCCCCCGTACACCCGCATGGCCAGGGCAAAATATTCATACAATTCTCACAATCTGTGACCTCTGAAGCGACGAGAGCCATTCCACACGAAACATTCCTTTCTCCACCTTGCTAAGCATACTCTTTGAATCCGTAATGAATACAACGTGTGTTGCAGTAGTCTCCTCTAGCCACCGGAATGCCGCTGTTACTGCCTCCACCTCCATTCTCATGCTGGAGGTTGTAGTCTCATATGCCAGGCTCTCCTTTTCCAAGACTCGCCCATTAGCCTTTGCAATAAAGCCGCAGCCACTACCTCTGTTTCTCCTGAAGACATCATTACTGGATATCATTATAGGTCTTGTAGACATCACTCCTGGATATCATTAGAGGTCTTGTAGATATCCCTCCTGGATATCATTAGAGGTCTTGTAGACATTACTCCTGGATACCATTATAAGTCTTGTAGACATAACTCCTGGATATCATTAGAGGACTTGTAGACATCACTCCTGGATATCGTTAGAGGTCTTGTAGACATTACTCCTGGATATCATTATAGGTCTTGTAGACATCACTCCTGGATATCATTAGAGGACTTGTAGACATCACTCCTGGATATCATTAGAGGACTTGTAGACATCACTCCTGGATATCATTAGAGGTCTTGTAGACATTACTCCTGGATATCATTATAGGTCTTGTAGACATCACTCCTGGATATCATTATAGGACTTGTAAACATCACTCCTGGATAGCATTATAGGTCTTGTAGACATAACTCCTGGATATCATTAGAGGTCTTGTAGACATCACTCCTGGATATCATTAAAGTTCTTGTAGACATCACTCCTGGATATCATTAGAGGACTTGTAGACATCACTCCTGGATATCATGAGAGGTCGTGTAGGCATCACTCCTGGATATCATCAGAGGACTTGTAGACATCACTCCTTTATATCATTAGAGGTCGTGTAGGCATCACTCCTGGATATCATTAGAGGTCTTGTAGACATAACTCCTGGATATCATTAGAGATCATGTAGATATCACTCCTGGATATCATTAGAGGTCTTGTAGATATCACTCCTGGATATCATTAGAGGTCTTGTAGACATTACTCCTGGATATCATTATAGGTCTTGTAGACATCACTCCTGGATATCATTAGAGGTCTTGTAGGCATCAATGTTGGATATAATTAGAGGTCTTGTAGATATCACACCTGGATATCATTAGAGGTCTTGTAGACATAACTCCTGGATATCATTAGAGGTCTTGTAGATATAACTCCTGGATATCATTAGAAGTCTTGTAGAGATCACTTAGGATATCATTGGAAGTCTTTTAGACACCACTCAGAATATCATTAAAAGTATTGTAGACACCACTCCTAGATATCATTAGAAGGTTTTTCTGACACCACTCAGGATATCATTGGACGTCTGTAGACACCACTCCTGGATATCATTAGAGGTCTTGTAGACATCACTCTTGGATATCATTAGAGTTCTTGTAGATATCACTCCTGAATATCATTAGAGGTCTTGTAGACATAACTCCTTGATATCATTAAAGGTCTTCTAAGCATCACTCCTGGATATCATTAGAGGTCTTGTAGACATAACTCCTGGATATCATTAGAGGTCTTTTGGGACACATATGTGTTTCCAAGGCACCAGGGCCGGGTTATATCATTAGAGGTCTTGTAGACATAACTCCTGGATATCATTAGAGGTCTTTTGGGACACATATGTGTTTCCAAGGCACCAGGGCCGGGTTATATACTGGCCAAGACCTATTGACGCGTCCTCGTCGAGCGTCCTGGGCAACAGGTCCCTTCGGGGTCCTGGATAAAGTCAGTAGGACCGCCGATTCCTCCGAAGTCGGAGAGTGTCTGCCTGTACGGCGAGGAACTACCAGTCTGCACACCAATAAGCCAGACATGGGACAACGGATACTCACGCAAACCTCAGGTCCTGTACGACACCACACTGATGCTGGACAACAGGATGCCTTTATCCGACATACAGGACTTCACGTTGGAGCTCAAGCCAACGAACACAAGCAAAAGCATTAGAGATCTTTTAGACATAACTCCTGGATATCATTAGAAGTCTTGTAGAGATCACTTAGGATATTATTGGAAGTCTTTTAGACACCACTCAGAATATCATTAAAAGTCTTGTAGACACCACTCCTAGATATCATTAGAAGGTTTTTGTGACACCACTCAGGATATCATTGGACGTCTTTAGACACCACTCCTGGATATCATTGGAAGTCCTGTAGACACCACTCCTGATGATCATTGGAAGTCCCGACGACACCACTCCTAGTTATCATTGGAAGTCCTGTAGACACCACTCCTGGACATCATTGGAAGTCCCGTAGACACCACTCTTGAAGATCATTGGAAGTCCCGACGACATGACTCCTAGTTATCATTGGAAGTCCTGTAGACACCACTCCTGGACATCATTGGAAGTCCCGAAGACACCACTCCTAGATATCCTTAGAATTCATGTCGACACCACTCCTCAAGTTTTATTGTGAGCTAATTGTCAGAGCCACACTCTTGTCATCGTCATGAATATTCACGTTGTGACGGCACTGAGTAATCATAAAAGCGGTGCCAGACATGTTAGTATACTTATTTACCAAGACCTGGTTCAATTATTGGTTTCGAAATTGGTACCAATGTCATGTTCAGAAATATCTGAACAATTAATTCTACAGCAAGGAAGCGTGAACACACATATAACTGATGAAAGGGAATATACACAAATACACGTGAATATTTCTAACGAAGTGTTTATCAAAGGAAAAAAGAAACAACAACACCTGGCTAGACAACTGAAATATCACAATCATAAATAAATAATTCACACGTTGCAATAAAACAAAGAGTGCAAAATATGACTTTCCTTGGGTGTCATGAAAACAGAATGGTTATATCAAACTGAAAAATAACACCCAATATGTTATTACAGTTGAAGAAAAATGCTTAATAAAATCAAAAACATCTCATATTCTAGGTAAAGATAACATTAAATGGAAGATGCATCATATATGTGACGAAGTCTCCATCTTCCCCATCATCTTGTGCTTAAATTGGGGGGAAATATTTTTAAAACCCTTATGTAATTTTATAAGAATCTATATTCGTATTCATACCTATATATCTAGTCAGTCAGTCAGTCAGTCAGTTAGTCGCAGTTCCAACTTCACAGCAACGGGTTGTCCCCATTATGCTCCGTTCCTGTGCCAGTGAATATCACACAAAACGCTCCCCACTGCCCAAGGTGAAAAGTGGAAAAGACAGGAGCCTCGACAAACAACAGTCCGCACAGATACACTGTGCATAATGCCGCCGCCAGAATGTCAACACAATAGTCCCCCACGAAACCCAGAGTTCATCTCTGATGGAATCAGCAGTCATTTTCCCATTTGTATGTTTCCTAGATGTTCACCCACACAGTCCACGAAATACAGTTCATCGTCGATGGTAGTGGCAGTCAACCAGAAGCCCAGCAGCCACGCATTTCTGCATAAGGCAAAAACCGGTCAACTCTGGGACATAGCCATCTGCTATCGCTCCGAACATGCAGTCACGTTCTAAAAAACCTCGGGCAGATTCAAAAGCATTTCACACGAAACTCACAGCTCACAGTGTCGCGCCACGCACTCACTCAGTTGCAGGGCGACGGAACCATCAAGCCTTCTTAGTCGCCTCTTACGACATGCGTGGTAGGCTACCTATATATCTATGTATAGATAGTTCATGACTATAGTATAAATCAACAGCTATTTGATGTTATTAATTTAATATGAAGAAATACGTTACATTAGTGTAGTGGGAGAGTTATAATGTACAAATTAGCATACCCAGCCAAGTATACAAATTTGGCTACAACATTTCCACATTTTGGTTGGGGAATTTAAAGGCAACGAACTCCCTGACACGGCCACTTCCGGTCAGGGATGCTTACAGAGTGATAAGAGATTTTCTGTGGCAAATACATGCTAGGAATATAGCCTCAGAAGTAGAACATAAATATTATTATGCCAGTAATCTGTGTAACAGATGGTATGTATATCTACATCTAGATTACTTGTGAATTATTACATTTTAATAATATAATTATTATATTTATTATATTATTATATTTTTAATTATTACTTAATAATTATTATATTCACCCATAAGAAGGAATAGAACAATTTTATTGTGCTGTTTTCCTTAGGTCAGTTTGTTGTTAATTGATCCTAGGATAGGGAATGGTAGGGAGCAGGGATGGATAGCACATGCTATTTTGTCTCTGCATGTATGAGATGTAAATGGCCATCAGTGAATAGTCCATGACCAATCTTAGAGGCTTATAGATGTCGTAACTGAAGATTCACTTGCTCTCGCTGTATATATTTCGCAGATTTGACACCTTCAGCGCCAAGCTTTGGATGAACCAGCCTGTGGGACTGACTCCTTGTGAAGCATCATCCACCACAAAACCACTCATAATAATAGCTAAAAATTTGTGGTTAAGCTTTGGGTAACACAACAACAAACAATGTGCTAGTGATCGTGCCTTGTTGCACCGAATATAAACAATTGAGATTGACAATTATTAATAAGTCTGCTACCCGGCTGGAGTTCATGTAGGTCAGTTCACCCGAAGAGGAGAAACTGACGGGAGAGTTGCCATACCAATCGCCAAACCCGGAGGACCAGATACGGAAGATAAGTGGCCAACCTTACCGCCGGCACAACCACCAACCTTCTATTTAAAATCTAAAATTTCAGGCCAGAGAGTTTACCTCAATGATTAAACATTCTAGCTGACTCCACACTTAGCAAAATAGGATTGTAATACAGTGGAGTCTGGATAAGTAGAAGTCGCAGGGGCCGAAGGAATTTGTTCTACTTATCAGAAATTCTACTTATCCAGACTGCACACATATTTACACTAATTTACACTAATACCATGCAGTAGCATTGAGTAAAATGACGGCACCACTTAGGAAACACAGGCAGTGAACACATAAATAGCAATACAATATCAGAAATGTTGAAATGTTTAATTTTGAAAATTTCCAAATTAATTAAAGAAAAAGTCTGTGATTTTGCTTTGCTTCTTGACTTGTTAAAAATGTCTTCCCATGGCCTGTTCAAAGGCACACAATGGTGAGACTGCATAATCTGAACATCCATTCTGCATCATGTAAATGTCAAATTTGTCAATTTACGCCAAAATATCTGACTGGGACACAGGTTGTGCTTGCAGCCCACAGTCATCCTCATCATCAGAGTCGGGGCTGGAAGGGTCTGTTCGTTGAATGACTGGCAATCATTGCCCTATAATATCAGTGCTTGAAAGAGTGGCACTAGTAGAAACTTCATTGTCGGTGTTCACAAACTCCTCTGGTTCAATGTTCAGCTCTTTATACAATCTAGCAAGTAATGGCTCCACTGAAATGTCAGTAACATTGCTCTCATTGCTCGCTGATGGTATGGAATTATCATTTACAGAGACATCTACTGAAGGTAAGAAGCCAGCCTGTCTAATGCAGTTTGCAATAGATGCTGGTAAAACTCTGTCCCATGAAGATTTTAACATAAGAACAGCATCAAGAAGGGTTATCTTGAAATCATCACAAATGAAGTCAGCATCCATATGACCCACAAGTTTTGTCAACATTGTGGATCTATAAAGAACTTTCAGATTTTGAATGATACCTTGATCACAAGGTTGAAGTGTTGATGTCACATCTACTTCTTCTTCTGCGTTCATCCGGAGTTTTTTTTCCGGATGTGATTGCGTTGTGCCTGTTTACAGCAGAGCTGCATTCTTGCGCCGTTAGGCCGACACATCCGACTTCTGCGGGCATTTGTTGACCGGGTTAACCTTCCCGGGGTGATGTCACATTAGGTGGCAGAAACAAAAGCTCTGTTGTCTTCAGATTGTTAATTTGTGTGTGGGCTGAACAAGTGTCAACAATTAAAAGCACTTTTTGAAAAATCAAATTCTTGTAGCCACTCATTGAACAGTTCTGATGTCATCCATGCCTTTGAATTGGCTCTGTAATTCACAGTTTTTTTTCAGGCCTTTGAAACAACGAGGATTTAAATATTTTCCAATCACAAATAAAGGCCATTTTCACTAACATCCATATTGGAACACACAACCACTGTTATTCTTTCTTTTGATTTCCCCCCCCCCCCCATGACACTTCCCCCGATGGTGTTTCCACCTTGTCGTGGTGGGGGAGCTTGAGTTTCTCAATGACCCTGAGAGTTATGCCGGCGGTAGCGTAGCTACCAGCAGGGCCTCCCAAGCCGGACAGGTCAAAGGGTAGAGAACAGACAAAGAGAAACACCCTGGTCCTCCAGGTTGGGGGTTGAAGCGTGGGGTTAACACCCCCACCTTTGTAAAAACCTTTTATGTTACGAAACAGATACATGAGCCTCGATATCGGACTGACTTATCTGGACAACGACCTTGGAACGTTAAAGGACTTTTGAGATTTGGAACATGGAATGTACGGACACTATATCGAGCTGGAGCAGCGGAAGAACTAACCCGGGAGCTGGTTGAATATCAAATGGATATAACAGCAGTTCAAGAAATAAGGTGGCCAGGAGAGGATACTTTAGAGCAAAATGGAATGATTATAATATATGGAGGAAACACCCAAAATAAACATGAATTAGGAACAGGATTTGTCATCAAAAACGAGTTATGGGGGAACGTTTTAAACTTTAGAGCTGTTAATGACAGGATTAGTAAATTACGAATAAAAGGTAAATGGAAAAATATAACGATGATTAATGTACATGCACCTACTGAAGAGAAAGAAGATGATATTAAAGAAGACTTTTATAATGATCTGGAAGATGTCATAGAAGAAACCCCCAAACAGGACATCCTGATTGTGCTGGGAGACTTCAATGCAAAAATAGGTAGAGAGCAAACTCATAAAAAAGTTGCCGGTATGGAAAGCCTACATACAACTTCAAATGATAATGGATGGAGAGTCATCAACCTGGCAGAAGCCAAAGGACTGCAGATTAGCAGTACCAGACTGCAAAGAAAGGATATCCACAAACAAACTTGGAAATCATGTGACAAGAGAACCTATAATCAAATAGATCACATTTTAATTAACAGAAATGCATCAAACATACAGCAAGTTAGAAGTTATAGAGGAGCTGAGTGCCACAGTGACCACTTCCTCGTTGGAGCAAAATTTAAAATAAAACTTAAGAGAGCTTTCTATACTAAATTACAAAGATTACACCCAACATATAACAGAGAAAAACTACAAGAAATTACAGTCAAAGAGAAATTTACAGATGAAATAAAATGTAAACTTGAAACTCTGCAAAACCCTTTGGAGGAAAGCGTTGACCAAACTTGGTTGAACATCAAGAATACAATTCAATCTACCGCAGAAGAATGTCTCGGTGTGTTAACCACGCATAGAAAGAACAGATGGTTCAATCAAAAATGTGAAGAAGCAGTCATTAGGAAAAAGAATGCCAGACATTTATGGTTAAATGACATCAACAACATCCAAAAGGAAGAGCATTATAGAAATGAATGTAAAGAGGCTACAAAAATAGTCCGACAGCAGAAGCGAGAATATATGAGTAATATAATCAAAGATATGGAAACTAATCACCAGAAAAATGAATCCAGAAAATTTTTTAAAGAACTGAAGTCAATGAAACGAGGGCACCAACAAAACACATATGGTTTAAAAGACAAAAATGGGAATATGATAAATACCAATGAGGAAATGTGCAACACATGGAAAGAATATTTTGTTGAATTACTAAATTGTGAAGCTCCAAGTAACATTTTCCCACAGGAAGAGGTTCTAACATGCGAACCACAAATTGAAGAACCTACATTTGAAGAAATCCTATATGTAATCACACGACTTAAAAACAATAAGGCAACTGGGACTGATGGAATTGCTGCTGAATTTATAAAGGCAGGTGGCCATGCATTACATCTAAAGCTATACGAACTAATAATAAAAATCTGGAGGACAGAAGAATTACCCCATGACTGGAAAGAGTCATTATTGATACCTATCTTTAAGAAAGGAGACAAGTTCCAATGTGGAAATTATAGAGGAATATCACTACTGTCCACAAGCTATAAGATACTATCCGCAGTATTACTAAATAGACTAAAACCATATTCAGAAGACATATTAGGTGACTACCAGGCGGGTTTTAGACAAAACAGATCAACAATAGATCAGATATTTATCTTACGACAAATAGCCGAGAAAAATTGGGAATATAAAAGAGATCTCCATAACATTTTTGTGGATTTTAAAAAGGCTTATGATAGTGACCATAGGAATAGTTTATGGAATGCTATGCAGGAATTTGGAATACCAAGGAAGTTAATCAACATGACCAGTCTATGCATGGAAGATACTTATAATATAGTAACATATAAAGGCAGGAAATCAGACCCCTTCCAAATAACATCTGGCTTGAAACAGGGTGATGCACTATCGCCGCTACTCTTCAATCTGGCTCTAGAGAAAGTTGTAAGGAAGGTAAAGGAGGAATGTGATATTGGAGGAACATCCAAGCTGCTTGGTTATGCAGATGATATAGATATTATAGGGCAAAGTGAACAAAAGACATTGGAAATATTGACTCACTTAAAGGAAAAAGCCCAACAGATGGGGCTGGTTATCAACCAAGATAAGACAGAATATATGGTAATTTCAAGAGACGGAATGGCTAAAAACTCTGGCCACATACAAATAGATAATATGACCATTAAAAGAACGGAAACATACAAATACCTGGGTACAATCTTCAACTGCTCCAACATCATAAGGGAAGAAATACAAACTAGAATCAACTCTGGAAATAAGATATACTATGCACTACAACATCTACTAAAATCAAAGGCGCTATCTCGTAACACCAAAATCACAATATACAAAACACTGATCAGACCAGTTGTGCTGTATGGCTCTGAAACCTGGAGTAAACGAAAGGAGACGAAGCCTTGTTACAAACCTTTGAGAACAAAATTTTAAGACGCATCTTTGGACCCATTAGGGATACACAAAGTGAAGAGTGGAAAAGAAGAAGTAACAAAGACATTTATGATCTGTTTAAGTCCCCGCTAATCATTGGTATCATGAAGGCTAATAGACTACAATGGCTGGGGCGTATAGAAAGAATGGAAGATAATAGGGAAACAAAACTCGCTTACACTCAGGAAATAAATGACCGTAGACCCCGAGGTAGACCAAGAAGGCGGTGGAGAGATAATACATATACAGACCTACAAGCACTTGGAATCAACGACTGGCAAGAGAAGGTCCACCAGAGAGACGAATGGAGACGTATTGTATCTGCAGCAAAGAACCTCAATGGCTCGGAACGCTGAAGAAGAAGAAGAAGATGACACTTTTCATTTTTGAAAGAAAATGTTTTAGCAGGTAGCAGTCTCCAAAATAATCCAGTTTCATCAGCATTAAATACAACCGCAGAATTATATTTAGCTAAAGCAGGTCTGAGCACGTCTTCTATCCATGAGTGAGTCTTTGCTTCGTCGACTGACTGTTTCTCTCCACACACATTCTTGTACGTGATGCAATGTCGTTGTTTTAGACGATCCAATTTGTCAGCACTACAATTCCAGTCTGTCTGACCTCCAAAACGTGCAAATTTTTCTCTTTTCGCAATAAGTAAAGGAACATTTTCTGGTACATTTGCCGATCTAATCAAAGTGAGCCATTTTAAAAGGGCAGCATCAACAAAATCACACGCAGCAGTTCTAGCTCTCTGCCTATCATTCATTTGACATTCGAAAAACAATTGTTTGCAGCGGACTTTATGCTTTAAAATTCAAGAAAGTGTCGATGTTGGAATACCAACTTCTCTAGCTATATCCACTTTCTTCTTCCCACTATGTTCAACCTCTTCTAACAGCTCAATCTTTCTTTCTAAAGTTAAAGTGGCAAGCTTTCGTCCACTATTCGTCATTGTTGACATGTAGCGAGATAGCGTATGTGCCGTATCGTTTGTTGTTCTCCGTGCTGATTAAAAATAGCTCGTCCAACTTTCGCGAAACAATTGTTTTTTTTTTTTGGGGCGTGAAATGAACAGTTCGACTTAAACGTGAACACTTAAATAGTCGGTATTCATTTTTTTGTTCGTGTCTCGAAAAACACCGTGATTAACCAGTTGATGATAATAAAGGCATTCTGATTAACGGGATGTTTTCACAGCCACAACTATTTTAACTAACAGAAAAAACAAATCGGATGTCAAAAATCCCAGGACGGTCAAAAGTAACAGCTGCAGATGTTTACTGGGAAGGGAGTGAGTGAGATGAATCAATACGCCGCCCTTGACAGTTCACAAACAGGTCGGATTCAAGCGGAAGTGCCCGGCTCGGGAGAAAACAGTCCGTCTGTCATTTAGACATCAAACGGAATGGCGGTTTTGCTTGTCACCACATGACAGAAAGTTGTGGGTTTGTTATTGGAAACATTGGGACACCTGCAGGACATCAACAACGTCACGTGAACAATTCAAGGCTGTTTGAAAAACCATGATTGGGGGAGACAGTGTAACTCAAACAGTTGATTTAGGCGGACGTGCTTTGGCACTGCAGTTCTGAGTGGAAATATGTCTACCGTGTGCGAATTAAGTTAATTTAATTTTACACGTGCCTGTCATGGCAAATGTAGATGTGATTTGATCGAACTGCGGTGTTGCCTAAGGTAGTTAATATAGTCTATTTAGGCCTAATTAATATAGGCAGTAGTCTTGTTAAAACTAGAGTGTGATGATTAGCACTGTTAGTGGAAAACTAGTTAGAGTAGTGAAGTGATAATTGGCTCTGCTAGGATGAATAGGATAGCGGGGTGATATTTGGAGAGATTTAAGATGGGTTGGGAGATGGGGAAAGTGTCCAATGGGGGGATCTTTCAGTGGTTTGCCCACTGAAGTTTTGCACTCTGTTTATGGGTCTTTCCTTGTCATAGCCTGATTCGGACGTAAGTGAGGAGCTAATAGGCTCTATGACAGAGTTTAGTTAGCTGAGAAATAACAGAGCAAGTCAATAGGCTTACACTCAGCCGGTAGGATCAGTGACTAGTGCTATCACCAGATGTGTTGTTTCTCTAACAGGTTCCCTGCCAGTTACGAGGAAGTTCAACACTGGTTTTGAAGAAGTGCAACTCCAATTAGAAGAACACCAGTTGGACACTCAAATGCTTTCTTACGGAAAACGAATAACACCCGAGAAGAAAGATGGTATTATGTTTACGCTGGACTCATAATCAGGAGGGTTCACCATAACATGGCTCAGAAGAGCCAACCAATATAACGATTCCTGCGTGTTAAGGTTCACCTAGGATGGGTGATGATTGTTGATATGTCACACATCATACAAACATTGTTAAAGGAACGAGAACATTAAAATGTAAGTCACATCGTGTGATAGATTCCAGTGAAATATTACAAAAGACATCATACTTGAGACTTTATAGACACTAGTTAAGATCAAGTATATTAACAATAACAGTGATACCTAAGTACACACAACAAAGGATTCGTACAGTTTTTAGGACCGATAGGAACTTATAATGTGTAGTGTGCAACCGGTCCATGATCAGCTGTAATTTACAAACAGTATCTATTTCGGATGATCAGGAAGATGGATTACCAGGTAGCTACAGATGACAGTCGGTGTCCGGCAGGAGAGATACAGTACTGGGTGAGATGGACTTGTTCTGACTTAACGTGCTGTGGTGTGTCCTTGCAAGGATGAACTGACTATGCTATTATCTGAGGGTCCGATCCTACACACATTATAGAACACATCACACATTTTCTTCGCATACACGTCTCACGTACATTACACTTTTCTTTTTTAATAAATTAATCTTTATTAATTTTTAGAAGCAAGAGTTGTTGAATATGTTGCGTGGGGAAGAATGAGAGGGGGCATAGTACGACAGTGATAGAGAGAGGAAAAGGTGTCCATGAACTGAAGGAGTGTGTTGGACGGAAGCTGGTGGATTCTCCAGGATATTGATAGAGGAAAAAAAAATTATAATGTGGGTGTTGGCTCCCCTCACTCCAGGGACGACACTTTAAAGGAAGACACGACAGTTCGACTATTCCGAAAATTCGAGTTAACCGAATTCGACTTATCAGAACGTTTTATACAATGGTAAAGAAGGATTATGGCCGGGACCAAGCTAGTAACATCGACTTAAGCGAAATTCTACTTATCCGAGTTCGACTTAAGTGGACTCGACTGTATAATAGAAGGACTTGTAACAACACCCTTTTATGTACAGGGCTGCCTCCCGTGGTGCACCTAACATGTCTTATCTGATTAAACTGTAACATTGTTAGTTTCAAATTTTAAAAACTCTAGTTGTTACCTTAGTCATAATAGAGTGAGAAGATACAACAGTTTGTCTCTTTTAAATATTTTACTCTGTCTTTCTCCGTGTCGGTGAGAGTGATTAGAGTTAGGGGGCTCGAGCTTTTATTTCAGGCAAAGTAGTGAGACTAACTTGGCAGACTGTCTTTAAGTATAATTGTACGCCATTCCTGTCTGCCTGCACACTGTCAGAAGATTATACCTGTTCTGGGACCTTGAATACTCCTAGAACCACGAGCTATTTAGTCTACTCTTCTCCAGTGATTTATCTTTCTATCCCTAGAAAGTATATCTGCAGCAACTTTGATATACTCTTTATCATCGTAGCTGACGCTACGCTACAATATAGATAAAGAACAGAATAGATCAGACAAAAGTTGCATTTCAGAAGTTGAAAACGTATCTTTTACAATACATTTCGAAGATATGAGAGGAATCAGGAGGGGGACACAATATAAATAACATTATATATGTGGATGATACAGTATTAATTGCAAACAATGAACAGGATCTGCGACATTTAGTAGATGTGGTTATTGTACACGATGAAGAACTGGGCTAGAATTAAAGTGTAAGAAGTCAGAGATTAATTATAGTCACCACTAAGAAGAAAGAAATACCATAATGTAACATGGTAAATGGTAATATTCTGAAACAAAGGAATCGGCACAATTATCTTGGAACAGCCATAACATCTGACGGGAGGTTGGGACGCAGAGGTGTTTCCAAGGCACCAGGGCCGGGATCTATACTGGCCAAGACCTGCTGACACGTCCACGTCGTGCGTCCTGGGCAACAGGTCCCTTCGGGGACCTGGCTAAGATCACTAGGATCGATGATTCCTCCGAAGCCGGAGAGTATTTGCCTGCATGGCGAGGAACCACCAGTCTGCACACCAATAAGCCAGACATGGGACAACGGATACTCACGCAAACCTCAGGTCCTGTATGACATCACACTGATGTTGGACAACAGGATGTATCCATCCGACATACAGGACTTCACGCTGGAGTTCACAGCTAGCGAACACAAGCAAGCAAGCAAGCATCTGACGGGAGATGCCATGAAGAGATTAGAAAAAGAATCGCTATGGCAAAGGTATCCTTTTGCAAGGTGAAAAACATACTGACCAATAAAAAGATATCAATTCAACGAGAAAAAGAGTGTTGAAGTGTTACATAGAACCTATACTTTTGTATGGATATGAAAAGCGGACAATGAGCAGCCAAGCCGAAAAACATCTAATGACAGTGGACATGTGGTTTCTGGGGAGAATGCAAAGAATATTATGGGCAGACAGATAAACCAACGACCAAGTCCTACAAGACGCAAATGAAAAGTGGAAACTGATTAGAGAAATTAGTCTCAGCCAGTCACATTTTTTTTGGGCACGTTATGAGAAGTTATAAACTAGAAAACTTTGTGACAACTGGCAAAATTGAGTGGAAGAGAACAAGGAGAAAACAGAGAAGTAAATATCTGGATGGCTTGAACACGTGGTGTGGTCGTGACAAGAACACAGAGCTGATCCACGACTCTAGTGATCGTGTGAGATGAGATGGCGAAACATGACCGCCCACGCTTATAGGCGCGGCACATGATGATGATGATGATCTTACAAAATAAGTCATTCTTACTGAATGTGGAATGTTATATAGTACACTACTGGAACGTTATATAGTACGTGTACTGTTGTATTTTAGTTAATCCTGAAACGTGAGTGATGAGACTAAGAAGAGCTTGGAAGCAACGAAGGTGTGGTTCTTGAAACGAATGTTGCGAACACCTTGGACTGTCGGAATGACTAACAACATTTACCTGGAAGAGGCTAATGAAGGTCTAAAATTTTACGCAACAACAAGAAAAAGACAATGTTCTAGTTTAGTTTAGTTTAGTCGATAGATCAACATCACGGCACACGGGTGCAACCCATAAGTGTTCCGTTCTCCTCCTAACTCAAACCTGAGTCTGGAGAAACTCAGCTCAGTGCACGAACTCCGTGGCACCGGCGAGGATCCTAAAATATTTTGGGTAGATTTTTAACTCGAAAGACAATGTTCTTTGATCATATAATGAGAAAAGAGACCGGAGAATATCTTGACGACTATAAAGATCAGCGGTAGAAGCTAGAGAGGCCACCCAGAGAAGTTATGCTGGATGGCTAAGTCAGTAGCAAGGAGGAATATCATAGATATAATTAATTCACAACACCTATGACCGAGACATGATTACCTACGTCATTTGACAAAGCGCATACTGCTGATGGTGATGTGATGATTGCTATACGAAAACAGAGCTTTCCTAGAACAACAAGCAAGGATTTTGGCTTTTGTTTAGTCACGGGCCACACTGTAATAGTTGCAGCCTTCATCTGCAAGTAGTCCAGATCTTGTCACGAAGTGGTACACCCGGCAATTATCTGTGGAGCTAGTGGTATTGAATGCGAAGCTGCGACATTCTGATAAGGTCGTGCAGTCTGTAGAGCACTTCAATAGCGACATGACGGAGCGGCTGGTGGATAAGGGAAACCACTCAGGAGCAGGACACATGTCACTTGCAGTCATTCTGAATCGTGTACCTTTCATTTTAAATCCTTGTTTGGCGGAGCAGTTTTCCTTCACTGTGGATAATGATTTAACTGTTAAGTCATTGTGTACCACGCAGTTCACCTTACATTAATTGATTACTTCACTCAAACTGTTGCCATTTGCTTTTTTTTCAATGCATTTGTTTTTCAAACATGTTCATCACTTTATGAGTGGACATTAAGTCCTTTGCTGCGTTCAAACCCAGCAACAACACTCACAAAAAGTCCATTGCCGTGAACCCGTCGCTTGTCAAGGTCAGATCTCCTCATCATCTCTTATGTTCTAACTTTTAATGCCCTTCTACAGACTTTTCAGACACGGGCCAAACTACCTCCTTAGACATGATCCCCAATGAGGCTAATTTCAACATTCGACATTGAATCATCCCTGAAAGCAATCGGCTGACATTCATTATTCAGAAGCTGACCTTCATAGGAAATAGCTATCTGATCCGTTGGCAGGTATTCGTTGTCTAACACTATAGATTTAACATCTCACTAGAAATTTAACATCTCAACAGTCTTCTGCTGTTCTCTTAACCCAGAATTTCCCAGTTGTGTCTAAAATTCATTCTGCCCATAAAGTTATATTTTGAATTCCTTTAGATCCTAAGATCTTAAGATCCTAAACTTGGAACTGTTTCTGCTCCACGAGGTTGCTGCTGCGATGTAACAGCCGTTTGGCCAAGAAAAAAAAATACAAGTAATAATTACATTGGGAAGAAAGAGCAAGGTGATTAGAGAAAGGGAAAGTACATTTCTGAGCAGGAACACTCACAGCTAGAGCTCTGACCGATTTTGTTCCACACAAATGCTTTCATAGGACTGGGAGAATCAAAGTGCAAACAACTATCTCTTCGGACCTTTATCTCCATGGAGCATAGACCCTGAACCAACTGGCACAAAGCGTGTGCGCTATCTCCTGCAGCGCTCACCACATCCATCCCATATTATTCATCTATGTCCCTCATGCACGTCTCCGTCTGTTTTAGGTCTTCCATTCCATTTGCCATGTGGGTTCCAGAAAAAAAAATTACTTTATGCAGTGCGGATCTGCTGGCGAAGTGACATGTGATCCAAGAAATAGTTCTTCTTATCAGAAATTCATCAAATAAGTGTACACGTATATAGAAATGATGCATTTACAACTTACAATTCAATATTGTTCTTCACAAGAGAAATTCGCCACATCCGAGATCGCCTTAAGCGATCTGCACTGTACTTATACTATTAGGTTTACAAAATGTAAGTCCCATGTAGCGCTATCGTCGTCTCCTCATCTCTTGATTTCCAGGAATCTGTCTACTTCTCCCAATAAGCTCCTTATTAGTGATTCTGTCACACACCACCTGAGTGATTATGTCACACACACCATTGCAGTACTATTCAGTGCAGGTATCAGTTAAGGAATGTTTGTAGTTTTTTCCCCGTTCGCTCACGTTGAAATCGAGCGTAGTCTACGCTTGATTGATTTTTGCTCGTGAATTAGCTTTCCCTATTACCAGTGTCCCCCGCCATCAGGCGAACCCACTCCGACTTTTGAGATGTCTGTAATTTACGTCCCCATGTCAAGGACTAGAAGTTTACAGTTTAGTCCAACTGGCCTGTGTAGGAGTTGAACCTGGTAAGTCGGCGTTTTTACTGATAATTTTTTCGTCGTTCTGCATATTCCTGATCCATTCATCAGTTATGATGTGACCTCACTGTTAAATATTTCTAAGTTTGGTACTTGATATACCCGACACCTCACATTGTGTCACTGGCTTCTGTGGAGGAGTGCAATTGGGAGGGTACAAGTCTTACCCATTGGGTGAGGAAATGCAGCCTAAAGACTAAATTTTGTGGCAGGGCAGACCAGACCTTACGCCTTGGTTGGCAACTGGTCTAGGATCAGAGCTCCTACATGCGGACAGTTAGAGCATTACTTTGCTGATCCAGAAGCTTATGCAGCTTGTCTTGTTCCGGATGTATTGGTGTTACCTTTCCTCTGGAGTGAACTAGGCAGGCTGAGAGCGGGATCATGCCGTATGGGCAACACATGGTCTCTACGATTCAGCCCAAGCTTTGTGCTATCAATCAATCAATTAGGTGCCGTCTCCTCAATCAAGGTTGGCTGCAAGTGATCTCCAGCACTGTCTGTCTCACGCCCTGACTGTAGATTATATTAGATTGATGTTCGTCTATCTCTTGATGTAATCTCCTCACTTGTATCTTTGTCTACCTCTTGCTCGCTTGCCCTCAACCTTGCCCTCCAGAATGGCTTTCATAAGAAAAAGTATTGTGTCGTTTCATGTGTCCGAAATATATTCACTTGCCTCTGCTTTATTTCTTTCACCAAACTCTCCTGTCAATCACAGTTTTCCTGGAACCCCTTTATTTGATTGTTTCTGTTTCCATGAAATACGACATGTTCGTCTGTATATCCACATCTTCAGGACCTCTATTCGACTTTCTGTTGTTTGTCCATCAAGAATGATGATGACCATTCCTTTCATCCAGTGGGGTTGAAAGTATGGAGTCCGTGAGTTCTAAGATGGCTGATAAGACCTATTTTGGCTCGAAATGTTCTTTGACAATGTGGACAAAGAATGCTTGACGTTTCTGGAGGAGGATTTCCTGCAGTGGTTTTTTCTGTCCTGCATTTTCTTCAAAGCTCTTGCAGTCCTGGTTGCCTCATTTGTGACTGCACCCTTGCGTAATGATGCACCCCACGAATTTCGGTCTCTGACTGCAGTCTCCCAGGTGTCATGATGAATTCCAAAAGCATTCAGTGAGATTTTCAGAGTGTCTTTAAAACGTTTCCTCTGGCTGCTTTGGGAGCGTGTACCACAACGCAACTCGCCGTAAAAAATTCGTTTAGTGAGCCTGTGATCTGGCACATGCGAGTTAACTGACCAGCCCAGCGAATCTGATTCTTTATTAGTTGAGTGTGGATTCGACTTTCTAGTTACTTGCTTAATAATCAGGCTTCCGCGCCATGTACAGTGGTGATAAGATATGTAACATTTGACAATTCTCATATTTAATGCGTTGCTAATCTCTCTAGTTGTTAACACTAATTTCATGCTGTTGAAAGCATTTTTGGCCATTCCTATTCTCTTTTGATTTCTATTTCATTCCTGCCATCATCTGTTATTACATGTCCATGACAGGAGAAACTTGTTATTTGTTCTAGTATCTCCCCGTTTACTGTGATGTTCATTGATGACATTTCCTTTCCACTGCTAATTATCAGAGAGACGAATGGAGACGGATTGTATCTGCAGCAAAAAACCTCAATGGCTCGGAATGCTGAAGAAGAAGAAGAAGAAGAAGAAGAAGAAGAAGAAGAAGAAGAAGAAGAAGAAGAAGAAGAAGAAGAAGAAGAAGAAGAAGAAGAAGAAGAAGAAGAAGAATATCTAAGAATATCTAGGTCTTGTAACTCTTGCTCGCTTTCTGTTAGTAACACGGTATCGTAAGCATACCAAAGATTGTTTACGATTCTTTCATTGATGCTAAGTCCAGGCAGTTCAACTTGTTTAAAAATTCTTTCTGTGTATAGGATGAATAGGCTTTGGGGACAACACCCATCCCTGCCGTACACCTCGCTTTATCTTTATGGGTGACGAATAATTATTTCCACATCTAATAGACGCCACTTGTTTCCAATACAAGTTACTCATAAGTCAGATGTCCTTTCCGTCTACTCCTATATCTTGTGCTATGAAGAGGTATAACCAGTATTATGACCGTTTTGAAGCACAATGGAACATACTATCGTCTGTCATGACCACAGGTGCCAGTCAGTCTGTCGGTACTTAATGTCGACAAATTTCCGAATACTATTAATGTTCCTCTTGGTTTTAATACTCGTAATGTAATTTCTCATCTTTGTCTACATTGTTACCTAAATGGGTGTTTGATTCCACATCTTGAAGTGAGGATTCAACAAAGGAGACCGGGTACTCATTTGCTTGATTGAATCTACGAGGTGGCTTCAAATGAAAACCTTAAATGTTGTTTGTTTGTTGTGTGTGTGTGTGTGTGTGTAGGTGCGTGCGTGCGTGCGTGCGTGTGTGTGTGTGTGTGTGTGTGTGTGTGAATATATTAAGCAAAAGTAAAGAACAAATGCATTATTTTTCAATGTAGTCACCACTGAGTTCAATGCAAGTCCTCTACTGGCGATAAAGTGCTTGGATTTATCTTCTTCTTCTTCTTCTTCTTCTTCTTCTTCTTCTTCTTCTTCTTCTTCTTCTTCTTCTTCTTCTTCTTCTTCTTCTTCTTCTTCTTCTTCTTCTTCTTCTTCTTCTTCTTCTTCTTCTTCTTCTTCTTCAGCGTTCCGAGCCATTGAGGTTCTTTGCTGCAGATACAATCCGTCTCCATTCGTCTCTCTGGTTGACCTTCTCTTGCCAGTCGTTGATTCCAAATGCTTGTAGGTCTGTATGTATATTATCTCTCCACCGTCTTCTTGGTCTACCTCGGAGTCTACCGTCATTTATTTCCTGAGTGTAAGCGAGTTTTGTTTCCCTATTATCTTCCATTCTTTCTATATGCCCCAGCCATTGTAGTCTATTAGCCTTCATGATACCAGTGATTAGCGGGGATTTAATCAGATCAGAAATGTCTTTGTTACTTCTTCTTTTCCACTCTCCACTTTGTGTATTTGGATTTAGTGTAGAAAAACATTATCTTGGTCACGTGTGTAACCACTCAATCACAACCTACTCAGGATCTGAGGTAGATTTTCTCAATATGGTGCAAGTCTTCGAAATGCCGTCCCTCCTTCGCTGCTTATGCCGCCCGTATGCCGCCCCCTTACGGTTCCGTATGATGCGGGCGCCTCTATGTATCACAGCACGACACGGCCCTGCACGTGCTGTACCTCTTCTAGTCTTTCCTCTTGGGCCTAAGGCGGCGCATAGGGCAGAAGTCGTGGCTCTCCATGTTTGTGCGTAGCGCTAACATTTAGAGCCAGAAATCTGATTCTGTAACAACAGGAGTTTTATGATGGCGGATTGTCAAGCCGCCGATCAACCGACTTAAGTCAAGCTAGAAGAAATCACGTCCCGCCATATCGGACCAAAAAGATTTGAAGCTTTCTACTCCACTCATACACTTGCTGGACTGACAAGCATGCATCACGATACTGAAACTTCATTCGCCAATGAATTTCTATAGGTCTCACAGCTACACTGATTAAACAACCGATAACATAACGCTCCTCTTAGGTGTATGTCAAATGTGGGGTGGTCATCTTTAAACTGTCATTATGACGTCACCATGTTAGTCTGCACCGTGATGTCACGTGCTTAAAACTCTTGACACCTTTAACATTAATATTGATAGATTACAAGACAATGGCATAGTTATTGTAATTTCTACAAGACAATGGCATAGTTATTGTAATTTCTTTCATACTTTTAAGGGTTTCATTTGCAACCCAATCAAAGAAGAATACTGATATTACTAATTAGTGCTAGAAATAATGACATTACTAGTAGCTATAGTGATGGCAGTACGAGAAATAATGAAATTACTAGTAGAATAGTGATATTAGTGCTAGAAATAATAGACATTACTTTAGCAATGGCCAGCTCCGTGGCCAGCTCAGTTCGTAAACCCGCATGCCGCGTTCGAAACACAGGTGAGGGGGATCTGGCAACATACTGCTTAACGTTGGGTTTGTTTTTACGAAATAGTGTGGGAGCTGATCGTTCAGAAAGCAATGGCAAACTCACCATCACCGTCAAGTGCCATGCCAGCTGACGTAGGCGTTCATGACTCTCCACAGATCTCGGTCTTTGGTTTTCTGGATCAACTCTGCTGATGATATTTCTCCATGCCATCGTCTAAATCCATCCAGCATCATTTCTCTTGGTCTGTCTCTCTTCCCCTCGATCTTTCCAGTTGTCACGATATTCTCCAATGCCTCTATTCTCATCGCATGACCAAAGAAAGCTGTTTGTCTCTTTTTTTTTTATTGTTGTATATAATGTTCAAGTTTCATTAGTCTCTTTCAGGCAATCTTTGGTAGTTACTTTGGCAGTTCAAGGAATTCGCAATATTCGTCTCAGGAACCACATCTATGTTGCTTCCAAGGTTTAATAATCTATTCATTTACATTCAAAGATTCACTGCCATACAGCAAAACAAGTTCTATATATCATTTCAACACTCTCTTTCTTACATTCAATGAGAGTGACTTACTGAATAAGATACTCTTCATTTTCTGGAATGCAGTTTTTGCTTTCCCTATTCTTCTCTTAATCTCTGTTGTGCATCTTCCATCTGATGTTATAAATGCTCCAAGGTATTAAACATTATCCACTTGGTTAAGAATTTTCTCTTCTATTTACATTTCACAGTTTATTTTCGTTTGTTTCATCATTGTTACCTTTTTTTTTTAATTCAAGGTGAGTCCTTTCCTCGCACTCTCTATGTAGTACGACTTTAAAAACACACTGTATAATTAACAGTAGCAGGATTAGTGGTTGTAGTACTACTACTTGCTGATGTTGCTGTTTTTGCTGTTGTAGCTTATAAACATATGCGGATAACCCGATCAACATACGTTATCATATCTATATCCACTTAATGGCGTCCATCTAGTTACTCACCAACAGAACTGTTCTGTTTGTCCATGTCCTTACAATGGTTGTCTACTAATTCTTGTATGGTGTTCCTGCCGACGACGCCACCAACAACAGCTAAACATGCGACACTTCCGTGATATCCAACCGTGGACAGTTGCGGGTTAAGAGCCTGGCCAATACGTATACTCCCACTCCTGTTAGCAGCTGGAAGATATACAAAACCGAATTAACACCTATTTATTAGTGATTTAGAGATTAATAAGGGTAGTCATTATATCACACTGTGTAGATCCATAGGTGTCCCTAACAAACACAAATACTTAGCTAGAAAACTGAAAGATCACAGATTCAAATAAGTTATCCAAATGTTTCAACTAATAACATGATCTGGTAATGAAAACATTGGCAGCAATTGTCGGTTAATTAAATCCAAAAATTGGTATGGATTTTGGCATGTCATTCCTTCATTCCAGATTTGTGACCTGTTCATAAACCTTTATTTTTTTTAAAAATGTATTGACTTTCTATATCCGCAATGGTGGCTTGTGACTTCCATCGTTGTCAGCAGCTTTCAGGTGTCAGGACACGCCAGTGCATTGTTTTGCTCACATATGCAGATTTCGACTTATGTATGTGGATGCTTGGTCCCATGAATCGTGTTTACATGCTCTTGACTTTGCATTGCAAGTTTCCCGTCCTCTACCAACATGTGGTGAAGTTTATAGTGTGCTTATGAGGAGCTGAGACCACGATGGCATTTTTATACTCTCAAGTGCTTTAGCTGATACATGAACATCACAGGCTGATTTTACCAATCCTACGCATTCAATGTTAGCAACTAATCATGCGCTCAGCAGTGACTATATGATCGCATGTTATGTACATATGTATGGCTCTTGTAATATACAAGTACATGGGAATATTCTTAAACATGTGAATCGGTATAATTATCTAGGAACATGTGATATGAGATGCCTTGAAGAGATTAGAACAAGAGTCGCCATAGCGAAGGTAGCCTTTTGCAAGATGGAAAACACACTGATCAATAAAAAGATGTCATTTTCAATGAGAAAAAGAGTGTTTGGGTGTTACATAGAACCCGTACTTTTGTATGGATGTGAAGAGCGGACAATGAGCAGACAAGCAGGAAAACAGCCGATGGCTGTGAAAATGTGGTTTCTGAGGAACATGCAAAGAATACCACGGAAAGACAGAAAAACTGACGACCAAGTACTACAAGAAACAAATGAAAACCGTAGACTGATTAAAGAAACTAGACTTAGACAGTCAATAATATTTGGACACGTTATGAGAAAAAATAAATTGGAAAACTTGGTGACATCTTACAAGTTGTGGAAAGAAAGGAAAAAGGGGAGGCAGAGAAGAAATACCTGGATGGCTTGGTGACGTGGTATGGTCGAGACAAGAACATAGGGCTGATCCACGACAATGGTGATCCTGTGAGATGGCGAAATATGATCGCCCACGCCTATCTGCATGGCACATGATGCTGATGATGGCTTTCGGGTCAATTTTGTCCTTTAACTTTCAGAAGAAGGGAGCCACGTATTAGGTGGCTCTCTTTGCAATAATTTAATAGAGGAGAAATAGCGGAGAGGTTACAGCTTTCAACCCCAGGGTCATAAACTTCGATCCCAGCATAATGTTGGGCGTATTTTTAAAGAACCATTGACACGTAATGATATGGCATGTCCATCTGATCCATTGAGCAGTGAGATCTGCTATCAAGCCTGCTCGGATAGGGCGAAATAAAGGAGGACCCCGTGTACAAGTTATACACTTTAATAACCCCACGGCAGTAGGAAATCGCTATGAGTAGGCCGTCAGACCGCTGGCTGCTATATATTTCCTAGCGCTATGAAAGCGTTTCTTGCTTTTGGCATTCTTGTTTTAATATCTGTATATATTCCCACATTTTGTCTACATTGCTTCCCAATTAGGTGTATGATTACGCCTCTTGAAGTGAGGTTTTACCACCTGAGATTGGGTTATTGTTTGTTTGGTTCCGTCGCATTATGTTTGTCTTTCCTCTATGAATCTTTAGACCTAACTGTCGTGGCCATTAATAAATGTGATTAATGTATCCTACACCCGTGTTTGCTTTTGTATTGACCTCTAGTTCAGAAAGCAATTAGTTAGTTAGTTAGTCTTTCCTCTTGAGCCTAAGGCGGCGCATAGGGCAGAAGTCCTGTCTCTCCATGCCTGGCGGTTCGCTGCTATCTGTTGTAGATCTTGGATATTTACTTGGCCATTGAATGAGCCTTCTCTAATGATGGTTCTACGCAGGGTCTCTCTTGGTCTTCCCCGTTTTCTTTTCCCTACTGGTGACCATATGAGGGCTTGGTAGGGGAGTCTTGTCTTGTCCATTCTGAGTACATGGCCGATGTAGTTCCAACGGCGTCTTCTTATGAAATTGGATACTGTATCTTGCTTAGTCTCTTGTCTTATTTGCGAATTGGTTCTGAAGTCTGTCCAGTGGATGTTTAGAAGTCTTCTAAGACATTTGTTCTCAAAATTGTCTAATTTTTTATCTAAAGCTACCGTTGATTTCCAACTTTCACATCCATACGTTAACACTGGAATCACACAAGAGTTGAAGATTTTAAGTTTTGTGTGTTTGCTGAGTGTCTTTGACTTCCAGATGTTTGACAGTTTATTGAAGGCACTAGATGCCAGTGCGATTCTAGATGATATTTCTGGTGTTGAGTCCCCTGTGGATGTCATTTTGCTTCCTAGGTATGTGAAGCTGTTGACTTTTTCAAGAACGTAGCTGTTCAATTTGGTCTCATCTGAACTGTTGGTAAGATCAATAGTCTTTGTTTTTGTGGTGTTAATTTGGAGACCAATTGCCCTGAAACATTTTGGAGGTGGTTTATTTTCTCTTGGGCATCCGGATGTGTTGAACTCAAAAGCACTATGTCGTCGGCAAAGTCCAGGTCTTCTAGAATTTTGTCAACCCAATGGATACCCATATTTGTGTTGCTTGTGCATTTGCGCATGACCCAATCGATAGCTACATAACATTTAGAGCCAGAAATCTGGTTCTGAAACAACGGGAAATTTTACGATGGTGGTTTGTCGGACCGCCGATCAACCGTTCTAAGCCGAGCTAGAAAGAAACACGTCTCGCCATCTTGACCTAAAACCGGAAACCCCCCCCCCCCCCCCCGAAATGGCAAACAACTAAACATAAAATTTGCGTAGACAATCACATGCAGCGGCACTCTTCCGAATAACGGTCCCAAATTATTTAGTGTAAAAAGTATCCCTTACAGGGCCTCATTAGGTGATGTTGTCGATCACTTTCCGGTTCAGTGTGTCGTGGACTGCTAGACCGATCGATGGATGCAATAAATGTTTCCTGGGCCTCGGAGGGCCCTCACTGTCGATCGGAGTGTATATCTATATCTTGTACGTACGTATTTCCACATATAACCGATAGGTATACACTCCGACGACAGTAAAGGCCCTCCGGGCCCAAAAACTTTTATTGCATCCATCGATCGGTCTAGCAGTCCACCACACACTCTGTGGCTAAGGGCTTGCGAACGCGGTTTGTGAGCCCGTATACCTCGGGTTCGAAACACAGCGGTGCTGGTTTTTTCTAAAAAGGTATAGGAGCCGGTCGTTCAGAAAGCAATGGCAAACTACTGAACGTAAAATTTGCCCAGGAATCACGAACAGCGAAAATGCTGGGGTTGACTGCTACGTTCTGTGAAGGACATGCAACATAATAAATAACGGTACCAAATTAGTTATTGTACGTGCGTATTTCCACATATAACTGTCAAATATTATTGGTACGTATTTCGACTTTATCAATTCTATATGTTAGTTCGTAGTGTTTAATATTTATTTTATTATATCACATAATTGGAACCGTTATTCGGAAGAGTGCCACAATTTTTTTCCCCGTCTTTCCATCCTGTTTCAGGATATTGCGGTCAACACCAGCATCTTTGAGCTGTATGTTGATTCCTAGGCTAGATTACGCTCATCAGCACGCCACGACTTTCTGAGCGACCGGCTCCATACTCTGATAAGTCACTGGCGCGACTCGAACCACTTCTAATTCTCGTGCGCTCACGTCAACCACGAGAGTATTCGGGGTTAACGGAAGAAGCAGCTAATAAATGCCGATGTTGATTGTAACGATCTGTATAGGACAAGCAACAAACTTGAATGGAAAATAAACTTACCGAAATTGGGTCGACAGTTTATCGCCGTTGATTCCAGCGCATTGTTGGAGAGGATGTTCATTGTATTGTTTGTCAACACAAGCATTGTGGAGATGAACGACCATTCGTTGCCATGGATACGATACCTACTTGTCACTGTGCCGCAGATGTCTTTATCATGTGGAAAGTGAAGTTTAGTGGAAATATTTCAGTGTTGTGATTCAGATTTGAATAGAAGGACATTGTTTATAATGTGATACACGTAAATGCTTGCTTGCTTGCTTGTGTTCGTTGGCTTGAGCTCCAACGCGAAGTCCCGTATGTCGGATGAAGGCATCCTGTTGTCCAACATCAGTGTGATGTCATATAGGACCTTGAGGTTTGCGTGAGTATCCGTTGTCCCATGTCTGGTTTATTGGTGTGCAGACTGGTGGTTCCTCGCCGTACAGGCAGACACTCTCCGACTTCGGAGGAATCGGCGATCCTACTGACTTTAGCCAGGACCCCGAAGGGACCTGTTGCCCAGGACGCTCGACGAGGACGCGTCAATAGGTCTTGGCCAGTATATAACCCGGCCCTGGTGCCTTGGAAACACCTCTGCGTCCCATACACGTAAATGATTTTGACAAAATGAAGCATACTTATATTTACGACTAGAGCGCATACAGAATGAAGCCATGCGGGTGATTCTGGGGTGTACAAGGGATGCCCCAATAGTGTGTATGCGACACATCTTTGCCATGCCGACCATTGCGGACAGACGCAAGGTGTTGCAAGCAAGGTCACATCTCAAGGTATCTGCGGACAAGGGACACCTCCTGTTTGATTCCCCGCATGCAGTCAAGGGTCACAGGCTGCTAAGAGGAGGGTCGTGGATGGCTCAGGCACAAGATACCATCAGAGAAGTGTGCACTTTAGAATACTGGCAGAGGCAAGGAGTAGGTTAGAGTGCCGAATAGAAATTCAGACTTGTGTGGGGTTATAATCACATTGGACCGTGAGTGTAGGGAGTGGCCAGCAGGCAATACGGAAGATGAAATTCAGCAATTAATTCATGCCTACTCTCATCCTAGCGATGTAATTATCTATACCGATGGCTCGGTGTTAAGAGACAAATTAAAAAAAACAAACTGCCTGGGGATTCATAGCAAATTAAATAGCCGATATCTAGTAAAGGAGAGATTGGCATATGACATCACAACCTCAAATCTGAGAATGAAGGTGGAGGTGGTTACAGCAACTTTCCGCTTCCAGGAGAACAAATTGTATACACACGTAAAATAGTTGTAACTGATTCACAAAGCATGATGGCAAAGATGAAGACTGGCATGCTTCGTGCAGAATGGCTTGTATAGATAGATTCAGTGGTCGCGGATTGTGAGCATTCACTGGATCTTTTCTCCGGGACACTCTGGTATGGTTGGAAATAACCGGGCAGACAGACTGACTGGTGCTGCATTATTAAGGGGTGATTTTAGGCATGATAAACTAGATGTGGTGAAGGCCTTCTTGGGAAAGTGATTAATGCAGAAGA
Organism: Cepaea nemoralis; assembly: GCA_014155875.1. Classification (NCBI taxonomy): domain Eukaryota; kingdom Metazoa; phylum Mollusca; class Gastropoda; order Stylommatophora; family Helicidae; genus Cepaea; species Cepaea nemoralis. The sequence goes on from JACEFZ010007551.1 coordinate 1,054,806, forward strand.
ACAGATGTGTATCATGGTCTAGAGAGAATGAGCGCTTATGGACATGCCCAGAGTGCAGTGATGTCTGTTCTTGATTCAACACAACTCCGACATTTTGCGTGAACTCAACACAGATGGGAAAGACCTCAGGATAGTAAAGGACAGACAGACAGACAGACAGACAGGCAGGCAGGCAGGCAGACAGGCAGGCAGGCAGGCAGGCAGGCAGAAGGTAGACAGACAGGCAGGCAGATGGTAGACAGACAGAAGGTAGACAGATAGATAGATAAACAGACAGACAGACAGACAGACAGACACTTACCATTTTTATAGTTAGAACTGCGCAGAAAAATGATAACCGTCGGTTTTCGTGAGAAGAAGATGTCTGTCTCGTGAATTGCCGGTACAGCTACTATTTCTGCAATGAACCTAGTCGCATGCCTTGATGCTCTTAAGATTGCTGACACTAATCACTTCGGTGCCTCGAAGCTTTGATATAAATTCCCACATACATACAGCCAGTGTATGGACACTCAAAAGAGAGATAAGCATCCTGCACAAAACGTGGGGACATTCGTATGTCCTGTAAAGTTATTTGCCATGAAGGGATAGACAGAGATAATCATCTTGCACAAAACGTGCTGTGGCTAAGGGCTTGCTAACGCGGTTTGTGAGCCCGTATACCCGGGTTCGAAACACAGCTGTGCAGGTTTTTTTTTTCGAAAAAGGTATAGGAGCCGGTCGTTCAGAAAGCAATGGCAAACTGCTGAACGTAAAATTTGCCCAGGAATCACGAACAGCGAAAATGCTGGGGTTGACTGCTACGTCCTGTGAAGGACATGCAACTTAAATTTTAAAGTTATTTGCCATGGAGGGATACTAGATATTCACTTTATAATAGTGGGCATTAGAAGATACAAGACTCGATCCCTCCATGGGGCTGGGAATTTTTCCAAGAACTGTGGAAATATAATGATATCACGCCTCCCCATGATCCCCTGGGTGGTGAGATCGGATGTTTAGCCTTCTCAGTCAAGGGCGAAAATCAGAGGTTCCATGTGCACGTAAAAAATGCCACAGAAGATGGAAATCGCAAAAGGCAGGCCGTAAAGTCACCGCCCGGTAAAATGGTTAGGTACAGTAAACCTAACGACGGTTAGATAGAGCTCGTGACCCTGGATGTCATCTGCCCAGAGGAGGTACAGTTTACACTAAAGCACGCCGAGGTCGGACATACTGACCTCTGATGTACGTAACTAGGTCTGACGCACTATGGACGAAGAAAAAGAGAAGAATGCAACATCTCTGAGTCCATCACGTACATTATGCTATTACATGTGTTTCGAAAAGCATTTTTAGCTTTGTCCAGGTTTTCAACCGTTGTTTGTGTCTTGCTGAAAGTTTTACACTTTGTCTGCCACGACAGGGTCCCGGCTCATTCCACAGCAGAGGAAAAGATATGTTTGCTGACCAGCAGGGCCCTGGAGTCTTATAACAATGGGTACCAGAATACTCTGGTAGTATAATTTCCTCTTCTTCGTTCCTTTTTTTCGAGGAACCACTAGTCATACACCTCAAAGGTCTGGGGGTTCGACTTAACCATGCATGTGTGTAGGCTTTGCTTCCTCTAGAAAGATTCCATCCAAGGTAACCATCATCAAGTGTCATGCTGGCTGGCGTAGGCCTTCATGTCTCTCCACATATCTCGGTATTTGGTGTTCTGGATCAACTCTGCTGATTATACTCCTTCATGCCACCATCTTAATCCATCCAGTATCATTTCTCATGGTCGGCCTCTGCCTCTCTTCCCCTCGATCTTTCCAGTCGCCACGATGTTCTCCAATGCCTCTCTTCTCATCACATGACCAAACAAAGCTGTTTGTCTCTTTCTGATTGTTGTATATAGTGTTATAGTTTCATTAGCCTCTTTTATCTAACCATTCAAGGTAACGGGCTCTAGTTACCTATTGCAGTGGAGGACCGGCGGGGTATCAGTGTGCTCGATGGCAAATGGGCTCTGTGGGCCTCTAATAAAGTGCCCCCCCCCCCTCCACACCATAAACACGAGACAATATTGTAAAAATGCTAATAATTTTAGTGCTGGCATCAATAACTGTACACCCAGCCCACCACTGACCTGTTGCATTTAGTATCGCAAACACTGCATACTCATTTGTCAATGACAACCTTATCCCCCATCCCTGGTCTGTTCCAGGAAGTGAGGGCATCTGAATGTCCCAAATCACACCTTCCACCAGGTGGTCTGGTCTGACCGCAATAGCCACCGTGACATCATTAGTAACATTAATAGCTGGTATTACGGCGTCTAAGTAGGAAATTGCTGAACCATCCAGGTAAACCACAGATCGATTAGTTGCTGGGTAGGTCATGCGGCTAGTAAAGAAGCACTGTGGAATATTAAGGAAGATACACGTGTTTGTAAAGTCTCACTACACTTTGTATGTAGAAACAAATTTGAAAAGAAAAATCTTTCCTCCGTTGATAACACCATTTTGTTTGGAGTAAAAAGAGTTTCTCCAGCCGACGACAGCCATTCGCTGCATATTGCTTCACGATGTACTGTGGGGCACATTTTTTTGATGACATCGTGTTCTTCATTTTCCAAATTTGTTCTACATACAAAGTCTAGTAAAATTTTACAAACACCCGTTAGAATGACAGTAATAAAGCTTACTAAATAACCAATCATGTTACAATATTATGTAATGCAATACAACACAGCGGGCGCGTTAATGTAATTGTACAAGGTCACGCTGATAATGTCATGAGTGCGGTGTTACGAGGGTTCGACGCCTGGGTTCGACGCCTGGGATCGTCGACTGCTAACTGAGGGGAAAAACTGCCCAGCTATCCCTCCGTGCATTCAGACCTACAAAATGCGAAGGTCCTTCACATAAAAGACCCATAGCAGTTTTCTGATTAACTGAATCGTCTTTGTTTGGTTTTTTTTAAAAATTGATTCAGTTCCAAACAAAAAGTGGGTTTGGGCCAGATATTGATACACAATCAAATGAACAATTATTATAATTTAAATATCCGTTCAATGAGCACTGAAATTGCAGTAGACATCAGGGAACTAGACAAATAACACAATGATTCCAGTATGGCGATATATAACCCTTCTGTTCAAATGGGAGGTCACATTTGGTGAAATATTATCTTTCGAGACGGAATCAATTAAAAGAAATCCATGTCTCTGTTTGTCGTCTCCAAGTTGCTTGGTTTTAATCCCGGTCTATATTTCTCGTCTACGTGTTTTAAAATTAAAATATTAATCTCTGTCTCTGTTTCTTGTCTCATCGATTTTTTAAAAATTTCGTGTCTCTCCGTGCTTTCTTTTAACCCCATATTTTATGGTTTCCGTAGTTTGGTGGACATGACAAGGAAAATTCAGAGTTCAAACCCCAGTTGAAACACATTTTCCTTTTCCTGGGCGTTGGGTTGGGGTCTGTTGACAATAAAATACGTAACCCCTGTGTAGGAAACATGACCAAACCCGTCTTAAACTTCCGCTGTGATGAAGCCCAATGTAACGGTCACTTAGACTACAATGTTGATTTCTCACCCTTGACTTGGGGACGTGAATTACAAATATCTCAGAAGTCGGAGTGATGGCGAGGAACACTGGTAATAGGAAAAGTTAATCCACACGCAAAAATACTTGAAGCAGGACTTCTTGTTTGGACTACGCTTGAGTTCAAAGCGAGCGAAGTCAAAAAATATGTTTAAAATATTTGGTTAAATATACTTGTATTTACTGACCATGCAGTTGACTAGAGATTTAACTTCTATAATATTCTTTTATCTGTGGCTTAGGGGGTAGTGAGAGGCAGTTTTATCATTCCCCGACATACACTGGGTTCGAAATCAGCTTGAGGCGATTGGAAGCAGACCACGTTTCTTTGATTTCTAGGGCATGAGACGTCGGCTGACTCATCACCTGGCTACACTGTAATGTGCCTTTCGGCAAGTGTGAAGTTGCAGTATCATATGTGCACAACCCACTACTTTCTGGTTATGGAGAGAGGGAGAGCTCTGCAACAGATCCCTCCGTGGAGAATATTTATTTGCTGGGTCAGCAGGAAAGTCTGTACACCAACCTCACTCCGATAGATGGACATCTTCTTCAGGGTTTTAATGACTGTTTTGGGCAGGCCCTGGAACTTGTATTATGATCTACCCACGCCATAATTCAGCACAGAACATACAGGGGTTAGCCTAGGTATGAAATATTTTCTCCACAGTCTACAGGTATTTCATGTTATGTTAAGTAGGTCGCAGTCAAACCCTGCATATTTTCCGCTGTTTATGATCTCTTGGCAAGTTTACGTTCAATAGATTGCCATTATTTTCTGAACTACCAGCACTCATACCATTGTATAAAACTCAGCGCAAGGAGACCTACTTCCAATTCCCCGCAATTGTGTTTCGAACGCGGTATGCAGGGTTACAAATTGCGTTCGTAACCCCATCGCCACAGAGGTAGGTATTTATGACTTATTCGTTACCCAGGCTTCTCTTAGCCGAGGCAGTTCTTGCGTAAGACCAGCCAACATACCTGAAAGGGCGCAGATGTGGTTGGTTGCACGTTATTGACAACTTCACATCCGTTACTACTCAAGCTCAGTGGCCACAGATGGGTCACCCTCGCAGTGGCAGGAGGAACTGTTGGGGTACATCTTGGAGTGGGATCTGGAACAGATAGATCTCCATGGCAATATTGTTTCAAAATATACTGTTTTGTTGTCAATGAAACTAAGAGGGTGCTTCAAATAAAATCCTTAAATGTTTTTGTTTTTGTTTGCGTGAATATATTCTGAAAAATAAAGAACAAATGTATCATTTTAACATACAGTCACTACTGCGTTCAATGCAATTCCTCGAAGCTTGGATTCTTGTAGATAAAACACTCCATTGGTTGCATGCGTAACCACTCATGCGCCACCTGCTGTAACTCTTCATTGATCCGAAAAGTCTGTCACAGAAGTCACCCCGTTTTGAAACTTCCTGTTCCAATCATACACTTGCTGGACTGACATGCATTACCATACTGAACCTTCTTTTGCCGATAAATTTTTATAGGTTTTACCCCTTCACTGATAAAAAAAAAACAACAAACAAACGGATAACAGAACTTTGCTCCTTTTTAGTGCATGTCAAAAGTGGGGTGGTGTGACACTTCTGATTTCTTCAGCCACGCAGCAACACTTGTAGAAACAGAGTCCCATCCTTCAAAAGCTTCACGTAACCAAAATGAAACTGTCGCGAGATGATCTAATTCTGCATGTCTTCGCAGTAGGGAATTTCCCGGAGGCGGGGCCTAGCGGAATTATCGGGGTCCCGAGCTATTTCTAACCTCGGGAAAGCCGTTTAGATTGAAGCACGGAGATCGTTCTGAATTGTTCTCGGTGTTGACAGTACGAGTTGACAATCTGCACTTAGCAACCTATGGGTTGAACTCCAACGGGTTTCTCGGGGGTAGAACCCATGTTTCTTGGGGGAAATGATTTTCCCCAGAACAAGCAAGAATTGCGGGCTTAGAGATTTCTACCCAATTCGGCCAACTAGACATTTTGGCTGTCACTCATCGACCCGTCTTTCGAGCAGACTTATCAGACTAGACGCAGTTCACCAGTCCAAAAGTTGTCTAAATGGAGCTGTTCAACCCCCGACAAGCTTTTGACAGAATGCGGTAGTGGTCCATGCTCTAAGGTAACAATATGAATCTTTCTTTACTTGTCTTGATTAATTATATTACGCAATTACTCGTGGCAGTATGTGTGGTGTCAGTGCGACGACACATGAAAATAAACGGACGACGTGTGGATCGATAATAGGCGTAATGTTGGACGTGGCGTGTTTGTTTACTTCTTAATTCTAACAGGGATTCGTTGAAGACTGTGTAGAACTAGGAATTGAGCGAAGTCCTTTACTACAGGCATTTGTAATTAGATCTTTGTGATGTTTATTTGTTTCATAACTTGAATTTATTTGTGAGAGCCTCATAATTGCGGGAATATTAACTAATGCTAGTTCAGTGGTATGCTAGCAGACAGGGTAAGAATAAGGTGGGCGGGTATCGTGTGCTACAGATTATGGATTAATCAGCTGAGTCACTGTGGTGCTGTTTTATTGCCTGTGAATGTGGCGCTTGTGTTGTTCCATAGGATGGTGGTGCTGTAAATTCTTTGTGAATGTGGTGCTACTTTATTTACAGTGAAAATGCGGTGCTGTTATTCTTGGCCATTGTGCTAATAAATGATTCAGTGACATTGTGGTAGGGATTTATAGCTTGTGAGATATATGAGTGGCACCTTGCAGTCTTGACAGACCAAAGTGTGTGAATTGGAATGTGGCCAATATTCCATCACAATGCCTGGGCAGAGCTTCAGAGAAACATGTGGCGCCCAAACGACATGTCCCCTCTCTCGGCCTAGTCTTGTGTATTCCAGAGGAATGGGTAACCAATACGTCTGGCATAAGGTAGGCTGCAGACGCTGACGGCGCAGCGTCAATCCTCCGAGACCTCGCCACCACGAGCCGATGGCGAGTTATGGCCAGACCCTGACACCCAAGGGGCCCGGCTTAGAGGCGTTCAGCCAAGTCCCACAGGTGAGGGCCTCGTACGAGCACGGACTATAAGGGCGCGCACATCTGTCGATCACAAGTGTCCGGACCTGTGTGGGAGCGCAAGCGAAATTGAAATATATATGAGGAGGTACGACGCAAGTCCGAGCGGAAAAGCGTTGGTATTTCCGTCGTGCTTTCGAGAGGAATGTTCGGTCACAACTCTACACTTTCCAATGATCTATCCTTATTGTCTGGGAACATATATACTAGGGGTGGGGTGATAAGAAGGGGAACTCTTCTATACCTTGAGAGACAAAAGGAACTATGGGATGCTTGCTGCATTCTAAATTTGAGATAACTGACCCTGACATGCCAGTCGAACCGTTCATGCTTTGACCATCGCTAATTAACGTGGTAAGGGAACGGGGTTGGACTTACACCATCTACTTGGGGTGGAATAAGCACGTATTGTGAATACTTCTTGCCTTCTATGAAAGATGAGGTATCAAGAAGGGTTTCTCTATGGTCTAGGACGGAGATCCCAGAGGATAAGCTAGTAATAGATTGGTTGATAATTAATTGATTGATTAAGTGATTGATTGATTGATTAAGGATGATGATGGTGATGAGGAAACAGAATTGTCCGGAAGGACAATTCCACAATAAAGACGATTCCTACACTTAAGTAAGGTGAGAATATTTTACTGTGTTAGGTGTTAGATGAAAAGAAAGAGGGAGGGTAGGAGGTCTCAGGATGAGGTGATAGGGGTACTTCTAGACCAGACCGGTTCTCACTGAAACCATGCATCCCAGACGAGCCTTTCTAAGGGCTGTCTGATAACGGAAATACACTCATGCTTGAACCTTTGAAGTAATGGATAGGATCCAGTAACCAGTGATAAGGGGTTACTCATATTCTGATTGCATGTGATTATGATGAGTTTCATGTATGTCCATGTTAGTGCCGATTGCTCTGATTATATATATATATTGAAGAGAGAACTTGGCCTTATGTGCTCACTCCAGTTCGTCCAACTGACGGTTGGTGGAATCTATACACTGGGAGCAGGCCTGATCAGTCTTATTTCATGCAAACAACCCTGGCTCTTGACGCTAGAGCCTTGAGCACACTAGGATGATGCACTCACACAGCGCAGGAGTGAGGAAGACATATTTTGTCAAAATACGAGGGGAAGGCTTACATCGGAAGATGATGTACTAAGAGGAGTCATATCCACATGTTGGAGGATTATAACACATCCGGGTCGAGTTTGGCTAGCCAACCCCTATGTGATAATTCCTTCACCTTCCCTATTTTCCTCTTTTTCTCTCTCACTCTCTCTCTTTCTTTTTTCTCTCTCTATCTTGTTTTTTTCTTTCTTTCCTTTCCCACTTATCTTCTGTAAGTATGGCTATATTGTTGGCACATCCTTCTACGGAGAATGGTGGTCTTCTTTTTGTTGGCTGAAACTGGGGTATATTCATAAAAGTTGAAGCATGTCTTCAGGATGGGTAAAGTCCTCAATGCAGCGTGAGGAGGATGCCATTCTACCGTTGTAAGAGCTACACTTCATTAACCATTATTGATCCATCTGATGTCAGAAACAACCCCAGCCTGGTGAAATCAGGGAAGTACCTTACTATTATCTACTAACTTGGTATGGCCAACACCCACAGGGTCCCGACCACACTAGTATTTTTATTTCAGAGACTTCTATCGAGAAATGGACATTTTCAACTCCGATGATTTTAGTAATGGACTTTTTCTGTGATGATTAGAATTAGCAACATGGGAATTTTCAACTCCGGTGTTTTTGGTCATGGATAATTCGGTAGATAATTTTACTAAACATGGAATTTAATCAGTATGGTGTTCGCGCGCGCGCGCGCGCGCGTGTGTGTGTGAGTTAGTGTGTGTGTATAAAGGACTTTATAGTCTTATATATGGACATTACTTTCGATTTCCAGTGATGACTTCTAAAAGAACTGTTAAATTTTTTAACCATTTCAACGGATGCCGGGATATTTTAACTGCTAATCTAGATAATTAGTACTCTTATTATGTGCTTTTTATAGGAGTGTCATTTTTGAGTCGTGTAATTCACCATATCACTCTAACATACACACACGCCCTCTTTCACCATATTATCTCATTATAATGTTATAAGATGGAACCTAGAGTTGTTTATTTACTTGTTACTTTGTGTTTAATTTTTATGTGTGTTCACATTGAGAATATTCATCAAGTGACATCATCACTATAGAGTGGCATGTGGCAGGATAATCACACGAACTTTAAGTATACCAAGAGTGAGTATTCTCCTCTCTAAGGTTCGGTAGCCTTCTTGTGCTCTACTCGCCCTCTGTTAGGAAGCCGTACCTTATAGTCTGTCTCCACCCCTTGGGAGTCTTATCGAGCCACTTCAGGTTTTCTTATAACAGTTGGTTATTAGGATTTGGGGATTCATCTCCCATATCTTTTTAACATACCACAGATGGCTATCCTTAAACTGTCCTTATGACGTAACCTAGTTCGTTTACACTGCGATGTCACGTAGTTAACCCTCTTGACATCCTTAACAAAAATATTCACAGGTTACAAGACAATGGCATGGTTATAGTAATTTCTATTCCACTTTACTGGTTTTCATTTCCCTCCAGAAATGAGTAAACAATAAAAAAAAAACAGGACATACAATATGAATATAAATACATAAAAGACAAAAACAATGGCAATACCTAGGACAACACAAGCACTACAACTTACATACTATAAATACATGAATCAATAAAAACATAGAACAAGTCAATAAATATATCCAGCTGGGCCAGCATGCAACGGAAGATATTCGACTTGAGACAAATTAGAATTAGAATGGTAATGCTAGAAAGGGTATTGAGATACACTTTTTAGAAATCATATCTTCAAATAACAATGTTATCTGATCTGTGACAAATGAATTTTTCTTATGTAAATCTGGCCAGTCTTTAGTGTACTTTAGTTCTGAAATATGGACAATGAATAAATGCGGCGGAGAAACTCATCGAGACATTCCACATGTGGTGTTATCGAGAAATGACAAGAACCAGCTAGCTTGAAAAATGCACATACGAACAAAGAAGGCTTCAGAAAGCAAACAACATCCGACGACATGGCTTTGGCTCATCCTGTTACGTGAAAAAAAAATAAAAAAAATAAAACAGAAGGTCACAACAATCATCATCATCAGCATGCGCCTTGCCGATTAGCGTGGACGTTCATGTTTCACCATCTCCCAAGATCACTTGAGTCGTGGATCAACTTTATTTTTGTTTCGACCATGGTATGTGGTCAAGCCATCCAGATATTTACTTCTTTGTCTTCCCCTTGTTATTTTCCTCTCAGTCTTGCCAGTTGTCACCAAATAAGGTCATAATACTGGATAAAAAATGCAAGGAGTATTCAGGGACAACAATTACAAGACAAAACACAGATCTACCAACGCAGACAATTATGGAATTATAGAGGGCGACATAAATCAAACAATAAAACAAAACTATAACACAAACAATTATGGAATGATCAGGAAGATACACGACCAAACTAAAGACTGAAATACTTGTTTATGAATAGCAACGGTGAGGGAAAAGACGTAAAGGTAACAGTTCATGTTTAACATGTGATATATATTATTCCAGATAAAACTATAGAGGATTGAAAACTAGATAGTGAAACAAAAATGAGAACACAAAACAGCAAACGACATCAAACACCACACAGCACCTATCATAAAACTTATTGCTGAGTTGAGTTGAGCTAAGAACCGACATCTCTGCACTCCGTCCCCTCGTTCAACAGCCAACGAAGAGTCATACTACTAATCATTCCCACCACTGTCTCAGTTTTGAACCCCTGTCGATCCCCTGCAATAGCATTCTTTCCACATACGGGTTCTCAATCTGTTCTACCGTCTTCTCCACCTGGTCCCACAGGCGCTCTACCACCTTTCCCTTGTCTATAGGTAATCTACCACTAAGAAGTGCATTCCCTGCCAGGCTATCAGCCTGTTCATTCCTCCACACTCCCGCATGACCAGGGCAAACAATCCATAAAATTCTCACAATCTGAAGCGAGGATAGCCATTCCACACCAAACGTTCCTTTTCCGACCTTACTTAGCAAACTCCTTGAGTCCGTAATGAATGCAATATGTGTTGCAGTGGTCTCCTCGAACCAACGGAATGCTGCTGTTACTGCTTCCTCCTCCATTCTCATGCTGAAGGTCGTAGTCTCATATGTCAGGCTCTCCTTTTTTAAGCATCGCCCATTAGCATAAGACATATACATATTAACGTGCACACAGAAAAAAAAGATGATAGCTGATTTATTAATGTGTGTTACTAATTGTCAGACATGGACAGTCCAAGAAACACACAGGCGTAAAGTCATATCGTGTGAGATGAGATGCATAAGAAACGCAGCTGTTAAAACAAGGAAGAGGTAGATAGACAAATGAGAAACTAGGAACAAACACCTGGGATAAAGCCGATTACTGACTTTACAGAACGTCAATGAATTAAATGGTTCGGACATTTAGATAGAATGCAACAAGATCAAACAGCGGCTAGATCGTTCGTTCTACATGAGAACATCGGGATTGGACGACCTAGGAAGAAATGGCTAAATGAAATAAAAGATACTTACAGAAATCAAATATTACATTAGCACGAGTAACAATACAAACAAAACAACATAAAATTACACATATCTATTCTATGTGACACTTCACGGCAAAAGCAATAGAAAAAGAAGATAGAAAGAAGAAGACAGTCATAGACACTGCCTTGGATTCTGAGATAAGTAACAACAATGTGTTTTTCAAATTGTCATTTTCTCTTCACTGTTCTCACTTTTTCATCTTTTTATTCTTCTCATCCCGTTCTTATGCCTAAATGTAGCCACCGGAGGGTCTTCACCGTGATTATATGTTGTGTTTGCGTATGTATTTTTTTGCTGATAAAGGCTAGTCGCCGCACCGTCCTGTACTTTTCGTAAGTCTGCTCTGTAAAGCTACACTACTTTGTGTTGTTTTATATTGTTTACATAGTCACCAAGAAAGCGGTATACAACTCGGAAGATTTCGCATTGTGTACACTACTGTTTGATCCGAAGACAACACTGATTGTAAACACTTCGAAAGTGTCTGAACCACACTTAAAAGCAAATTCAAGCATTCTAACAGTTCAATGTTCATAGATCGTCAAAAATAAAGCTGTTGTTTGAAAGGATGTGTGAGTGTGTGTGTGTGTGTGTGTGTGTGTGTGTGTGTGTGTGTGGTGTGTGTGTGTGCGTGCGTGCGTGTGTGTGTGGCAGAACAGTTCTTTGAATATCGTGGACCAAGGAACAGAAACATACTAACATTCTGCAAGATGTGAATATCGAAGAAAGCTGGCTCATAAACAGCATCGTGTCTCGAGAACTGAAATAACTTTGGCCGTATTACAAGACACATAGGTGTGGAAAGACCAGTCGCTTAAAAGTCTGGTGTGGACTTCATTGCACTGGGTTTTTATCCCATATGGCTCGGTCTCTTTCTGAAGAGCGGAAAGCTTCACACAAAGAACGAACTCCGTAGCTCCAGCGACGACCATTAGGAGTCTCCGAAAAAATGCACCCGTGAACCGAAAATTACGGCCCGGAATCGAACCCACAACCTTCGGAACTCGAGGCAGACGGGTGGAAAGAGCAGCAATAGAAGGCATGGTTCATGGAAGAAGACGTATAGGGTCGATCAGCGTGAAGATGGACACAAGAACACTGCAGACACTTTGGGCATGAATACGCATAAGGCAGGCAAGCTAGCCAAGGTTCTAGTAACTTCTCGACGGTGCCGTAATGAGAGCCACGTTCTGTGATGGTCATGCTACATAATGATGATGCGTGTGTTTGTGTACCTGTCTATCTCTCGTTCTTTGTGCTAGTATGTTGTTGCATCTATCGGTTTCTGTGCGTGTGTGTGTGTGTGTGTGTGTGTGTGTGTGTGTGTGTGTGTGTGTGTTGTGTGTGTGTGTGTGTGTGTGTGTTGTGTGTGTGTGTGTGTGTGTGTGTGTGTGTGTGTGTGTGTGTGTGTGTGTGTGTGTGTGTGTGTGTGTGTGTGTGTGTGTGTGTGTGTGTGTGTGTGTGTGTGTGTGTGTGTGTGTGTGTGTGTGTGTGTGTGTGTGTGTGTGTGTGGTGTGTTGTGTGTGTGTGTGTGTGTGTGTGTGTGTGTGTGTGTGTGTGTGTGTGTGTGTGTGTGTGTGTGTGTGTGTGGTGTGTGTTGTGTGTGTGTGTGTGTGTGTGTGTGTGTGTGTGTGTGTGTGTGTGTGTGTGTGTGTGTGGTGTGTGTGTGTGTGTTGTGTGTGTGTGGTGTGTGGTGTGTGTGTGTGTGTGTGTGTGTGGTGTGTGTGTGTGTGTGTGTGTGTGTGTGTGTGTGTGTGTGTGTGTGTGTGTGTGTGTGTGTGTGTGTGTGTGTGTGTGTGTGTGTGTGTGTGTGTGTGTGTGTGTGTGTGTGTGTGTGTGTGTGTGTGTGTGTGTGTGTGTGTGTGTGTGTGTGTGTGTGTGTGTGTGTGTGTGTGAACAAGTGTCCTTCGACGCATGACCAACTAAACACCCATAAAACAAGGTGTCTTCATTAGCCAGATATATCATCCACATGAAGCCTTTTATGGAATATGGACGGAACTGGCATCAAGTACACTTGTTCTTACAGCGAGGCGACAAGTTTGAATCCCGGTCGGTAACAATAACTTTCCATTGCTATCTTGTCTAGTGCGTCCTCTAATCCCTGCTTCTTTCCTCAAACAATACATGTGTGTTTATTTTATGAACTCTCTTAGTGACCTCGAGGGGACCCCAATTAATATTTATGTGTAATGTATGTATTCTGTGCACGTTTAATGTCCCACGGAAGTGGGGGATCTTAAAGAGTAGGCCGCAGGGCCACTGCCCTGGCCACAGTAAACCTACCCACAGGTTGGTAGATCCCCCTTACCTTAGATGAAATGTGACTAAAGGAAGTAAATCTTACTCAAATTCAAGCTGAAATCTAACACACCAACATTCAGAGATGCATTATTACACGCCCCACAATCCCCTCGAAAGTGGTGCGAAGAGAAGAAATAAGAAATCTTCGTCAATTTTAGCCCAAGAATGGCTTGTCGCTGAAAGTGACTGGCGAATCTGCAATTGTTGATACAATTAAGCACCTCAGATGTCATCCATACCTGATTGTGATCTTGGACCAATCTATACTTACTCAATGGCTTTTCCGGCCATTCGTTTTTATGACACCATTTTGTAATTTCCGACGGCGGATGCGGCAGACTGTCGTCCCAAATAGAGAGACAGGATAGGCGTCCCTTGAAAGGTGTCCGTTTTGATGATGAATTTCTGGCGATGTCAAGCTCTCCTTTGGCGTCAAATTTTAATTTAGGGTTGTCAACTGAAAGGTGTACATAGTAGGCGTTACTTAATTGATCCATTGAAGGATAAAACATCGTCAAATGTGACCTACCATTTCTACACATTCGGCCACAACAAGAATACAGAAGAGTAACCTTTGTATTTTCATATAGTATTTTTCGTTTAGTTGTAATATGAATAAAATTTGGTGGAACTGCGGTAAAGCTGTGAAAATGTAAACAATTGTACTCGGCTCGCGATGATGATGGAATTCCGCCAGAGGGCGCGGACTGTCTGATTGGTCTGGAACTCTGGGAATCGTTCTGGCCCCAGCATAAAAAGACATGCGCAGGTGGAACCGGCCTTTTCCGTAGTCCACCACACCAAGTGACGAGTCGCCAATGCCTGTATTAAACTTATTTAGTTAGACCTTGAAAGGTTTTGCAGTGGAAAAGCCAGAATTCTAGTCTTAGATTTTAGATTTTCCTGGGTTTTTAGGCTATACTAGAAGTTTTTGGTAAATTAGTGTTTAGTGGACTAGAAGTTTTTGGTAAATTAGTTTTTAGTATACTAGAAGTTTTTGGTGGATTAGATTTTGGTAGACTTGGAGAGTTTTTGCTGGTTTAGAAGTGTGTTATGTACTTAGACGTTTTTGCTACACTTAGGAATTTTGTTTGTTGGATTAGTTTTTTTGCTGTTTGGTTTTGCTTGATTCTAACTTCTTTGTTGATGCTACAAGTCTGTATATTATTGTTCCTTTTAGAAATTTAATAAACAAATGATGCTTGTGGTATTCTTACTTTGTTGTTTAGTCGATAGACTCTCATTATATAGTCGTTGGTGTTAGAACAGCCCTCGGAGTAATTCTTTGTCAGGAATTGGAGAATATTGTTCTAATTCTCTGTCGGCCCACCCTGGACCTTCTTAAACCTTAATTCTTTACTATTCTTGTTAACCGAGAACGGTGAGAGGTTCTTTCTCTTTATTTATTTTCTTCTTTGGCCCTACGCAGTCAGGGGTGCGCTCTTCTCCTCATATCACCGTAGCAGAAGTAAGTGGTCCTTGCTTCTGTTTTCACCTCTGTTTCACAATATAAAATGACACAAAGTAGTGCAGCTTTACATAACAGAATTACGACACATACAGGACGTTGCATCGATTATCCTTCATCAGCAAACAAACACATACACAAAACGCAACATATAGTCACGGGAATCTCCTGTTACTACATTAAGGCGTGACGACAGAATGAAAAGAATAAAAATATGAAAAAAATTAAAGCAATGAAGGAAAAATAAAAATTGGAAAAAATGTTATTTTTTTTATTTAGATCCACCTCTTATCTTCCACCGATACTCCATCACCATCCACCTCTTATACACAGCTCGGAATTCTGAGGTAAGTAGGAACATGTTTTTCCAATTTTTATTTTGCCTTCATTGCTTTCATTTTTTCATCTTTTTATTCTTCTCATTTGTCGTCACGTCTTAATGTGGAGATCTCCGTGACTATATGTTGTGTTTTGTGTATGTGTTTGTTTGCTGATGAAGGCTAATCGCCACAACGTCCTGTATGTGTCGTAATTCTGTTAGTAAAGCTGCACTACTTTGTGTCATTTTATATTGTTTTCGTTTAGTTGGGTCTGTTTCGTGTTTGTTTACTTTGTGCTGACAAAGACTTTAGCCGCAACGTCAACTTTGTTTCTTGTAACCGTATTCTAGTAAAGCTCACAATATACTTCTCGTTTGTTGGTAATCCATTCATTGCATTTCTACAGAAGGGCAAAATATCGCATTACTGGAGTGATCGTGTTATTTGATTTGTTTCGCAGTATCTTCCACAATTTCTGTATTCAGTGAACGGAAATTAACATTGTAATACTTGTTCATTTGATTGTGTACTATATTTGGTCCAAACCTTCTGTGTGTTTGGCACTGAATCATATAAAAGCACATACGGGTCTCCAGACGTGAGTGTCCGAGTGATCTCTTATGAGAGTCTGGCTGCTACGGCCATGTAACATTGCTTATGCGTGTGTGGATGTATGTGTGTACCTATGTATGCATGAATGCATGTATGCATGCATGTGTGCGAACGCGCGCGCGTGAGTGTGTGTGAGTGTGTTTGCGTGTCTGTGTGTATATATGTATAGAACTAATGCATGTGCGTGCAGGTGTGTGTGTCTGTGTGGGTCTGTCTGTATGTGGACATGTCTGTGTGTGTGTGTGCCTATCTGTGTGTCTCTCTGACTGTGTATTTGTATGTGTGTGTGTGTATGTGTCTGTGTATGTGTGTCTGTCTCTTTGTATGTGTTTGTGTGTGTCTGTCTGTGTATCTAATTCTCTGTGCGTGTGTCTGTCTTTGTGTCTGTCTGTATGTGCCTGTATGTATGCACGTGTGTGTAGCTATGTGAATGTATTTGTATAATAACAGCAATACATTGTTAATACAATACCACATTTAGACGGCCTTACATATTTAAAGTTATCCCCATTCAGGTCTTGAGGTAACTATGTCTATGTAAAGCGTCTTTGACTTACCAAAGCTATATAATATTAGATGTTCTCTGCAATATCTCTTTGATACATCCTCTTATCCCTGCATTCTTTCCTTTCCCCCTTTCATCTATGTCTTTCTTTTTTCTTTTTTTTATTCTTCCTTCTTTCTTCATTTCCACTTCTTTCTTCCTCATCCAACCTTTTCTTCTTCCGTTTTCTTCCTCCATCTGTATTTACCTTCATTTTTCATTTTCTTATTCCTTTTTTCTCCGTATTCTTCCTTCCTTCCCCTATCCCTTCTTAAACCTAAATCTTTCTTTCTTTCTTTCTTTCTACTTTCTTTCTTTCTTTTCTTTCTTTCTTTCTTCTTTCTTTCTTTCTTTCTTCTTCTTCTTCTTCTTCTTCTTCTTCTTCTTCTTCTTCTTCTTCTTCTTCTTCTTCTTCTTCTTCTTCTTCTTCTTGCTATCTCTTCTTCAGCCTTATTCATTCTTTTTTCTTCTTCCTTCTTCGTCTTGTCTTTCTTCTTCCTCTTTCTTGTTCCTTCTCCTAATCCTCTACTTCTTCTGTCTTTTATCTCCTTCTACCGTCTTATTCGTTCTTTGTCTTCGTCCTATTTCTTACTTCTTCCTTTTTCTTACTTGTTCGACTTTCTTGTTCTTCCTTCTTATTCGTTACCTTCTTCTTCCTTACTCACCTTCTTCCTTCATCAATCTTCCTTATGTTTTATCTGTGTTCCCCCTGCGTCCTTCTTCCTCCATCCTGATAATGTTTCGACCTTCATCCATCTTCTTGCCTCCCTCTATCTTCTGCTTCTTTCTTCCTTCTCCCCATTCATTTCGTCTTCCTCCTTCTCCCTTCCTCCTCCTAATTTCATCTTCACCCCCCCCCTCCACTTACTCTTTTTCCATGAGAAAATTCCCCACCTTCTCCAAAACTTTTAGCTGAGACGAAGAGGATATTTCCAATAGTCTGCAATTCTGTAGAGGCTAAAGAACAAATATGTTGTGGAAGACAATTCTGAACTAAATAAAAGAGATTGCTGCATGGTTACCTGTTTGATCATGGTTAAACCAATTTACATGCATCCAATAGTCTGCAATACTGTAGAGGCTAAAGAACAATATGTTGTGGAAGACAATTCTGAACTAAATAAAAGAGATTGCTGCATGGATACCTGTTTGATCATGGTTAAACCAATTTACATGCATCCAATAGTCTGCAATACTGTAGAGGCTAAAGAACAAATATGTTGTGGAAGACAATTCTGAACTAAATAAAAGAGATTGCTGCATGGTTACCTGTTGATCATGGTTAAACCAATTTACATGCATCCAATAGTCTGCAATACTGTAGAGGCTAAAGAACAAATATGTTGTGGAAGACAATTCTGAACTAAATAAAAGGGATTGCTGCATGGTTACCTGTTTGATCATGGTTAAACCAATTTACATGCATCCAATAGTCTGCAATACTGTAGAGGCTAAAGAACAAATATGTTGTGGAAGACAATTCTGAACTAAATAAAAGAGATTGCTGCATGGATACCTGTTTGATCATGGTTAAACCAATTTACATGCATCCAATAGTCTGCAATACTGTAGAGGCTAAAGAACAAATATGTTGTGGAAGACAATTCTGAACTAAATAAAAGAGATTGCTGCATGGATACCTGTTTGATCATGGTTAAACCAATTTACATGCATCCAATAGTCTGCAATACTGTAGAGGCTAAAGAACAAATATGTTGTGGAAGACAATTCTGAACTAAATAAAAAGAGATTGCTGCATGGATACCTGTTTGATCATGGTTAAACCAATTTACATGCATCCAATAGTCTGCAATACTGTAGAGGCTAAAGAACAAATATGTTGTGGAAGACAATTCTGAACTAAATAAAAGAGATTGCTGCATGGATACCTGTTTGATCATGGTTAAACCAATTTACATGCATCCAATAGTCTGCAAATACTGTAGAGGCTAAAGAACAAATATGTTGTGGAAGACAATTCTGAACTAAATAAAAGAGATTGCTGCATGGATACCTGTTTGATCATGGTTAAACCAATTTACATGCATCCAATAGTCTGCAATACTGTAGAGGCTAAAGAACAAATATGTTGTGGAAGACAATTCTGAACTAAATAAAAGAGATTGCTGCATGGATACCTGTTTGATCATGGTTAAACCAATTTACATGCATCCAATAGTCTGCAATACTGTAGAGGCTAAAGAACAAATATGTTGTGGAAGACAATTCTGAACTAAATAAAAGGGATTGCTGCATGGTTACCTGTTTGATCATGGTTAAACCAATTTACATGCATCCAATAGTCTGCAATACTGTAGAGGCTAAAGAACAAATATGTTGTGGAAGACAATTCTGAACTAAATAAAAGAGATTGCTGCATGGATACCTGTTTGATCATGGTTAAACCAATTTACATGCATCCAATAGTCTGCAATACTGTAGAGGCTAAAGAACAAATATGTTGTGGAAGACAATTCTGAACTAAATAAAAGGGATTGCTGCATGGTTACCTGTTTGATCATGGTTAAACCAATTTACATGCATCCAATAGTCTGCAATACTGTAGAGGCTAAAGAACAAATATGTTGTGGAAGACAATTCTGAACTAAATAAAAGAGATTGCTGCATGGATACCTGTTTGATCATGGTTAAACCAATTTACATGCATCCAATAGTCTGCAATACTGTAGAGGCTAAAGAACAAATATGTTGTGGAAGACAATTCTGAACTAAATAAAAGAGATTGCTGCATGGATACCTGTTTGATCATGGTTAAACCAATTTACATGCATCCAATAGTCTGCAATACTGTAGAGGCTAAAGAACAAATATGTTGTGGAAGACAATTCTGAACTAAATAAAAGAGATTGCTGCATGGATACCTGTTTGATCATGGTTAAACCAATTTACTTGCAGCGAATACGTCTGCTCGTGTTTACTGGCAGCTATGAAGTTCCATGCTCCGAGCGCTATATGATCAGTTGATGACATAACTAACAGGATGCCATTGGATGCGTTCTTTACTGTGGATTTAACAAATCCATTTTCCAGCTCAATAGTCCAAGCGTGTATGCTGTCTGCAGTTCAAAGAAATGTCATTGTCTTATTATGAGTAAATCAAAGAAAACGAGAGAAAATAATAAAATATTGGTAAACTTGACTAGAACACAATGGACGTTGCGACTAGAACCTTCGTCGACACAAACAGTAAACATACAGTGATGCAACTACATAAAATGTATTTTTAAATAAAGCAAAATTAATTTATAGACGAAGCGGAAAAGAAAAAGCTGCAGTTCAGGCGATAACGGTGAGAAATGAAACTGTTGAAACTGCAGTACAGCTCTCAACATACAGTGAACATCATCCTAACCGGAAGTGGAATTGACAACATTTCATACAACACACACATTTCCACGGTAATTTAAATTGTCTAGCTCGGTGATTTTTAATTGACTTTCAGCTTTCATGTTTGCTTTACTTTATGTCGCGTGACTTCTGCAGTATGCACCTGACGAGATGCGGCGGGCAACTTCACACACCTTAGGCTAAGCTCTTAACCTTAAGGCTCAAGGGTACACGCTACTATTAGACTAGACCAGTAATTTGTACAGGATTTTGATAGCCTCATGCTGCAAGAACTGAAGACAAACTCGTAGGAGTGCCCTGCCTATTCATG